>MU105758.1:0-125829 GCA_012274485.2 Sinapis alba
TAGAATCTAAGATTAATCTGCCTATGAGGTTAAATATCTAACTGATACAAGTGATCAAAGGATATTTGGAAACCTGAATAAACTGATAATTGGTGGCTGTTGATTTGGCAACAAAAGTCAAGTCAGCCAAAGGAAGCAATGTGGAAGTAAGTATCAAAGTGTATCTGTCTTTCACAAAACTGGTTGTGGTTGACCACCAAAATTCCAACAGTTTGTTTTTTTACTAATTGTCGATACATATTTGTTGCCACCTCTGCATTTTTAAAATAGCATTTTTAGTTAATTTTCTTTTTAAAAATTCTAGTGAAATAAGACTTTAGAGGGGGTAGACTTTGTGATTTCTGTGGTCTTTTTTCGATTTCTCGTAGTATTGTATAAAACGTATTTTTGCGTGCTTCATCAGAAGCTTAATATCTGAACTTGTAGGATTTTTTCAAGTTCTGGGACCAATTTACGTTTTTTTTGTGGCACATATCTCCGGTATTAGTTCCTTTTGTAAAAAATCGAAACGAAATCTAAAATTGCGCCATCAAATATATATAATATTTAAAATCATTAATTGGAATTAGCTATATGAGCTCTAACTAATTGACCAGTCGATAGACTTTTGTTTATAAAGTTTGCAGCATATTTATAAAATATGATTTCTATAAGGAGAAATAATATATAATAACTGATGGGCAGTTCAAATCTGAGAGTTTCAAAATACAAGTTTAAAATAGTAGTGAACTCAAGAAGCGGGATAAAACATGAAGTGCAATTTTTCTGCACCTTCTTTGGGTACATAAATAAATCATTATACTACCCTTTTCACGACATAAGATTATTGTTTCTTTGCACGATTTAAAATTTTGGCCTACATCTTTTCACGAACCTATGTATGTGTGTGTTACAGCAGCATTTTGAAATTCTTTATATCTCTTTTTTTGTTAGTAGTAGAATCTCATCCTGAAACCTATATTAATTTATGAGACATGTGAAAATTCAAATTTTTTACCATTTAAGATCACTTTGAAAAAACTCCTGATTGCCAACTAATAAAATAATTTGATTTAGCTCAAATTGCCAGTTGCAATAAATATATAGGGAGGTGTAATTCTCATGTGATAATCTTTTCTTTTTCTTGATGTGCCATAAATCCATTAAGTTAGTTGTATTTTACTCCCTCCGTTTCATTTTAGTTGTCGTTTTAGACTTGGACACACAGATTAAGAAAATATTTAATTTTGCATATTTCCAAAATAAAAACACAACTACCAATACACCTAACCACATTTCAACCAATAGAAAAATAGATTAAAATAAAAAATCAATAAATTTTGCATTGAAACTATAAAACGACACTTATTTTGAAACGAAAATTTTACTCTACAACGACACTTAATCTGAAACGGAGGGAGTAATGTATAAGGCATGAGTAAAAACAGTATAATTATTTTTGTTTTGGGTTATTACTTATTACCATTTTAGCCCTAAATAATGCATCATAAAGGCATGAGTAAGAAAGTTTAAATTCTTTTGTTTATGTTATTACGTTAGTTACAATATTTACCCTAAATATTAGCATTCAATCACGACCAGGAAAAAAGCTGCAATGCCATTGAGTTTAATCCCACATGCTATAGTTCTCATAATTGAGATTTCACATGCACTTCTATACTTATATGTCGTTATGTATACATAATGAGAAATGATACATACTGTATATATAGACTATTCAAAAATAGCTATGAATATTTGGAGTTGAATAAATAGTATGTATAGTAGTTTCATAAGTCCGAACCAATAAAATAAAATGAATTTGATATGTGGACAATGTAAGATAGATACTTGTTAACGACGAAAGAATAGACGATGCAGTAATTTTTTTTGAAATTTAAATAGCACGAAAGTGCGATTTGTGAAGCGAGTCTACGCGGTGTTTAACACCGAGTCACAACATGCCACCTCGCATCACATTTTTTTTATATCACAAATCAAAGTCTTTTTTGTTAGTTTGTTACCTATTGTAGTTTAGTTTAACTTAACTTGGTATCATAACTCGGTTTCATTCATCTTCAAAAGAAGCTGTCTTCCTATTGAGGTTGAAGGGTTATAATGTCAGCCATTTTAGGACATTTGACTTTACTTGCTTATAACCATCCTTTTCTATAAATGTTTTGCTTGTAAATGTTTTAATAGTTACTATACATGGTGTATTAGCAGTAAGTTTTTTACTGTATATCTGTAACAACTAAGAACATGTTTAATGAGAGTCTTTTAGGAAGTGACTTTTAACGGGATTTTTGTAACCTCCATTTCTATGACTGAAAATTTTAAGAACGTTCTGGCACCATATAGTAAAATGCTCATGATCAGAAAACTTGTGGTCCTCTTCCCATAAATTTCGCGCACCAACAAGTTCAATATTCTGTTTGTCGTGTAATCATATTTTGACATTACTTTATAGTTTTCTTTTGACTCTAAAATTTACATATTGTTAACATTTACAGAATGTAGGTAGAAAATCAAGTATACTATCTGGTAGATGTCATTGCGATTAACATAGCTTAACAAGCATCCATTAGTAGCATTTATTTAAAGAACATCTTATTAAAGAATTTACAATTATCAGTTGTAGTTTGTTTAGCTTTTTTTTTTAAAGAACATTTGTTTAGCTTTGTTTCAATCGGGTGGTTGAAGATTAGTTATCTAAAGACAGTGGAAATTTCCTGATCATTTAAAAAAATTATAAATCTAATAACAAAACCAATAATTGCCAGCTAATAGCGAAATTAGAAATAACAAAACAATAGGGGGAAAAGAGACGTACGATATTGAATCGGCCCCCTCATGAACAAAACCCACCTATAACGAATACTTTTTTCACTATAAAACAATCTTATCCATGCAGAAACACAATCAACCAATTCTTCAAACGTTAAACGTTTTCTCCAATTTTTCTTCCATTAACAATTTGAGACTTTTCAGCCGGTGAATATTATCCGGTGAAACAATGGCGACTCCGACATGGAGTCAGGCCAGGGGTCAATGGGTAGTCGCCATGTTGGCATTACTCGTTGGCTCGGCAATAGCTACCGAACCTTACTATTATAGCTCTCCTCCACCACCTTATGAATACAAATCTCCTCCCCCTCCGGTTAAGTCTCCTCCACCACCGTATTACTATCACTCACCACCACCACCAGTCAAGTCTCCACCACCACCGTACTACTACCACTCTCCACCTCCTCCAGTCAAATCTCCACCACCACCGTACTACTACCACTCTCCACCTCCTCCAGTCAAGTCTCCACCACCACCGTACTACTACCACTCTCCACCTCCTCCGGTCAAGTCTCCACCACCACCGTACTACTACCACTCTCCACCTCCTCCGGTCAAGTCTCCACCACCACCGTACTACTACCACTCTCCTCCTCCTCCAGTCAAGTCTCCACCACCACCATATTACTACCACTCTCCTCCTCCTCCGGTGAAGTCTCCACCACCACCATATTACTACCACTCTCCTCCTCCTCCGGTGAAGTCTCCACCACCACCATATTACTACCACTCTCCTCCTCCTCCGGTTAAATCTCCACCACCACCATACTACTATCATTCTCCTCCACCACCGATCAAATCCCCACCACCACCATATTATTACCACTCTCCACCACCACCGGTGAAATCACCACCTCCACCATATTATTATCACTCTCCTCCTCCTCCGGTGAAATCACCACCTCCACCTTACTATTACTCATCCCCACCACCACCAAAATCTTACCCTCCACCATACTACTACTCATCTCCTCCACCACCACCAAAGTCGTACTCACCACCATACTCCTACTCATCACCACCACCTCCTGTGTCATACCCTCATCCTCACCCTCACCCACAACCACATCCACTTGTCTTCAAAGTTGTAGGTAAAGTGTATTGTTACAGATGTTATGACTGGAAGTACCCCAAAAAGTCCCACGATAAGAAGCATCTCAAAGGTAATTAAGGTTACCACGTGTTCAATAATTAATGTCTTAATCTTAACAGATTTTTTAATTATTTAAACAGAATTGTTATCTTGATGATTATAAGATGATTACAGGCTTAAAGGATTTAAATAGCTAGCATGCATAATTGTATTGTAAAGTGGTAGTTGCATACTTGCATTGCATGTAGTCTTTTTTTTTGTTGAAACATCATTGCATGTAGTCTTTTTTTTTGTTGAGAAACGCAAACGATAAGTCAAGAAAAAGACAAGAATCTGTTATTGACTTATACAATCCAATCAGATAGAACAAGCAAAATCAATTTAGTAGATACCAACTAAAATGACAAACTGATATTTTAAATTTAAATAATTTGATTTTTTTGTCATATAGGTGCTGTTGTAGAAGTGACTTGTAAGGCTGGTGACAAGACAGTGAAGGCATACGGAAAGACCAAAATCAACGGTAAATATGCAATCACCGTTAAGGGATACAACTACCGTAAATATGGTGGCGAAGTCTGCACGGCCAAGCTTCACGCGCCGCCTAAAGGCTCACCGTGTAACATTCCTACAAGTTACCATATGGGTAACAAAGGTGCAAAACTTCATGTGAAATCAAAGACAAAGTACGAGATTGTGCTTTATGCCAAGTCCTTTGCTTATGCACCTAAGAAGCCTTACGGTGAATGCCACAAACCCGCTCCTTACCATCCTCCTTACTACTACAAATCGCCACCACCACCTTCTCCGGTTTACTACTACAAGTCACCACCGCCACCGGCTCCAACTTATGTCTACAAGTCTCCACCACCACCAACTCCGACTTACGTATACAAATCACCACCACCGCCAACACCAACTTATGTCTACAAGTCGCCTCCTCCACCTACCCCAACTTATGTTTACAAGTCACCACCACCACCGACTCCGACATACGTTTACAAGTCTCCACCACCACCGACTCCGACTTATGTCTACAAGTCGCCACCTCCACCAACTCCTACATATGTCTATAAATCACCACCTCCTCCCACTCCGACCTACGTCTACAAGTCACCACCACCTCCAACTCACACTCCTACACCATACTACTACCATTCTCCACCACCACCAGTAAAATCTCTTCCACCTCCTTATTACTATCACTCACCACCACCACCTGTTAAATCTCCACCACCACCATACTACTATCATTCACCACCTCCTCCGGTGAAGTCTCCTCCACCACCATACTATTACCATTCACCACCACCTCCAGTAAAATCTCCTCCCCCACCATATTACTATCACTCTCCACCTCCTCCGGTGAAGTCTCCTCCGCCACCTTACTACTACCACTCCCCACCCCCTCCGGTGAAATCACCTCCACCACCATATTATTACCATTCTCCACCTCCTCCTGTAAAATCCCCACCACCACCATACTATTATCATTCACCACCTCCTCCAGTGAAATCCCCACCACCACCATACTACTACCACTCTCCACCACCACCGGTGAAATCCCCACCACCACCATACTATTACCATTCACCGCCTCCTCCAGTCAAATCTCCTCCTCCACCATACTACTATCACTCACCACCTCCACCAGTGAAATCTCCACCACCACCGTACTATTACCACTCCCCACCTCCTCCAGTGAAATCTCCTCCTCCACCATACTACTATCACTCACCTCCTCCTCCGGTAAAATCTCCTCCACCACCATACTATTACCACTCTCCGCCACCTCCAGTGAAGTCGCCTCCACCTCCTTATTACTACCACTCACCTCCTCCTCCGGTAAAATCTCCTCCACCACCATACTATTACCACTCTCCGCCACCTCCAGTGAAGTCGCCTCCACCTCCTTATTACTACCACTCACCTCCTCCTCCGGTGAAATCTCCACCACCACCATATTATTATCACTCACCACCTCCACCCGTCAAATCTCCTCCGCCTCCATATTATTACCATTCACCACCTCCTCCGGTGAAATCTCCTCCACCACCATACTACTACCATTCACCTCCTCCTCCAGTGAAGTCTCCACCACCACCATATTACTACCATTCACCTCCTCCTCCAGTAAAATCTCCTCCACCACCATACTACTACCATTCACCTCCTCCTCCAGTGAAGTCTCCACCACCACCATATTACTACCACTCACCTCCTCCTCCAGTGAAGTCTCCACCACCACCATATTACTACCATTCACCTCCTCCTCCAGTAAAATCTCCTCCTCCACCATATTACTACCATTCACCACCTCCTCCGGTGAAATCTCCACCACCACCATACTATTACAACTCTCCACCACCACCAGTAAAATCTCCCCCACCTCCCGTCTACATCTATGCTTCTCCCCCACCTCCTACCCATTACTAGGCTCATCAAATTCAACCAAATTTCCACATTATTCAAGTAAGTTCCAACGCTCCAATACTCTCCATATCCGTTTGAATATATAACTTTGTTCTAAAATCTCAGTTTCTTCTTCACAGGTTTTCTTTTACAAAATCAAATAAAGGAAGGGTCAAAGTCAAAGATGAGAAGAAGTGAACCAAATAAGGATCGTCACGTGGAAACCAGGAACAAGACATCTCTAACAATGATCCACATCACTTCCTCTTCTTCAGTTTCGCTCATCTTCCACTTGTGCATCATCATCATCTTCGTGTCTTTCATCTAGTCAAATTGTTTCCAAGACCCCCTTAGATTTTATTATACTCTTCTTTGTTCCCTTTTGTTGTTAAGTCAAAGAAACGGGGTTTCGTTATTTATTTGTTGTGCATACAACTACTCTTTTCTATATATGTTTTTCATTTAATGTAATGAGAGAGTGGTTAGCAAATAAAAAATGTTCAGTTTCTTCTTTCTTAAGCTTGTTTGATTTTATGATATTTTTCTATTTTTGAAACATAGTTCGAAAGACAAAAGTTAAAAGACATTTTTCTGAGCTGGGCAGAACGTTATCGTTGCTTCAAACGCTGGAAAGTGGAAGTAACATCTTTGCAATCTTATTGGCTTATTAATTAATTGTGTTATATAGTTAGTAAGAGAATCACTTTCGTTCAGCTAATTTCTACCTGTTTTGTCTATATTGACAATTGAGCAACAAACAGCGGATTAACAATTTAAGTTCAATGAAAATTTCAAAACTAAAATTCATTTCAATAGAAAGTCAAGGCAAATTTTTGAAATGTTTTAGTGGAATTAGATTTGAATTTGTATACCTTGTTAACCGAAAAAACTCGAATCAAAAACACATGAAAACCGGGACTATAAATCGGGTGAAAGAGCTGGTATTGTCCAAGACTATCAAAAGTTAGTGATCGTAATTTGGGCTTTGGGATAGCAATAGCTTATTTGAGGCCCATTGACTAAACGTAGTTGCGTTCGGATTTTTTTTGTCACCGTCATTTTTTGGTGTGGGAACATGATTATATTTACACACTAATCCAATATCCTAGAATTTTAAAATATACAGTCCAACTTTTACAAAATAGTTAAAATAACTAAAATGATTAAATTAACTAAAATAATAACTAAAATAATAAAATTTATAATTTTAATGATATTATAATATATATGTATATATTAGTAAAAGCGTATAAAAAATATTATAATATTTAAAATCTAGTTATTCGAATTTAGACATTTTTGGATATTTTATTTTTCAAAGTATGTATGAAACTAAAGAACTGTATTGAAGTTTAAAAAAAACACTTTATTTATTCATGAAATTCACTTATAAAAACGTGCTCAGACCAAAGTAATAATTGTGTTATCTCAAATTAAACAACACGAAAATGAAGAAGAAACAGCTGTGATTTATAGCCCTTGATATTCTCCGTGTTGTCTTATTATTATTTTATTATCCAAATCAGTATTTACTCTTTTTTTTTTCTTTCTAATTTGTTTATTTATATATCTATTGAATTTTCCCGGCTGCTATTTTATTCTTGCCGAAAATTCAGAGAGAATCAAAAGTACTAAAAACGCAGGAAGGAGGAGGAAGAGACCATCTCCACCTTCAGAAAGAGATAGATAGAGAGAGAGAGAGAGAGAGGCCACAACGCGTTGATTCTTCTCGTACGTTTCTTCGTCTTCCTCTTCTCTATGCCTCGCAGATCCGCGATCCGATTCTTGTCTAAGTTTACATTTATGTACGGACGATCCAGCTGTTTTTGAAGAATAGATTCCTGTTTAGGTTTCATTTCGATTTGATTAGATCTGTGTTTCCGTTTTTGAATTTGCTACAGATCTGTGGAAGCTGCATTTCTGAATGTCAATCTTCGTGTAACTGATCGATTTTGATTTGAATTTGGTATCCCGGATGATCCATTTGAATTGTTGTTCTATTCATTTGATTGCGAGGTGGCGTTTTTCGTTTCCTTGATTAATGTTTAGGTTTGAATCTGAACGAAGAAGCAATCGGTGATCCATTTGAATTTTTGCTCTTAACGGCGGTGTTATTGGATTCATCTTCTATTAACATCATTTGTATATTTCATTGTGAATGAACTTTTGTTTATATCTTTTGCTACGTCTTTGTTTGAAACAGTTGACATCAAAGGTGATCATTCAAGTTTTGCAACAGACTTCATTAAGGGTGTTTAACGCATTTGTTTCTTCCTGGAACGCATACGAAGATGAAGAAAGTCTTCGGTCAAACTGTCAGAGACCTGTAAGAACTTCTAATACCTGGAATTCAATGATATCCTCAAGGCCAATTCGTGGTTTATTCATTCTTTTCATTAACAATGCTTGATTTTATGTTATGTTTATTAGCAAGAGAGAGGTCAACAAGAAAGTTCTTAAAGTCCCTGGAATAGAACAGAAGGTATAAAGGATAATACTCGCTTCTTCTCTGTTTTTGTTGAAATTCTGCTGTAACTGAGATTTAGGTGCTGTTTTTTTTCTGATCTTTTTTTTGGTTGTGTAGATCAATTTCTTTATTTTTTATTTTTCCCACATGTTAAAAATTATAAATAGATAGTGGTAGCATTCTTCATCTGGCGAGTATGGTTATAAAATTTTAAAGCGAGATTTAAAACATAGTTTCATGTTGTTTCTCACCTGTCTTTTTTCATCTTCAGGTTCTAGATGCTACTAGCAATGAGCCATGGGGTCCTCATGGATCACTTCTTGCTGATCTTGCGCAAGCTTCAAGAAATTAGTAACTACAACCACCTTCCAGCTGCTCCATTTTGCTGTAGTTATGATAGTACATAGGATTGACAGAAATGTTTCTTCTCTTGCAGCCATGAATACCAACTGATCATGGGGGTCATATGGAAACGTCTTAGCGACACTGGAAAGAACTGGCGGCACGTCTATAAGGTAAATAATATAAACGCCTTGTTACCTAATTTCCTGTAGCAGTGAAATGAAACGATTTCCTGTTGGTTTACCTCTTCTATCCACTTCAGGCTTTGACAGTTTTGGAGTACATGGTAGGCCATGGTTCAGAACGTGTTATAGACGAGATTAGAGAGCGTGCATATCAAATCTCGGTAATGACCATGCGGAGTACACTATTTTAGAAGTATTTAACATCGAAATCTTGTTGTGCTATATCTCAGCAGTTGACTATCTGACATCCATTTTCCATGTGGCAGACATTATCTGATTTTCAGTATATTGATTCCGGTGGTAGAGACCAAGGAAGCAATGTTAGGAAGAAATCACAGAGCCTAGTGGCGTTGGTTAACGACAAAGAAAGAATCGCTGAGGTCAGAGAGAAGGCTGCTGCTAACAGAGATAAGTAAGTAGCTTGTAATTGTTTATTTTTCCCGAATTGCTGTAGCTTCCTCTCTGCGTTAGTATTGCTGAACACTTGTTTGTTTTCTGGTTGCTAGTGGCCTAACAACTGTTATTATGTCTCCTAGTAGTCTGCCAGTTCTAGTTATGGCATTTAAAAGTCTAATTAGCTTCTCACTTTAAAGTTTTTAATTCGCAGTGATAGAAAATTACATGTCTTTGGGTTCAATAAAAATATGTTTCAGGAGCTGAACTTATTAACCTGACATTATTTTTACAACAGGTATCGCAGCTCAGCACCAGGTGGGATGTATAAGCCTTCAGGAGGATATGGGGACAGATATGATTACGGATCCCGGGATGACGAGAGAAGTAGTTATGGGAGAGAAAGAGAATATGGTTACAGGGATGATGATAGAAATAGTCGTGATGGAGATCGTCATTCCAGAGACTCTGAAGACCGGTATGGAAGAGATGGTAATAGGGAAGATGATTACAGGGGAAGGAGCAGAAGTGTTGATAACTTCCCACATGGATCACGGGGTAGGAGTTCAGAAAGGGAACGGACGTTTGAGGATGATGGCCATTCTTCATCAAGGTATGTTGATGTGAAGTTTAAGCTTGCCTTTAAACTTGATCTAAATAAAGACGAAGGGAACTATTTTGAGTTCAACCAACACAATTTAGTAACTAAGCAGTCCTTGATGTCAAAAAAGCATGTCTCAAGCATCTTCTTTGTCTAGTTCCATTTATACAATAAAACATTCCTCCTTATCGTGTAGGGGTAGTAATGCTCGAGCTGATGAAAATTCTCAGGATGGGAGGTAATTTCTGATGTATTTTCTGCTGAAGTTTGGGCCTTTTTCGTATTGTATTAAGTTTTATGGATTTGTGTCAACTCATATTATCTTTTTTTTTTTCGGGATTATAGAGGGTCGCTCCAGAGGAAGTTTTCTGAGCAAAATATTGGTGCTCCACCAAGTTATGAAGAAGCTGTCAGTGAATCACGGAGCCCTGTATACAGTGAAAGGTGACAGTTCTCTGCTATGCAGATTCGGAGCTACCTTGGTTTTATTGGTTCTGATGAATCTTTTAATGCCAGGGATGGTGGGGTGACTCCACAAGCTGCTGCTCCAGGAGCTGCTTCTCCTCCTCCCCCAGAAGCTGCTTCTCCTCCTCCCCCACAAGTTGCTGCCCCAGGGGCTGCTTCTCCTTCTGCTGGAAGCAACACAGACAATAACTCTGCTGGTTTTGTTACTGAATCTTCACCGCAGAAATTTGAAGCTTTTGATGAATTTGATCCACGCGGTGCGTTTACAGGTACAGAGTTCTCGACGTTTGCGATTCTTCAATTCCTAGTTTGTTAGATCTTTGGAATTTCCTTAGCTTTCTTTGCCTTTCAAAGTCCTCTGCTCGATAGAGATTAATTTTCATTGTTAGTTTGGTTTGTTAAGTACATCAACCTCTCTATTTGTTTTAAGTGTGAACGTTGTGCTTCGTTTCTTTTCCAGCTGTCCCTCCAGCATATGCATCTGCAGACGGTGTTTCAGCTCCTCCGACAGTGGCTTCTACAAGTGTTCCTCCCACCTCAAACAGTGTCGAGATGGACTTACTTGACTCCCTTGCAGACGTATTTTCATCAAATGCACTGGCCATTGTACCTGCTGATTCTACATCTGTTGAAACCAGCGGACAATCAAATGCTCCATCGTTTTCTACATCTCAGCCATCAACTCAGGTATTGACACATGCTTAAGCAATTGTACTGAGGATGCCTCTTTTTTTTTTTGTAACATTTTAGATTATTGTTGACTGAAATCTCCCCCCACTTTACAGCCGTTTGATGACCCATTTGGCGAGACTCCTTTCAAAGCTTTCACTTCTACGGACACCGACTCAAACCCGCAACAAAGCTTTGGCGCTCCTTTCCAGCCAACACCACCAGCCTTCACCTCGGAAGCCTCACATACTGATACTGTTGCTCATAACTTTGGCTTTGAGGACTCATTTTCTGCTGTTGCCAATCCTGAAACTGCTGTTCAGAATGTGCAACCTCCATCAAACTCACCAGGTTTTCCTCAAGAGCAGTTTACCACATCTCACAGTGATATTGATATTCTTGCTGGCATTCTCCCACCATCTGGTCCTCCAGCTTCACTCCCACAACAATCGGATGCCTCAGTACCAACATCTCAGTTTCCTCCCAGTGGAAACATGTACGAGGGATATCATCCTCAGCCGGTATCTACAGCTCCAAGCATGGCTGGACAAACTCCATTTGGTCAAGCTGTACAACCATATAACATGGTCCCTCATTCACAAAATATGACTGGAGCCACGCCATGTCACAGTGGAGGCTTCATGCACCAGCCTAGCTCAGCCAATTACAATCCTGGAGCAGTAACTTCACACCCTACAAGCGAAAGCTTCCTTCCACGACCAGTTGCTGCCACTTCATCGATCTCACAGACTCCTTACTCTAACCCCAGTGGAC
Source organism: Sinapis alba (assembly GCA_012274485.2). NCBI lineage: Eukaryota > Viridiplantae > Streptophyta > Magnoliopsida > Brassicales > Brassicaceae > Sinapis > Sinapis alba. The sequence continues at coordinate 12,228 of MU105758.1, forward strand.
CAGCTGGTCAGTTCGTGGCACACCAAGGTCATGGAATGCCGCCTTCCCATCGTCCGCTAAGAACTCAATCCGGACCTGTTACTATGCAAGGGGACAACGATTTCATGGGAGATATGTTTGCACAACCTGGGCGAACAAACTCCTTGTCGTCATCTTCATCTCAACCAGATCTCACACCATTTACAGGAGCGATTGAGATTGTTCCTCAGCCTCAGAAAAAGTTCGAGCCAAAATCGTCAGTCTGGGCAGACACATTGAGCAGGGGTCTTGTGAACTTTAACATATCTGGACGTAAGATAGATCTCCTGCCACAACAAAATTCCTCCGATTTTGAGAAAACTTTCTAACATCTTTTTCCTTTTCCACTTATGTGCAGCTAAAACAAATCCATTGGCAGACATAGGAGTTGACTTTGAGGCGATCAACAGGAGGGAGAAGCGGCTAGAGAAACCAACAAACACACCAGCAGCGACATCGACTATCAACATGGGTAAAGCAATGGGATCAGGCACTGGCTTAGGGCGCGCAGGTGCAACTGCTATGAGACCTCCACCAAATCCAATGGTAGGCTCTGGCATGCCCATGAGCGGCGGGGGAATGGGTGTTGGTGGATATGGGGGTATGAACCAAAACCAACAACCCATGGGTATGGGTATGGGTATGGGAATGGGACCAGGCATGAACATGAACATGAACATGGGAGGAGGATATGGCCAAGGCTATCCGATGCAACAACAAAACCCAGGGATGGCCCCTGGTCAGAGCATGCCAGGCAACAACAACAACTATAATCCGATGATGAGTCAAGGCGGTTACAATCCTCAACAACAACAATATGGTGGTGGATACCGGTAAGACCAAAAAGCCAAACATAACCACACTAGACTCCACTTGTAAAATCAAGAAACGGAACACTCTTATTTCCTTACAAGAGATATGTAATATCAGCCCCCTCACGGAAGTACTCCAGGTTCCTCGGATTGTTCTACAATGTTCTTTGCCTTGATCTTCACTCATCATTCTTTTCTCCTGTTTTTTTTTCTTAGTATGAACTTAATTGAGAGAGCTTTGTTGTGAAACTTGTACCGGTGAGAGAGTGGCAAACCTCCCTCGGGTCTGCCCTTTTTGTTATATGCATATAATGTTTTTTTTAAGTTACATTTGTTTTGGGTTTCACGTATTGAATATTTGTAAAACATTTTCCATGCACAGAACAATTAAAATATTTTCTCTGTTCGTTTTACATGTTTGTTGACTGTATCTTTTCCAATTCGATTTTGGTTTGCGATATATCTTTTTATCCGAATTAATCTGGTAAACCACAACTCCCAATTTCCCGGTTTAGGTTAAATAGATATAAACAAACAATTCCTTCTTCTTTTTGTGCGCGCGTCACGTGAGTTTATTAGGGTTCACGTGATCATCACCTTTCCTTCTTCAATAGAGAGATATCTCTTGTACATCGGCCGACATCATAAAATAAAAAACAAAACTTTGTCTTAGTTTCTCTCTCTTTCCTTCCGACCGACTTAAACTCACGTCAGTAGCTCGCCGTGAATCGACTGTCTCACTTTCTCCGTCCATTAGTTAAGGTTTATTTCAGTTTCGTCTTTTTTTTTTGTTCATCATTAGTTTTGCTACTCTTTTGATTAAGACCTGAACTTATGTTGGATCAGATTCTGCATTGAGTTTCTTTTCTTTCTAATGTTATTTAATTTAGCTTTCTAGCTTAGTAATGACATACCCACAAAATAAAAACTGAGCTTTCTTAACATCACAAGCTCTTAAAGTAATGAACTTTGTAGAAAAAATTGCGCTTTTCGTATGATGTTTCTTGTTTTTAGGGTTTAGAAAAGGAATGATGATTATAATCTGTTTTGTTTTCTTGTGTATTGCCCTATCAGTAGGCTTGGTGTTTTCATCTTGCGGCAATGGCTACAGAGACGGTTGTTCATGATCCGAGAAAACGTTCAATGGATGCCATCCAACAAAGGCTTCAAAAAGACCAGCTTCGTCAACAGCAGCAACAACAAAAGAATGAGAAAGACAAGAAGGGAGCTTCTGATGATGTGAATCTCTCTTCTAAACCTCGTTCACTTCCTACTCCTCCTACAAAGAGACCAATCACAAAAGGTTTGTTTCTTTTTTTGATGGTTGAGTTTAAAAACGAGCATTGATTCACTTTATAAAGGACTGTAATATCTGCGTTTTAGATCCTCAGGATGATGGTTTTGCTGCGTATACAAAACTCTCTCATCCCGTTGATGAGAAGTTGATGGCAACAAATGTTAAGGTAGTAGTTTCAAGTATCAAACCAATGATTTTGAGATATGGTTGCTTAATGTGTTCTTTTTTTTTTAGTTTTCTAGTGGAAAGAAAAGTGTAGCTGACAAGGTTTTGCATACTCTCCTTCGAAGCGGCGACTCTGCTCAAAAGTACTTGCAAGGCAAAAACGAGAAGAAAGTGGAGGAGAACAACTACATCCTTCTTGATAATTTCGTACAGTCACGTTCTTCTTCATCCTCCGGTTCTAAAAAGGCATCACTGATGAACTCAAAACGTTCTAAAACCCGTATGTCTATGAAGCGGCTCAAGAAATCTGGTGCTTTGAATTTGCCTCAACATCTCCAAAAGTGAGTCCTATAATTTTATTGCTTTCATAGAGAGATTGAGACTCTATCTGACTCGGATACGCTTTTGTTTTGGAGTGCAGGTTTGATTTGTATAAGCCAATGCATGGTATGTGGGAAAGTTACATGATGAAACTCATCAAGGTGACCGGGTAAGCTTCAACTACGTGACAATCATTTTAAAGCTTGGTGACCATTCTCAGACAATCTATCTTTGTTTTTTTGCAGGAAGGCTCAATTAGCCTCAAATCTTTTATCAGCAGATCTTCATGGTGCCTTCATGTTTGGTAATCATATGTTTCAGAAATCTAACTTCTCTATACGTTTGATCACACACCTTTAAACTAGTCGTCCACCTTGAACTGTCCACGCAATACCCTTGTTTTCGTATTGTAATTTGTTCATTCTAATTAGAGCAATCTGTTTTACTTGGTACAGTTGCTGAATGCAAGATTGCATCGTTCACTGGTGTACAAGGCATAATGATCCGCGAGACATCTCAAACATTTGGAATAATCACAAGAGATGATAAACTTCGAGGTAACTTGATAGCTTTTCACCACCTTATTTGCGATAATTTGTCATAATCTTTCTCTTCCCAAGCCTCAAGGCCCTTAGCTTAGTATTTGTTTATCAATCTGATTCAGTTGTACCAAAGAAGCCTTCTGTCTTCATCATCCAACTCGACTGCTGGAAAATAACATTACATGGAGACAAGTTTACTTCAAGAGACAACGTTCTCCAACGTTGATACTGAAACAAAGCTCCCTCTTGTCTTTTCTTTTTAGCTCGTAGTTAGTAAGCGACTATTGATGACCACTGAAGCAGCATCCTAGTCTAAGCAAATTTTACTTGAAAGCTTTCCTGATGTACTTAAGATTATTATTTCTTTTAACTTTTGTATGGATACTCTTTTGTATACTATACTGTTTTATGTTTACATGGTAATGTTTTTTTTTCTTTGGTAAAAGACATGCTAATGTTTATTAGTGGAGTATAAGTTTATAACAAAAGAAAATTAATTACAAAAATAAATAAAGAAATCCATCTTGGTGGACCATTAATGGAGACAAAAGCACAGTTGAAGAAGATTCATGTTGTTGTTATTACAAGAAACTTTTGTAGTCTCTTAGCCTCCGTTGCTCTGTCTCTGTCTCTCTCATATCTGACTTGAACATAATTTTCTCCATGTCTGTCGTCTCTGCTCAAATCAGAAAAATAAAGAGAGTGAGAGAGAGAGACTTTGCTTCAAAGTTTCTTATTTATTTTATTACAAATAATTCTCCCATATTTGGGATGTTGGTTCTATTCTTGAACATGTGTATGTGCCTCTCTATCGCTTCCTTTTGACGTTTTCTTAGCTGTTTTTTTTTTCTTTCTTTCCCTCTCTCTGTTCCTTTTTATCTTTTGTGTGTGTTCTCTCTTCTTCTTTTCTTTGTTCCTTTAATTATTTGAGGTTCCTATATTTCTCTATCTCTTCTCCCTTTGTCTCTCCCTGCAGCCTCTCATTTCTTGATTCTTCCTCTCTGGTTCATTGCTCGTCGTTCCTATTTGTATTTTGCGTGATGGATCGTGATTTTCATCGTCGTGGTCAAAAGGTAAATAAGCACAACCAGCTTTTAGGTCAATACATTTCATAGCCTGTTGTTCTGTTGCTGCATAATGGTGATCAAGAATTATAAACAAACCCTCCTTTATAGTTGTTGTTGTTGTTGGTGGTGATGATTGATAGAGACAAATGTTGTTTGATCTGATGCCAGAGTCCTCTGTTTCCTTTTTCCTTTTTAGAACATCACATCGAGTTGTTGTTTTTAATGTAACATGCAGGTGAATGATCGTTCACCGAGCAGCCGCTTTGTTCGGTTGGATAAACCGAGATCTGCAGACGATCTTGATATAGGCAAGAAAGGGAAGATGCGTAGGTGGCTGTGTTGCTCTTGTCATGTCCAAGAATCTTACCACCCTTCATCTGAACATAACCGATCCAAAACCCCTCCTACACGCCACCATGACTATGGTAATATAACCTCTCTTTCTTTAACTACATTTGTGATGTTGATGAAACCTATCAAACTATATATATTCTTGTCCCTCCTTTAATCATTTCTTGTTTCACAAGTTAAATAAGCTTTTGTTTATTCTTTCCTCTGTTTGATGTTCTTGCTTTCTTCCAAGGGATCCATCTCCTATTAATATTTCTTACTTGTGTAGGACGTAACAATAAGAAACCACCAGCTCCTATGAAGCCTCCTTCCGTATTGAAGGAGCCTACTGCTATTGAAGTCCCTGCAATGTCATTGTCTGAACTCAGAGAAAAGACTGAGAATTTTGGATCAAAGGCTTTGATTGGAGAAGGATCTTATGGAAGAGTGTACTACGCAAACTTTGATGATGGCAAGGCTGTGGCTGTGAAAAAGCTCGACAATTCATCTGAACCAGAGACAAATGTAGAGTTCTTGACTCAGGTCTCAAAGGTTTCTAGGTTAAAGAACGAAAACTTTGTTCAGCTTCTTGGTTGTTGTGTTGAAGGAAACCTACGTGTCCTTGCTTATGAGTTTGCAACAATGGGATCATTGCACGATGTCTTACACGGTATGAAACTCAAACGTCAATGTAGGCTTTGAGATGGAGATTTGATCTGTTTGATGTTTAAACAGGAAGAAAGGGAGTACAAGGATCACAACCTGGTCCAACACTTGAGTGGATGCAACGAGTCAGAGTTGCAGTTGATGCAGCTAAAGGTTTAGAATACTTACATGAAAAAGTTCAACCTCCTGTTATACACAGGGACATTCGTTCTAGCAATGTGCTTCTTTTCGAAGATTTCAAAGCTAAGATTGCTGATTTCAATCTATCAAACCAAGCTCCTGATATGGCTGCTCGTCTTCATTCCACTAGAGTCTTGGGGACATTTGGTTATCACGCACCAGAGTAAATGGCTCAAGACTTTCTTGAATCTTAGAAACTTAAAAGATTGTAACATTGTACATTTTTTGGGGTTTGCATGCAGATATGCAATGACAGGACAGTTGACACAGAAGAGTGACGTTTACAGTTTTGGAGTTGTGCTATTGGAGCTTCTAACCGGGAGAAAACCGGTTGATCATACAATGCCTCGTGGTCAGCAAAGTCTTGTCACTTGGGTAAGTTACCTTACTTAACTTAATCCATTCTTGGCTACATGCAACTTTATATGTAAAGCAAATAATATTCAGGCAACTCCAAGGCTAAGTGAAGACAAAGTGAAGCAATGTGTTGATCCAAAACTCAAAGGAGAGTATCCTCCTAAAGCTGTTGCAAAGGTTATTAATTCATTTTAATATAAATCCAGTGACACTACTTGAAGCTAAAGCTTGTGTATGTGTTTTAATGGTAAACAACAGCTTGCGGCGGTTGCAGCTTTATGTGTGCAATATGAATCAGAGTTTAGGCCGAACATGAGCATTGTAGTAAAAGCTCTTCAACCACTCTTGAGGTCTTCAGGAACAGCTGCTGCTGCTGCTCGAAACGCTCAAACTTGATTTTTCTTGGTTGTTGTTGCAAGTTGATTCATTCATGGCCCGGCCCCAAGGAAACACAGATGGAATGTAAATGGTTTATTAAGGAGGAGATGGTGTGAAGTAGAGTTTGATGGAGATGCACTTATGACTTCTGATTCATGACTTTATAACAAAATCATAATTATACATAGCTTTTTGTTCTTTTAAAAGAATCATCCAAAAGACACTAATACTAAGAGTAAAGATGTTTTAGTAACTAACCTCTGTCATTTGATTGACAAACATTATGTTTAAAGTTGATTATGACACATATTTTTCCACATTGTTAATTTGGAGAAGAGATGGTTTTCTATCCAGATATTTTTAATGATTCAAAGCTAAAACCGGTGGTGGCGGTTGGTGCAGCAGGTGCTTTAACACTATCCAAGGCCAGGTTCTTGAACCTTTTCTTGACCCGCAAGGCGTTGGCATTTACCAGAATAGCGAAATCATAATTATCCACCGGCAGAATCAGAGGAGTAACACAGTATGTTATAACTTCAGCTGAGGATATTAGCTTCGATGCTATGAGAGCTGGATTCTATGCGATGATGATGCGTAAGAGACTAGCAAAACCTTTCGGTGCCTTACCAATGGCGGTGTTTGGAGCCGGTCTTGCAACTTTTGCAGGGTTGGTATACTGTGAAAAGAGGATTGAATGTGCAGCTGTGACTATTCCTTCAGCTTCTTCGATTGCGAAACTTGGTAGAGGGATTCAGAACTTACGTGAGGCGTCTCTGGAAGTGACAAGGAGAGGAAACAACAGGGTACAACATAACGCAGTGAAGGGTTTTACTGAAAGGCTGAGGAACTTGAAGCTTAGTATAAATTTCAAAACCAAATTTGATTCGTAATATATGTATAAACGTTGTGTCTAATATTTCCATTAATACAAATATTAATTAGCATTAACAATGAAGAAGGGGCTATATTTTCAATTACAGTATGTTGTATATATACATATATTTTTGTTGGCAGACAAGCGGAGTAAGGCTCGGGAGGTTGGTTCGTCGTTTATGGTGCTTGAATCTCCTTTTGTTAATATCGCTGTCACTGAAGAATCTTACAACGAAACTGAGATGGGAGGGAAGATGCAAGGCTTAGCTAAGAGTCTCATACTCTCTGGTAACTAATGAGCTTAGCCCATCAAGTTGTGTTGCCATTGCCAGTGGAGCTTCCAATGAGTTACAGTCCGAGAATGATGAGGTTCTACCGTTTGCTCAAAATCCATTTATTCATTACTTGTTGACCTTGATGACTTATTTAATGATCTGCTATCTATTAGGAAGGCTCTAACCAATGCCAGGAAGATGTTGTCTGATGTAAATAGAGGTGAACACATGGATACACAGGTTCTAGTAGCAGTAGTAAATGCAAGTAACCTCACAGGTTTTACTTAGTAAGGACTGGAAAACTTGTGTTCCTCAAGAAGTCAAAGATATGTCTGAGCATTTGATAACAGGATTTTGATAACAGAGAGAATAGTAAAATGACTCAAAGTCTTGTTATCTGATAAACTGGTGGTAAGCTGTTTGGTGTAGGAGCGACTGGTATCTAGGGTGCTTCATCACTGTCCAAGGCTATTTCTGCTTCTCCTTTCTTCTCCTATTTATTTGATATCTTCAGTCAAAGAGCTGAAAAATTGCCATTATAGCAATTATGCAAATCTCCCTCCTCCTTTCTATTAGAGCAGCTTTTAACTCTGTTTTGCATAATGAAGAACATGACTTGTTAAACAAGCATTAACAATGATATAAAATAAAATAAAACTAAACCTAAAGGCAATCATCGCATTACCTTGAACCCCTATTTCCACCAGTGAAGTAGCAGACGATCTTACAAAACTTACTACTCTATTCCAAACCGGTTCCTGCATTAAATCACATGACAAGTTTTAATGAATGAAAAATAGTTTTAACTTATATCATATGACTCACAGGAAAAAAGGCTTGATGTGACATCTTCAGAGAAATGTCATATTTTGATCTTGCTTCGCTGGACATGTGATCTCTCAGAAGATCAAGTAAAAGGAATTTCCCACAGTCGTAGTTAGGACACATCATAAGGAATCTCCCATCAAGAATTGGAGACTCGATGAGTTCTAAAAAAAAAATTAGAAAAAAACGTTCAAGAACCATTATTTAAATGCAGAATCAAATTTAAATGCAGAATAAGGAACCTGTAAAGCATTGGTAACAGAGATGGTGACCGCATCCCAGATTTTGTGACAGAGCGACGGTATTGCACCTATTGCACGAACGCTATTTATTACCAACGATCAAATAGTTAGATTAAATAGGCATTTTTTTTTTTGTCAAATTCGACCTAAGTTCATAAACCACATACCGTGCTCAAGGTAAATGATGGTCGTCTGGCGAAACGGCTTGCGATGGATGCGTACTCGTCCGATAGCAAAAACTCCCCATTAAATTTCTGCTCATCCCAATCATACAAAACTAGGAGAATGGTGGCTCTCTCTCTGGGGATCCTGATTCTTCTCACCAACCTATTTATCGTGGCATGGGGCTCAGCTTCTCCTTCCTCCTCCATGCTAAACAAAATGCATAAAGGACTAATCTTTTCTTGAAGTCTTTTCGATTACAATACCGAAAAAGAAAATCCAGAAACAAGTATTTGTTTCTTAAAGAAGTCTCCTTCCTTCCATTACGATCCCTTAACAAGATACGTAAGAGAATCCATTGAACAGAGTAAAAAAAATTGGATCTTTGAGTCAAACTTTCTTACCCAAAGAGAGAGTACGTAAGCTTCTATCACGACCTCCTCTTCTCTAGATTTCTCTCTTTCTGTTAGGATCTGTAAAGAAGAGAGTAAGGAGAAAAGAGAGGGAAGGGAGGAAGATGACGACCTCCTCTCTAGATTTCTATCACGACCTCCTCTCTCTAGATTTCTCTCTTTCTGCTAGGATCTGTAAAGAAGAGAGTAAGGAGAAAAGAGAGGGAAGGGAGGAAGATGACGAAGGAGCCTCTGTTTCTTTTAAACCCCTCCAAACCAACAGTGAAAGCTCGCACGTGACTCCACACGCTTGCCCAACGAGAGAAGATTTCATACCTTCTGACTGCACCAGAGTGTCTCATTTACTGAGTTGAGAGTTGATTCCCTACTGAGTTGAGAGTTGATTCCCGGCTTCTGGATTAATTATTTCTTGCCAAACGAAAATAACTTCTTCTTTTTTATTAGTTAATCAATTTTGTTGATAATTTTATAAGAAATCATTTAAAAGCTACAGTGGTTCTGCAAATTCTTATTTTCATAGATAACTTTTTCAGGATTGGATTATCAAAAAAAAAAAAAAAAAAAAACTTTTTCAGGATTATTCTTTTTTTTTTTACATTATACGCGAAATTTTTATTTTACTTCTTTTATTTGATATAATAAAATAGTAAAATATATTATTAAGATAGATCTTACGAAATGATTTTGGAATGTATTACAAATTATAACTTCATAACAATTTAAACAGATTTTGCAGAGAGGGCCCTGAATTTTAGATAAATGACTTAAGTTCTAACAAAAAATTGGTAAAAGAAAATTTTGGACCTCGTGCAATTGCACGGCTGGCACATGCCAACCAAATTTTTACACTTTTCTTACTTGTGTGTTTCTCATTCGGATCTCGTTAGTCAGAATTCCGATTTGATCCGATAATTAGCAAACCCAAATAAAATTTAGGAGCAAATACCGAAAATCCAAAAATTCAAATTAACCAAACCGAAATCGACGACTCATGCCTACTAGAAAGCATTAAAAACAAAAGACACTTTTTATTTGACATGTAAATGAAAGGCAAAAACCGAGTTATATTGACCAAATGACACTAATTAAGCTCACTGGAAAGAGACAGGTAAGATTAAGCACATTTATTGAGCTTAGTAATTGCATCCTTACAATTAAACAGATAATCTTAGAAAAACAGAAAGAGAATAAGTTACGATAGTTATGAAACATCACATAGATTTTTGTTTCTAGCTAATATATGTAAACAAGTACTCCCTCCGTTTCGCAAAGAGTGTCGTTTTATAGAAAAAAAATTTGTTACAAAATAAGTGTCGTTTTAGAATTTCAATGCATAATTTATTGATTTTATTTTCCAGTTTAATTTTCTATTGGTTGAAATATGATTAGGTGTATGGGTAATTATGTTTTTCTATAGAAAATATGCAAAATTAAATGTTTTCTTAATATGTGTGCAAAAAGCTAAAACGACACTTATTATGAAACAGAGGGAATATAAGCAAAACCTGAAGCATCGTATTTGTTTACGAGTTTATTATAAGCAAGGGGGGCAAATGAATCTACTAACATCAATTTTAATTCCTAATTCTGGTAGAGACTAAACAAGGCACTGCTAAAGAACGAAGGCAGATATAACCAAGTATAATTAGAGTGGTAAACGCAATATCTGGGATCCAAAAACTGCTCCATTTAAAAATCTTGGAGCCTTGCTTCGGAAACAATCGGCATCTAGATGTTCTGACTGACTCTGACCGTAGTGGGACCAAATTCTCGAGGTAAGTAGATATAACACATATATCTGACGAGAGACAGCGGATCTTGCCTGACTCTGTATAATATTTGAACAATCTCTTGTGATTGTCACAGAAGACAACATTCCCTAACTTAGAAACTGTCAAGGGCGTGAACCAAGTTGATATGATCAAAGGGCCAGGGCCAGACTTTAGAGTTATGGAATAAGTCTTACTCCATCCTTCTTCTTTATCCATGCTCCATATCTTCAGTTTCCAACCTTTGGTTTTGGCTATGGCTAGATGGTCATCAAGATTCAGTATCTGGATTTTGGACCACGTGACCCGAGTATCTGGAACCGACATGTCGTGGAACTCTTGTGTGTGAAGATTCAAGGCTAGTATTTGGTAATCCTGCTGAATTGTTAGCCAGTAGATTGACCCATTCACACAAACTGACTTCCTTGCCACCTCGACCTGGTAAGGAGGTGGACTTAGTACTCGCCATTCACCAGTTGCAACGTCAAGAAGCTCACATTCGTCTTCTTCTTCCACAGGATAAAAACTCATCCTCACCACTTTATACAACCCCGTAACTTTATCTCTACCAAATCCCATTGCCTTATATCCCGGAAATAAAGCCATCCCTGCTCCTGCAATGCAACTTTTTCAACTCTTTTTCAGACACATTAACTTATCTCCCAAAACAAAAAAAAACACAAAATACATATTACCTCTGGAGCTATCAGTGTCTAAGGTCATCGATGTTACTCTATCATCTAGTCTGGAAGGGAATCTCAGGAGTTGGCCGGTGAAGGGGTTGACAACGACGATCCAATCCGGTTCCGGGAAGCAGACCAAACCATCGCAAGTCATCGAGGGTCGTCCTGCTGCGCCCTCGTCGTCGTCGTCGCGGTGCAGATAAACGATCTCTTCGTCTTCTACGAACCGTCTCGTCAGGTCGCCATTGTAAGCAGCCAGGATTTTCCAATGTTTCTGAGTATTCATATGCCTCTCCAAGAAACTCCTCGATTCCAGGATTGATCTCCATTGTTTTGATACGGTTCTGAACTTAAGGATCGATTTCGAAGGTAATCGAACGAAAATTTCTTCCAGAAGATCGGAAACTATGTAGATCGGATTAGGGCTTTTTTCATCTTCCGCCATCTTTGGTTGCCTGCTGCCTTTCTTTTTCTTTGTTTAGACAAACGCTCTGCAATATATATATATCATCAAGACCAGGCATGGCCATCCGGTTTGGTCGGTTTAAGAAAAGTCTTGCCAAATTAAAAAAAAATATTCGTTCCGAAGTATGTTTGTTACTTTGTTCTGTTTGGTTTTGAGAAGGACTTAATCCGATTATTTAGATCAATTCCCAGAATAAATTATTTTAAGTTTTCTTTTTTTGTATCTTTCAAAAATATTAGAATTTTAATCAGTTCGGTTCCTTTTTACTTTTATTTAATCTGTCTTGACTCTTAGTGTTTTTTTTTTCTTTGTTAATTATTAACCATACAAATGTTTCATCGAATCATACAAACATTTCATCGATAAATATTATAACTTAGTAGGTCAGTTTATATCCTGAGAGTTTATTGACCCACGTAAATGAGGCCTTATATGGCCCATACTATTGGTTTGAGAGACAGATGTCACAAATCAGATCTGAACAAGGAATCTGGTCAGTTCCCTAATTAGCAAATAATAAAAGGGATTATACTAACTATAAATAATTACGTACTAGGTGTTTGCCCGGAATTTTGCGGATGATAATATTATCCTATATCCTCTTATATATTAATTGAGAAGTCACTTTAATGTTTTTAAATAATTTTAGAGACTTTTATCAAATCATTTTGTAGGTCAGTAGTAAAAAATGCTTTTAAATAATTTCAAAATCTTTACAAAACTATTTATAAATCTTGTGTGGATTCTAAAAAACATAAAATTTCTAATTATGCCTTATATACAAATCTAATTATTTTATCTAAGAATATACAACCATTATTATTATTTCTATAAAAAACAAAATAACTTCGTGTATAAGAAACTCAATCAAGAAGCAGAAATCAGAAGGAAACTTCAACACGAAATCTCAATACAGGAACTCGATCTCTAGTTCACAGATTGATCGAAATTCCAAAGCAATTGAATATAAAATCAAAACGGAAACGACGAAAACGACATTGGATCGAGCTCATACCTTTGAATGGAGATGAAAATCGAGATGTGGAAACCAGAACTTAACTTCTCTGCAAAAACTTCTTTGCTACCGATCGATCTAGGAACAGAGAAACCAGAACTTCGATTTAGGGGAGTGACGATCTAATCAAAATATGGCGCTATAACCGTATGCTACCGTATTTTTCAATTTGACGGCCCTTCGAGATATATTTATGAGCCCAAATGTGAAGCAGCCCACTCATTCAAATCACACTAAAAGCATAAAACTATTAAATCCCATGTTAAACACACATTTGTTGCTTTCGGAATGAAAGTAAAACATTTGTGTCAATTTAATAAGTCAGTCAATTTCTAGAGTTCATTTCTCCTGAGTTAGAAATTTTCCATTTGTTATGAGATGAGAAAGAAGTCATACGAGAGTATCACACTGCCATAAATTAAATGCTAATAATACATTCTAGTTGGTATGATTTAAAAATTGTCTTCAGAATTACAAATGTTTCACGAAGACTCTTAGTTGATGATATTGACACAAAACACCCCTTCAAGCGACTTAAGGAAGAACTAGCTACCATGTTGAATCCCACATACTGCTTTATGGTTTTGTATGATTTTATTTTTTACAACAAATTGTTTATATGGTTTGTATATTTAATGTAGTACTTTATTATATTTTATCTACAAGTAATTTTTCAGTCCCTGTTTAAAAAATAAATAAAACAACAAGTAATTTTTCTAATAAATTTCTTTTTCAAAAATGTTCATTCTTCACCAGTCAGATGTGTTATGATTATTTTTCTTTAGATTACTTCTTAATAACAATTCATTTAAAAACATTATATATATCCATGAAATATAAGAATTGATGTAGTTATCTAAAGAGATTTCATAACGGAACTAAAGTTCTACCTTCTAAATATATTGGATCTATGCACAGTCTATGGACATAACAAATCATTAGTGACAATTACCAATTTTCAAAAAATTGGATACCTATGGATGTTTGAGAAATAATATGCACTTACATATGTCATTCTACCAGAAAATGCAGAAACAAACAAGTATTCGTTTCTTAACCGAACTGAAGTCTCCTTCGATAACAATATGAACTACAAGAAATTGAATAGAAAATGTAGAAACTATCTTACCCAAACAGTTATCTCTCTCATGTGATCCAAGTTGACTTTCTCAGCGTCTAAATAAGGAAACAATATTTTTTATTTCTTTTAGGACAACTAAAGAAAAAAAATATATCAAATTATGATTCAATAACAACAAAAATCAATATACGAGTTACCTAAAACAAACTGCCCAAACATGTGTAGAGAAAGTAGCACCTACAGATTTAAATTATTATTTGTTAATTGTATAAAATCAATTAGATGCAACAAAATGATCTTTCACTCATTATTACCTGCTCAGCTTCATCCACTGCCACATAGATAGTGATGCTGTGATTATATAATGTGCTTGTTTGTTATTAAATACGGTTTAGGGTCCACTTTGGATTCCAGTCTTTTCTATGTTTTGTGCCCTAGAGATTTCTTCTTGTCTACAGCCACATGTATGATGCATGTTGTGAAGTCTACAAGGGCATTGAATACATGAATGTTGAATCATAAACATAAGACTTGTCATAGGAACTGTGTTCCATCTATATTCACAACATTAATTGTATTTAAGGAAAAGCATAATAAAGGGAGATGAAACAGAAACATTTAATGTATTTGGACATGGCAATAGTGTTGGAAGTAATCTTGATGATAACTTAGGATCCAAGTAATGCTAATCCTATACGAGTTAGGATTAGGAAAAAGGAAAATACGAGATATGTTAAGTTTAGAGAGTTTAGGAGTTTAAAAGGTCTATATAAGGAGATATTGATTTGTGATATCACTTATGAGTTTTGAGAAAGATCTTTGTGAGAAAGCTTAAGTTTTGTGATAGTTTCTTAAGCCATTAATAAGAATTGAGTTATTCTTATTGTCAAAGAATCTTGAGTTCATACATTGAGATTAAAACAACAATTGGTATCAGAGCGGTTGACAAGAAATCTGCAAGAAGACCAAAATACCCTTTCGAGATATGAATGGGACCCTTCGAGAGATGAATGGGAGGTATGTGGCAGAGATCAAGTCAAAAGATCCTGGAAGTCAATTGTGGGACACGAGATGAATGTGATCCTTAGTTTGAAGGGGAGAATGTGAGATAACAAACTAAGCCCCACATTGGAGAATTAGACAAGAAGTGTCTAATATATAAAGAGATGTCCAACTCTAATTAGAACGAGGCCTTTTGGGAAGGAGCCCAAAAGTAAAACCATGCGGGCCAGCCTCTTAGGCCCAAAGTGGACAATATCGTACTAATAAGACAATAAAGAGTTGGACATGGGATTTCACGATCCCAACAAAACCAATTGGTGATAAGTGGATTGGTCCTAACCCTTTATATATTAGTTAATGTCCCTTAGAATTCCCGATGTGGGATATAATATCCCTAATACCCCTCCTCGAGATGATGGCTCTTATCGGCCAGAAATCTCGGAACTTTAAGACAGTTATACTCGGTCGAGCGAGTTAATTACGACCTTTATACCCGGTCGGGTAGGGTTAATTATGACCTTTATACCCGGTCATGAAGGGCTAATTAATTAAGAGTTTTTAGGGTATTTAGGATCTGGGCTCTGATACCATGTTAGATTCGGGTTTGTTATGGGCTTCCAACTTAAAACCAATTAAACTCTAATTAGAACGAGGCCTTTTGGGAAGGAGCCCAAAAGTAAAACCATGCGGGCCAGCCTCTTAGGCCCAAAGTGGACAATATCGTACTAATAAGACAATAAAGAGTTGGACATGGGATTTCACGATCCCAACACTTGGTATCAGAGCAAATACATGGGTGATATTACGACAATCTCAACAACCTCGACTACTAGTGGAAGGATGAAAGATAGCGGAAGATCATCTATAAGTTGCCCAATGCTTACATCATCTAACTACACCGTATGGGCCATCCGGATGAAACTTCTTCTCAAGGTAAATAAAGCGTGGGAGGCGATAGAAACAGAGTCAAGCGAAGCAGAGAAGAATGATATAGCAATCGCACTTGTTTTCCAGTCCATACCAGAAGCGCTTGTTCTTCAAATCGGAGAATTGGACAATGCAAAGAAAGTATGGGATGCTATCAAATCAAGACACATGGGAGCGGACAGGGTAAAAGAAGCTAGGTTACAAACTCTTATGTCAGAATTCGAGAGACTTAAGATGAAGGATAGTGACTCAATTGATAGCTTTGTGGGTAAGCTATCCGAACTATCATCTAAATCGGCAGCTCTAGGCGAAAACATAGAAGAACCAAAGCTAGTTAAGAAGTTCCTTCAGTGTCTTCCTAGAAAGAAGTACATTCACATAGTAGCCTCACTGGAGCAAGTCTTGGATTTAAAAACCACAAGCTTCGAAGATATTATTGGACGTCTCAAAGCCTATGAAGAAAGAATTGCGGATGATGAAGAAGAAGCTCAAGAAAACCAGAGTAAACTGATGTATGCAAATACAGAACAACCGCAAAACTACTCTCAGCGAGAGTATAATGGTGATTACCGAAGTCGAGGTCGTGGAGGAAGGTTCTACTCTAGAGGACGAGGACGGGGAAGATCATATCGTGATTTCGATATGTCGAAAATCACATGCTTTCGATGTGATAAGAATGGACACTTTGCGGCAGCTTGTCCCGACAGATTACTCAAGCTTCAGGAGGCATATGAGACCAAAGACGATGAGACACACGAAGCAGATAAACTACTAATGCATGAAGTAGTATACTTAAACGAGAAGAGCATAAAACCCAAGGAATTTGAAACCAGTGTAGATGGAGACAAAATATGGTACCTAGACAATGGGGCTAGTAATCATATGACTGGGAATAAGAACTACTTTATGGACATTGATGAAACCATTACGGGAAAAGTAAGATTTGGCGATGATTCGAAGATTGACATCAAGGGAAAGGGTTCTATCTTGTTCATAAGTCAAGACGGTACTAAAAAAACACTTGCAGATGTGTACTTTATACCTGAACTGAAAAGTAATATCATCAGCCTTGGCCAAGCTACCGAATCCGGGTGTGAAATAAGAATGAGAAAAGATGTCTTAACGCTTCATGATAGAGACGGGAAGCTTATTACAAGTGCAAAAAGATCACCAAACCGACTATATAAAGTTCCTATGGAGATGGTTGACACAAAGTGCTTGCAAACAAGGACTCAAACCGAGGGAGTACGATGGCATGCGCGACTTGGGCACATCGGAATGGACTCTATGAAGCTGATGATGCAGAAAGAATTGGTACTGGGAATACCAAAACTCGACATCAAGAAAGAAACTTGCGAGGCATGTATGCTTGGAAAGCAAGCAAAACAACCTTTTCCGCAAGCAACTGCGTATAGAGCATCTGAGAAGCTTGAGCTCGTGCATGGAGACCTCTGCGGACCGATCACACCACCTACTGCAGGCAGGAACAGATATGTATTTGTCCTCATAGACGACTATTCCCGTTACATGTGGACAATACTATTGAAAGAAAAGGGAGAAGCCTTTGAGAAATTTAAATCTTTCAAGAGTATTGTTGAACACGAAATAAAAACCTCTATAAAGACGTTTAGGACAGACAGGGGAGGAGAGTTCACATCGATAGAGTTCAATAAGTTCTGTGAAGCATCAGGGATTCAAAGACATCTAACCGCTCCCTATACGCCACAACAAAACGGAGTGGTGGAAAGGCGTAACAGGACTTTAATGGAGATGACTCGGAGTATTCTGAAGCATATGAACATACCTAACTATATGTGGGGTGAAGCCGTGAGACATGCCTGCTATCTAATAAACAGAGTCGCAACCCGGACTTTGAAGCTACAGACACCGTATGAGGTTTGTAAGGGAAGAAAGCCGAGTGTCAAACACCTAAAGGTATTCGGTTGCATCGGATATGTGAAAACTGACACACACAACTTGAGGAAGCTGGATGATAGATCGAGAATGTTGGTACATCTTGGAACCGAACCAGGGTCCAAGGCTTATAGGATGTTTGATCCAACGAATAAAAGAATAGTAGTAAGCCGAGATGTTGTCTTTGATGAGCTTAGCAGCTGGAAGTGGCACAGCGAAGTGAATGACGAGGAACCAGGAAGCTTCAAACTCACTCTTAGTACGTTTGGAAACCAGGGGATAAGTACAGAGGAAACTGATGAGAGTATTGATGTCTCGGTAGAAGAAGAGAGCGAAGTTAATGAAGAAGAATTGATTGACGACAACCAAGAAGAAGTACAGCTTAGACGATCTTCAAGAACGAGCAAGAAACCATCTTACTTAGACGATTACATACTTCTTGCGGAAGTTGAAGCAGAGAGATTGCTACTGTTATTAAATGAAGAGCCATGGAGTTACGAAGAAGCCATGAAAGAACAAGTCTGGAAAGACGCATGTCAAGATGAAATCGAAGCCATTGTGAAGAATAAAACGTGGGATCTTGTAGACCTACCTCAAGATGCTAAAGCAATAGGTCTTAAATGGATATTTAAGATTAAAAGAAATGCGGATGGAAGCATAAATAAGTACAAATCCAGACTGGTAGCTAAAGGATACATACAACGACATGGCATTGATTTTGAGGAAGTTTTTGCCCCTGTAGCTAGAATCGAAACTGTCAGACTTATAATAGCACTAGCAGCCATGAATGGGTGGAAGATTCATCATCTTGACGTGAAAACTGCGTTTCTCAATGGAGACTTAAGGGAAGATGTTTATGTAAGTCAACCGGAAGGGTTCAAAATCAGAGGCAAAGTATATAAGCTAAAAAAGGCATTGTACGGACTGAGACAAGCGCCTAGAGCCTGGAATGAAAAGTTAAATGAAGTGCTTGAAGGATTAAAGTTCAGTAAATGCTCGAAGGAGCCATCCTTGTACCGCAGGAAAACGAGCAATCAGTTCATCTTAGTTGCTGTATACGTCGATGATCTCCTAGTGGCAGGGTCTTGTTCAAAGATGATAGGCGATTTTAAGAATGAAATGTCAGCCAATTTTGACATGAGTGACCTTGGACTGTTAACTTACTATTTGGGCATTGAGGTGAATCAACAAGAAGAAGGAATCACACTGAAGCAAGAAAGGTATGCAAAGAAGATTCTAAGTGACACAGGTATGGAAGGATGTAATGCGACGCATACCCCCATGGACTTTGGTCTCAAATTATCAAAGTCACACGAGGAAGAGAGAGTCGACGAAAGGGAATACAGACGCAATATCGGTTGCCTAAGATACCTATTACACACACGGCCGGATCTTTCGTTTAGTGTCGGATTGCTCAGCAGATATATGCATGAGCCGAGAACATCACACTCAGCGGCGTTGAAGCAAGTCTTACGGTACCTCAAAGGTTCAACGTCTCTCGGTCTTAAGTATAAGCGTGTCAAAGCAATGGAGTTAGTTGGATATAGTGACTCAAGTCACAATATTGATGAAGATGACGGTAGAAGTACTACCGGCCACGTTTTTTATTTGAATGGATGTCCTATATCTTGGTGTTCAACGAAGCAAGAGACAGTGGCTCTGTCATCATGTGAAGCTGAGTTTATGGCCGCCACTGAAGCCGCTAAGCAAGCAATCTGGTTGCAAGAGCTATTAGAAGAAGTAACCGAGAAGCCTTGTCAAAAGGTTGTGATTCATATAGATAATAAATCTGCGATAGCACTCACCAAAAACCCAGTGTTCCATGGACGGAGTAAACATATACATAAACGCTATCACTTCATCAGGGAATGCGTTGAGAATGAGCAAGTAGATGTTCAGCATATATCAGGAAATGAACAGAGAGCCGACATTCTAACAAAAGCACTTGGGAGAATCAAATTCAAGGAAATGAGAGAGCTTGTTGGAGTGCAAGATTTGAGTGAAGTTAACATCAAGATTAAAGGGGAGAATGTTGGAAGTAATCTTGATGATAACTTAGGATCCAAGTAATGCTAATCCTATACGAGTTAGGATTAGGAAAAAGGAAAATACGAGATATGTTAAGTTTAGAGAGTTTAGGAGTTTAAAAGGTCTATATAAGGAGATATTGATTTGTGATATCACTTATGAGTTTTGAGAAAGATCTTTGTGAGAAAGCTTAAGTTTTGTGATAGTTTCTTAAGCCATTAATAAGAATTGAGTTATTCTTATTGTCAAAGAATCTTGAGTTCATACATTGAGATTAAAACAACAAATAGAACTATGGCCACCATAATGTATGATTGGATTGTATAACGTATTACGTTGTGTTGTGATTTGGATAATGTTGGTTTGTGATTTGGCAATCCAATACTTTATTACTTTAATCATCAGTCTTCAAACTTTTGTTTCTTTTTGTACTTATCTGATATTTGATATTATACTACTCTTATCTTTTTTTAGATATGGTTTATCTAGACTGTAATAGTTCCACTATCCTTTTTTTGCTATCCATATTTCTGTGATATAAAATTACAAATAGACTTTCTCGATTAAAGTTGAACGTCATCATTTCTTTATAATCGACTTTTTTTTACATTTTGAAGTATAGTATCGTCCCCGTGAACTTAATAGGGTAAAAGAATAGTATGTATGTATGTGGTAAATGGACAAATGATAATGAAGGAAGTGGGACACAGGAGAACATGAAGGTCGTGAAGACCAGAGACCAGAGAAGAAGAGTGGGTGCGAAAATGTGGTGCTGATTAGTTGAGCTGAAAAGGAAAAAATGGGAACATGTGAGTTGTTGGGTCTCCTCCTGTCTTTTATTTTATTTTAGTGGGCCCTTTAAAAGCCTTAAGCCGTTTCATTTCTTATCGTAAATGACCACGTGACACCTCCCCTGCATAGCGTCTCTCGTTCACATGTGTGTAGGATTCGCTTTCTCTTCCATTTGCACATGTGTAATCCCCTGTTACCCTTCCGCATGCGTTTGTTTAGTTGTTTCCATAACACACAGTTACTGAATAACTCTCCTGTGAAAAAGAACAAGAAAAATAAAGATAGTGAGTAAGAATTATTGTGTGTTTTTAATCAGAAAACGTATTTGGTTTGTATAAGTATGATAAACAAATATGTACCTTTACTAATTTCACACTCGTTAGGTTACCATCAGAAATTTTCAAAGTGAATTTAAGTTTTCTACAGCGTCGGTTATTCAATTTGCAATAATGGCATTTTATGTTAACATTGTTCAGTGTTATAACTACCACAATCATTTGGAGCCTTTCGTTCTATTATGTGGACAATAATAATACGAGATGTTGACTATATATAACCCACATCCCTTTGAAGAAACATAATGGTATGTCATCTATACGTACCATGTCATGTCACCATCATAATTCATCAAACAAAAACGTCATCATACATTAACATGACACGTTTGTCTCCATTCGACGCCGGCGCACCATATAATCAAAGTCATGTTAAATTTTGTCATTTAAGCCAATTAACTCATCAAAAAGCTGGACCACAATATTTTTCTCTTATTTTATTTTTCCACTAGAAATTTCGAGAAGCAGTGGCTTCTCCGAAAATAATTTTCATGATTTTCTTTTATTTTATCTTTTCACAGCAAGGAAGGAGCCTTCGAGAAATCCTATCAAGATTGGTTAACCATTTAAATTATGATTTTCCCTGTATATATATTACTTGATTAACCAGTCAAGTCGAGTTGTGGAATCTAAAGTTACTTGTATTAAAAAATGTTGTTTAATCGTAGTGAAATGTGAAACTGACGTGGCGCATCTCGAGGCCAACGACTTTTGGCAGGCCGAAGTTGAATTTGTTTATACTTAGATTTGCAATAATTCAATTATCTAATACATTTAGTGTCTCATCTGCCCAGTCATCTATTAACTAAAACATATTTTATATGTTTTATAGTTGTCGAGTACAAATGTATTTCAGTAAAATAACTGAAGCAACCTGAAGAGTTTGGAGCAACAACTTGTTGCGGCCGCGGAAAGTTAGATATGAAATTGTATGCATATATATAGATACTGACTAACGCATGTTATTATAAGAATATATACACATCATTTTTCGTAGTTTGTTGATTCCACATGTATGGACCCAAAATTATAACTCAATATCTGTCCACCACATAATTTTGCAGTTTGACTCTATATATATATGGACCCAGTAACTCAATACATTCTATACTCTTTCTTTTTATCTTTATTTTGCATGGACCCTTAACATATACTCCCTCCGTTCCGGAAAGGAGGACGTTTAGAGTATTTCACGTAAATTAAGAAACAATAAATGCATTTCTTTTTAAATATATGTGATTAATGTTTTGCTTATTTCTACACCAAAAATTATTGGAATATTTGTTTTTTTACGTTTTTAGTGGTTGCATTTAAATCATTTTGCACACTTCTTATTAACTGTTCCTAAAAATATTTAAGTAAATCAACATAAATATTAAATGCAAATTGACTGAGTTAGCTTTTATAGAAAAACGCATTAATGATGTTACAGAAAATCTTTCTTTTTGGAACAAAGAAAAAGCCTAAAACGTCTTATTTTTCAGAACAGAGGGAGTATATCATTTTGTTATTGAGTAAATGCTATCCACATAAATTACATATTTACAACGAAAAATAATTGTGGTTTGATTCTTTGTGACTAGGCTCACGAAATACGAATCTCACGCTATAATTATCTCTTGGCTGTTTATGTGATAATTATAGCGTGAGATTCGTATTTCGTTAACATATATACAAAGGTGTGTTCGTTCAATTATATACTATAAAATATCATTATTCAAAAAAAACAATTATATACTATAAAATATTACGTAGTGTTATTTTTGCGATCAGTCATGGCATATGTACATGCTACAAAATATAGCGTTAATCTCAAATTAAATTATTACTATATAAATATTAAATAGATATATTCGTGATATGTTGAAGATAATCAAAACATCATATTGATTTAGTTAATACATTAAATCAAATCACATCAAATTTAGAATATTTTTTATTACACGGCTAAGAGAAAAGCGGGTGGGAATAATTGGTCAAATGTACTAATCTGACGAC
This sequence comes from Sinapis alba, assembly GCA_012274485.2. Classification (NCBI taxonomy): domain Eukaryota; kingdom Viridiplantae; phylum Streptophyta; class Magnoliopsida; order Brassicales; family Brassicaceae; genus Sinapis; species Sinapis alba. The sequence goes on from MU105758.1 coordinate 35,161, forward strand.
GATTCGTTCATCTAATAAGATCCTTGGCACACATGGTGGGCCCCGTTTCCCGGCCCAGTTTCGAGTCGATGGTAATGATCACCATAATAAAAATAATCACATACATCATACCATGGCATGATATAACAGACATAGTAACAACCACATGATTAAGAAAGAGACAAGACATAAGAGTTGCCGCCCGTTGGTAGCTTTATAAAAGCACCTCTTCTCACCTTCTTTCTGCAAACTCTCCCACAGAGATTCACAATGAGCGACTCAGCTTTTCTTTCTCGTTGTTCCTCATACGAGGCAGACGTTGACTCAGACTCCGAGATCTTCACCAGCTCCACCTCATGCTCCTCGTACAGTGAATCTGAAGAAGAGATAGACAATGGCTTTGTTGGTGATCAGAAGAAGAAGAAGAAGAAGAGCAATGTGTTGCTTGAAGGTTACGTAGTTGATGATGCGGCAGTGAATGATGATTTGAAGAGGACAAAGAGTTTAACGGACGATGATCTCGAGGAGCTTAAAGGATGTGTAGATCTAGGCTTTGGTTTTAACTACGAAGAGATTCCTGAGCTTTGTAATACTTTGCCTGCTCTTGAGCTTTGTTACTCTATGAGTCACAAGTTTATGGATCAAGATCATACTTCTTCTTCCCCTGAGAAGATTGAATCTCCTATAGCTAGCTGGAAGATCTCTAGTCCTGGTAAGCTCTAGCTAGTTTCAAAAGTTTTAAAACATTTTTTTGTTGCTTTTTTTTCTGATGATATGAAATGTGTGAAAAAAACAGGGGACAGTCCTGATGATGTCAAAGCAAGGTTGAAGTTCTGGGCGCAAGCTGTGGCCTGCACCGTGAGATTATGCACTTGAGAAGTTGAAGATTTGGATTTGAAACATTCAAATGGGAGAGAAAGAAGACGATGAACAAACATGATTGTTGCAGGAGTGATATCTCTTTATATGCTGTTCTGTTTCAGCTTTTATGAGACTGACCTGCTTGAAACACCCAGTGTTGTATGAGCTATGCTCATGGATGTATAAAGGAATTTTCTTGTAATGCATTTCTACTAAGAGCAGATAAATAATAATTAATTTCATACTGGATCAAGAACACTGAAGCCTCTGATTAGAATCAATTCACAGAATACAGACGAGCTTTCTTCTCTTCCATGAATGATGTGTTCTAAGATAAACATAGAGGTAATAAAAAATCAGTATATGATATGTAGATCTCATTCTTGAGTCTCGGATATGTTTGATGCTTCTGCTCTTCTGTCATGCACCACATTATATTCCCTGCTATCTCAATTAGCATTTCAAGATAAAATATTTGTTTCTTGCTATTATTTCACAATATTATGTTGCTTCTATGTTTTCGCCCATGAGCTTAGAGGAGTTTCCACAACCTAACTGCTCCTAAGAGTTTGGCAAAAGTTGCATTCCAATCTTCTAACTACAGATGTATGTTCACATCCACATATCACTTTATCTAATTTCTAATAGTACATTCATTCAACCTATGAGGTAGTTGGTTACTGCATAGAGAGAAAGTGAGAGATTATCTTTGGGGACTAGCACAAGAAAAACTCACCTTAAAGCTTTATGCTCAAGCAGATGCCAATAGCTTCTCGATGTCTTTCTGAGATAACAAGCACAAGAGAAGGTGCAAGCCTTTTTCTTCTTTTAAGAACTTGTAAATAGGTGCAGCATTCTCACAGTTCACTTCAATATTTGGTATCAGACAAGACACAAAGTATCAACTACAAAACTATGGCAACGTGTGATAGAAATTGAGAGACCAATTCAATCCAATATAACATTAGGCAATAAAAAAGTGGTATCATCAAATCATGCTACATAGTGAAAACATAGCTACTTCCAAGAGTGTCCAAACTTTCAGTGAGAAGAAGCAACTTTCTCGCAACTTTCTGATTCAGAATCATCCTCAGAGAAACTTGGTGGTTTAGGAGTGAGTCCTAGGGTCTTGAACATGAGTTGGTCGGCGTCAAAATCATTGTTGGGTGTTGTCAAAAGCTTTTCTCCAGTGAAGATAGAGTTTGCACCAGCAAGAAAACACAGGGCTTGCTCGGGCATGGAGAACCGAACTCTACCAGCAGATAGCCTCACCATTGCTTTTGGCATCACAATTCTTGCTGTTCCAATCATCCTGATCATCTCCCATATCTCAACCGGCTGCATAAATACAAAAGTTTCTTTCAAAGCCTTTTACCACTAAGTAGCTATGACTTGTATTATGTCTTTCTACCTTCTGGTCTTCAAGAGGAGTGCCTTTCACTGCAAGCAGAGCATTGATGGGAACACTCTCAGGGTGAGAAGGAAGTGTTGCCAATGTGTGTAATAAACCTACTCTGTCCTCCTCTGCCTCCCCAAGACCTATTATTCCTCCTGTTTGTCGGTATCAAGAAAACACTTGAGAACATGTTTTTACTATTGGATATATCAAATCAAATGAATACTAGTAGAATCGAGGCATACAAAAGAGTAAGAAAAACTTTTTAAAAAATCTTTGTTATATATCAAAGTCACCTGAACAGACGTTGATTCCAGCTTCACGAACATGCTCAAGGGTTTCAAGGCGTTCGTCATAACTTCTTGTAGTGATTACGTTGGGGTAGTACTCTCTTGAAGTATCAAGATTATGGTTGTAAGCAGTGAGTCCAGCCTTCTTTAGCTCTAACGCTTGTTGCTTCTCAATCATGCCCAATGTGCAGCAAACTTCCATCCCCATGCCTCTGTTGTAAAGTGAGAGCCCAAAGTTATAATTGTAAAGATGTTACAGCACAAGAGACCATACTCAACATCATGTTCATTCTCCTCACGGATAAAACAAACTCAAACGAAAGTCCCAACTCAAGATATTGCCAGCAACATAACAATATGTGTACCTTATTTCTTTGATGTACTCAAGTATCTGTTTGAAATTGGTTTTCCTTCCTACTGTATCTCGCCACGCAGCACCCATGCAAAACCGTGTGCTACCAGCTTCTTTTGCCTAAGGACGCATGAAAATTGATTGATTCACATCATAATAGCACATTACATTCTCAACAACTAGACTGCATGTTATAATCAGTGTCCTCAAGCTTGGTGATTGATAGTTTTAGAGACAAAAAAAAAAGAGAGCTGCCACACAATGCATGTTAGACTCATTGATAACATGATTATGTTAAGAATCTCCTTGTTCACACCTCATGTTTCTAATTAACACATTGTGCTACAGAACACGCATTGAGGAAAAAGAAGTCGACAAGGAAAACAGCGAACCTTCTTAGCAGCAACAATGACAGCGTCCTTGGACATGAGTCTTTGGGCCTTGACTCCAGTGTCATATCTGGAGGACTGAGGACAATAAGAACAGTCCTCACTGCACCCTCCAGTCTTTATGGAGAGGAGAGTACATTGCTGTACTTCCCTGAAGTTATGAACATGCCTATGAACCTGAGCCTGAAACCCACACACAATATCACTACCAAGTAGTAAACACACAAAGAACAAACAAAATGAAGAATGCCGACACTAATAATCTCGGACAAGAGATGCATTTCAGTGAGATTCAAGCAAACAAAAAAAAAGAACATGTTCCAGCAATACTTTCCGACATAAAGCCAAAAGCTTTATACTACACATGTCTGAATCAGAGGAGATAGAAGAACAAAGAGTGTAGAGAGAGAGAGAGGGAGAAAGGAGGGAACTTTACTCCGTGGAAGAGGAGGTCAAAAACAGGAGAGTCATAGACAGACTTGATTTCATCTTTACTCCAGTCATTTCTTGGACCTTCACGAATCGTCCTTTCAGCTTCAGCTGAGGCTGCGGAAGCAGAGGAGTAAGAAGCAGACTGACGAAGAGAGATAGAAGGACTGAGTTGAGATCGAAATACGAATCGAGCAAGCATCATCTTCTTCTCCCACTCTTTTGTTCTACGTTTCTTCTTCTTCTTCTTCTTCTTCTATCGATTTGCTGTGTTTGAGTCATCCATGAGTGAAGAGGGAGTCACCTCACCTAACAACAAACTAACCAACCACCCGTTGGAATTTCCGCCGTTAGTGGGTTATATTGGGCCGCATGTAGAGATATTCTGTTGGGCCGAAAATAGTAATCACTTAAAACGACGGCGTTTACTGTATCTCCTCTCGCTATCTAGAGTAGCCGTGTGTGAGAAGGTATGATCGAGAAATGCGACCTCTAGTATCGTGCGATTGAAACCAACCGACATGCCCTACTTCAGCTTTAGCCACTCCAATTTATGATGATTACATTGACTCTACATTACTAGTTCGCGTCGTCGAGCTCTACTCTGTTATAACACTAAACTGACTCTCTAACTCTCTCTCTCTCTCTCTCTTATTGCAATTTCAAACTTTTGTTTATTTGATTTGGAAGATGATGATCCATATGGCGATTCTCATACTTTTAGTGAGGTAAGTGCTATGTTCGGGAGGGCGTACATTTTTGTTAGTTTCAAATTTCTCACAATGAATCAATCATTATGTAAGAATATAAACTCAAAACTTTGTGCGTCTCGATTGAATCCAGCGAATTAATTTTATGAGGGAAATGATACATATTTATCATCTTTCCTTTGTTGGTCTTTAGCGTAGTGTGGTCACAGAGGAGAAGCGTTGTGCTTACGGTGATGATAATTTGCTGCTTTTTTAAAAAATCTATTGTTTGTTCTGTAAAACTTAAATGCTGTTTCTGTAAATTAGTGTATGTTCTTTTTGCGGTAGTTCTACAGGATGCGAATCATTCTTTCATCGATGGTCGAGAGATTATTATTGGACTAAAACCATCTCCAATGATTTCCTCTATTTTTTAGACAAAAATAGAATGATTCTATAATAGAATTGAAATTTGCTCTAATGTTATTCTATTTTAGAGTGAAAAATAGAGTAATGAACAAAAAAAAAAAATTTACTCTATGTAAACCTATTTTTCACTCTATTATAAAGTGAAAAATAGAATACCATTAGAGCATTTTTTACTCTAAATTCTATTTTAGAGTGAAAAATAGAATGGAATTGGAGATGCTCTAATAATATGCATCAATTATAAATTTGGCCTCAAGTAAACAGTTTTAACTCCAAGGTCAAGTCTCATATATTAACGGAATCAAATAATAGTCATATCATGATGATAAACTGAAAAAGGTCAGCTATATAACACCGACCGGCTTTTAAGAAGTTTCAGATTATATATTAAATAATTTCAAAGATTAACAAACAAACAAAAAAGTCTAAAAGAGGAGGATGTAGCCTCTATAAATTTGGAGGAAGCCATGAGAAGACATCAGATCAAGACTGCCTCCAATCGTGATAAGAAGCTTACATAATATAGGCACCATGCAAAAGGTTGCTCTGCTGTTTTTCTTATTACTAAACCCAACAAGCACCCGTGTCTGACTTAATGCCATCCAATCCAATCCAAAACACCACATTAATCCCCAACCAAAAACAAGATTGTAATATAATTGTATCCAAGAGTATTGAATCATGAAAACATTGTTGATATTAGTTTCCATGGGTCTTCCTCTGGCAAATTTGATCTAGGCTCCAAGCGGCAGTCAGGTCGCCATTAAAGTGACGCCTGCTGTTGACTCGTTTTAAAATGGAGCCCTCTTTCTTTCACATCATACCCAAAAAAAAATAAAAAACATTATAGAAACGCATAGATCTAACAAGTAAAATCAAACCAGAAAATATGTCAAGTTATAGAAGGGGAGAATGGTTTGTATATATATGAGTGGCTAGAAGAAGCAAAAACCCTAGCATTCACAGCTGTTGGATTTCTTACTGGGCTTAATATAAGCCCATTATTTGGTGACCCATGTAGTGTAATAAGACAAGCGATCGCTAAGTTTAATGGTGTCTTCTCCACCATTGGTTGGTACACTGAACTGGTTTCTATTTACTCAATCTTTTGTCGGAAACTTACCATATTTAGATTTCGTAAATGTTACAATTTTTAAAAATTTAATTATATGGAAATTAGTTATTTTCTCCAAAAAAAAAATATTTTGAAATTCCACTAATTTTTAATTTAAACTTACAATAATAAGAACTCGAGTTTCTCAGAACCATACACAACCAACGATGTCAGAAGAAAAAGGACAAAACCCTAACCCGATCTACATAGTTCCCGATCTTCTAGAAGAAATTTTCCTTCGATTGCCCTTGAAACCAATCCTCAAATTCAAAACCGTCTCAAAACAATGGAGATCAATTCTGGAATCGGAGATGTTCGTTGAAAGGCGTCGGAATGTTAAACAGAGCCGAAAAATCCTCGCTGCTTACAACTGCAGCTGCGGCGGCAGGCCGTGTCTCCTCCCCGAGTCGCAGTTCGTAGGAGACGAAGAGATCATCTATCTGCATTGCGATGCGACACGACCTTCCTTGACTTGCAACGGTTTGGTCTGTTTCCTCGAACCAGATTGTATCACCGTTTTGAATCCTTCGACCGGACATAACCTCCGGTTTCCTTCCGGACCAGAACCAGTGTCCTCCTGGTTTAGAAACGGTAATCTCTATAATCTGTTTTTTCTTTTTTTTTTTTTGCATCAAAGAAGTCAAAAATCGAAACTTTATGGAACAGGGTGGGACATGGTCATGGGGTTTGGTAGAGACAGAGTTACTGGAAACTATAAAGTAGTTAAGATGTACGTTGAACCCATGTTTGGCGATGATTGCGATGTTCTTGATGTTGAAAGTGGTGAATGGAAGAAACTGAGACGACCTCATTATGTGACCAGTTTAGGAAGAGAATCAGTGTGTGTGAATGGATCGATATACTGGCTCTTTTCGGGTGAGGGGCTGTTACACATTGGGTCGGGTTACCATTTACTAGCCTTGGATCTTCACGAAGAAAAGTTCCACAGGGTCTCAGCTCCGGATACGTTGGTCACCCGGGAAACCAAGATTGTGAACCTTGAGAACCGTCTAGCCATAGCCAAAATAACAATCCCTGGGCCTGAATGTATACTAAAGATATGTAGCATGAATGCAGGAGAAGAGATATGGAGCAATACTTACGCCATAAATTTAGCTAGTGTACCGGCGTCCAAGTGGTCCATGTTCACGCCTCTGGCTGTCTCTAGCCAAGGGAATCTTGTCCTTTATAATGATCGCAAGAGTTTGTTTAAATACTGTCCTCAGACATATGAGCTTCGATGTCTCCCCTCTAATAGTTGCGTTCATGTTATATCTTCTTACCTCGAGAATTTGGCTCCACTTGGGTCAAAATCAGCACATCATTTTGGTTATAACACCAGGACATCTAGATGCAGATTGTTTTTGAAGCCGCGCTTCGGGATATCCAAAAGGGTCAAATGCGGGATCCTAGATATTATGTTTATCGCTCTAGTTATAGGTATACTTGGTTATTTTTTGATGGGTCTTGATGGATTGAAGACAACAGCGACAAGGACACACAAGTGGTGGACAGAAAGAAAGCAAATCGGCACATCAAAACGAACCGGATGTAGTCGGTTTGAACTGGTTGGTTTTCTTTTTTGTTATTGTGTCATTTTCTGTTCTTCTTCTATAAGCAATTTCTGTCTCCTTTTTGCTTTTTCCATTGTGTTAGTTGTGTTTTATTCTTAAGTACGAGAAATGGTCTTCCACCCTTCTCCACATTTGTATTTCTCATTATTTATAGGAATTTGTGGAACCTCTTATCATATTTGGATGTGTCTCTAGTTGCAACTTAATGTAAGTAAATAGAATGTGTTGTTCCATTATCTTGCGCATTCATACATCTATGGTTGCTAAATGGTAGCGCTGGTAAATATCCATATCGACATCATGTGAATGTGATACTAGACACAACAATGTGTCCTCCAATCAAATATAAGAGAATCAAAAGCCTATGCAATCTCTCTCTAAATCATGCACTCTTCCCATTATCTTTGCTTATTTATACATATCTATGGTTGCTATTATGTATCCATATCGACATCATGTGAATCATGCACTTACCGCCATTAGCCTCCTACCCTCTCTAGCTATGGTTGCTCAGGTATTCTCCTAATAATAACTTTTTAATATCTGAGTTTTATTTTTTTCATGTTTTTCTACTCTTCCAGCTACTTCTATCAGACCACATCATTGCTACAGACGGTAAGAATCTATCACATATACTAGTTTGTCATTTGTTACAGACACATCATAATTTTTGGTTCTCAGGAGGAACTGAGCTCCTGGATTTTTATGGTTTATGATTTCTGCATGTTATTGGACAGTTGATGGATTGGTTTTAAACTGTGGTCAAGCGTATAAAGATATGTAGTTTGTGTTAGTATTACGTTAATCAGATATGTAGCAAATGCTGAGGCAGTTCAATCTCTTTGACAGTTTAAAAAAAATATAAATTTGTAACCCAAATACTTTGTGTACTTTATGAGATAAGAGAGATTATGAATGAAGTTGACACGTCACTGCCGAGTCATGTCGTATATTATATGAATGAAAAAAATGAAATGCTAAGTTAGATAGATCATCATCATCCTCTTCAGATCATCTTCTTAGCTTTCACCACCATCATGCATAGATTCCTTCTAAAGCTATCTTCTTCTTCTTCTTCGTCTTCCACCAATCCATTGAGAAACTCTAAGAATCAACTCCCTCGTTTGCTTTCATCAACCACGTCAAATCATTTCACAGCCTCTGAATCTCCTCCTCCTCCTTCGAGGACCTCGCACCCTACTAATCGATTCCTTACTCGATTTGGGTATCCTTATTCCGACGATTCGTTTCGAAAGTCGCGACCTTTCAGCTCAAAGTCGAGGGCTTTAGGTGTAAGATGTATCAGCAGCGAAGCGGGAAGAGAGTCTATAGAGTACGATGTTCTGATCATCGGAGCTGGACCCGCCGGTCTATCTGCTGCTATACGGTTGAAGCAGCTGTGCCAGGAGAAGAACACTGATCTGTCTGTATGCGTCGTTGAGAAAGGAGCTGAAGTTGGTCAGTTTCTCTTTAACGCTCTCTTTATGTATCTCTTCGCTATGTGAAGCTATGGAGTTTTTGGAATTATAGGAGGACACATCATTTCTGGGAATGTTTTTGAGCCTTTGGCATTAGATGAACTTCTCCCACATTGGAGACAAGAACAGGTTTGTTTCTTTAGACAGAAAGAACAAAACAAATCTTTGTTTGGGAATCAACCAAATCATGAAAAGGCAATGTTTTTTGTTGTTTCATGGTCTGTTCTGTTTCTAGGCACCCATTGAGATCCCTGCTTCTTCCGATAAGTTCTGGTTTCTGACGAAAAACCGTGCAATCTCACTTCCTTCTCCCTTTGATAACAAAGGAAACTACGTTATTAGGTAAGTAACTGATTATGTCCAAGGTTAATGTTTCGTTTCAGATGTTTAGTATTTGGTGGTGCTTGTATGTACAGTTTGAGCCAACTGGTGCGTTGGCTAGGAGGAAAAGCTGAGGAGCTTGGAATAGAGATATACCCTGGCTTTTCTGCTAGTGAGGTATTAATCTCTCGTGCTTCTACTACGTGTGTGTTTTTGTTCTTGAAACCATTTTATTTTGAACGTTTCTATCAGGTGTTGTACGATGCAAGTGATAAGGTTGTTGGGATTGCAACCAAAGATATGGGAATATCCAAAAGTGGTTCCAAGAAGGAGACTTTCCAGCCAGGTGTAGACATAAAAGGTCGCTTGCCCTCTCTTTCCCTCTCATCACGAATAGCAAGTGTCTTGTGCTTATAAGATATGTGGTTTTTCTATACACAGGGCGAGTTACACTATTTGCAGAGGGATGCAGAGGATCATTATCCGAGGTCAGAAGAGGCGTTTTGATTACAAGATACACTCGATTTGCCTGCATGATGCTAGCTAGTTTCTTACTTCAACTTTGTGCAGAAAATAATCAAAAAGTATAAATTAAGAGAGGAGGTTAATGCACAACATCAGACATATGCTTTGGGAATTAAAGAGGTAAACCACTTTTATCCTTGATCTAGTTTTAACCTCTCTGTACTGTATAACACTATTGGTCATAGGACCCCTTTTAATTTCCTGATACTTTGAGCTCAACAGGTTTGGGAGATAGATGAAAGTAAACATAACCCCGGAGAAGTTATTCACACTTTGGGTTGGCCCTTGGATCCTAAGACATACGGAGGTTCTTTCTTGTACCACATGAACGATAGACAGGTAACCTATTTTCTCCCTTGGAAGATCCTTTAGTATACTTGAGAAAAATATTGTTCTGCTTTCCTTCTAGTGGTGTCTTAATCAATTGAAGTTTCCTTTCCAACCAAAACAGGTTGCGCTTGGCTTGGTTGTTGCCTTGAATTACAAAAACCCTTTCTTGAATCCATATGAGGAATTTCAGGTATGTCAAATTTCTCATAAACAATAAGACTTTGCACCGACAAATCTTGATGAAGAAATATTATTCTTAACCTCCCAATAGAAACTCAAACACCATCCAGCCATTAAACGCATCTTGGAAGGTGGTACTGTGCTTCAGTATGGAGCTCGTACTTTAAATGAAGGTGGTTTTCAGGTGAGTTAAAACCTTTATCCCTTTAAGATATAACCTGTAATTTGTTTGGCATGTTGTGACTTACTTGAGCTTGATGCTAGTAAAATTTCAGTCCATTCCCTATCCAATTTTTCCTGGAGGAGCAATAATTGGATGTTCAGCTGGTTTTCTCAATGTACCCAAGATTAAAGGGACACATACCGCAATGAAATCAGGTCACAATATTATCTTTGATAAAGATACTGTTACTTATATTATCTCATCATATAGTTTTCATTTTAATTTCATCAAATATTATACAGGAATGTTAGCAGCAGAGGCTGCATTTGGTGCACTTCATGAAGGTTTAAACATGAACACATACTGGGACAACCTGAGGGATTCATGGGTGTGGAAGGAGCTCTACGCAGCTCGAAACTACCGACCTGTTCGTAATATCAGCTCATATGTTTTTTATCTAATTGAACTTTCCTGTTAGATATGATCTCTTAATCTCATATAACTGCAGGCATTTGAGTATGGGCTAATCCCTGGCTTGGCCGTAAGTGCTATGGAACAGTAAGATCATTCTCTTCTTTTCTTTTGTTCTATATGATCATTTTCTCTTTGTTATGAGTGAACTGTTTATGTTTCGTTATTGCAGCTATGTACTGAAAGGAAAGGTCCCTTTCACGTTGAAGCATGGGAAAGCAGACCACGAAGCAACTGATGTAAGTACACAATCACTTGATGACTTGTTTATTCAGACCAAAAAAAAAAAAAAAACAGAACTGAAGTTGGGATATTATCTTCATTGCAGCTTGCTCGGAAATGCAACCCAATTGAGTATCCAAAGCCAGATGCTGTTTTGTCATTTGACGTGCCAACGTCTTTATACAGGTTTGTATTGTACCATGACACAAACTGCAATATCTTTACAATATAAAATGTATTCCTCCTATGTTATTTATTGAGGAGTGGTTGCCTCTTGAAATGATGATGTAAAACAGGAGTAACACCAATCATGATCATGATCAGCCATCTCATTTGCGATTGAAAGATCCAAAGATTCCAGAAAAGGTAAACTTACCAGAGTATGCTGCACCAGAGACACGTTACTGCCCCGCCCGTGTATACGAGTAATGACTTCTCTTTCTCCCTCTTCATATGCAATTTGATCTATAGATTAAGAGACTTCCTTGAACAAGATTCTAATAGCCGTTTGCGTATTGATTCAAAATCATAACAAAAGATATGTCGAAGATGAAGAGGGTAAGCCGAAACTGCAGATCAACGCTCAAAACTGTTTGCACTGCAAGGTATGGCATCACTTTTATCTTCTTTGTGTTTAAGTATGTCTATGCTTGTGACTCGATTGAATTTGGAGAAGATATTAATAATCGTTGTCTTTGTGTTAAAAGGCATGTGACATTAAAGATCCAAAGCAAAACATAGAGTGGACAGTGCCTGAAGGTGGTGGAGGCCCCGCTTATTCGCTAATGTAGTAGTAGTCGTCAACATTCACTTTACCACATCCCATAAATAAATGAGAACTTAAGGCAAAACCATATAATGTTTGAGCTTTTAATGATAGAAAACGTATGTAAGCATCATTAGTGTTTCGCTTGTTGTAAACTTTCATTTCGAAATTAATGGGAACTCATCAGAATAAGTGAAGGAAAGGAATTAAAAATCACATTCATGCATGCATCCACTCTTCTTTCAACCAAATGTCACTGCATAACTTGTTTGTCAACCTCAACATACTGAGAATCCATAATAGCAAGTAAAGCCAAGGGCCTCTGTTACCTCATGTTGTCCTAAGACTTCTTAAGCAATGTGTTCCACCCACTTAATCTTATCATGGTAAAAAAGTAAGTGACAAAGAACGGTTAGTAAATAAAATTAAACCCATGTGGGGGGGTTAAGCTCAGTGTTAAGACTTTTTTTTTCTTTTCTTCTCGACACACCGGAGCAGAGCACTAACTTGCTCTTCACGGTGAGTCTCTTAGTTTAATCAGTGAGATCATGCATAAGCTCGTTCCTCGATCTGGGTATCTTAATTCCGCCGAGTTGTTGCGAAAGTCGCGAGCTTTAAGTGTAAATTCGAAGACTTTAGCTGTAAACGAAGCCGCAAGAGAATCGACACAGTACGATGTTGAGAAAGGAGCTGAAAGAGGAGATAAACTCTTTCATTTTCGATCGTACAAGAACGTGTTAGACAACGATGTGTACTTATGCAACAGTTACATCAATGCTTATTTTGAGAAGGGTGATTCAGTCTCTGCACGTAACCTGTTCGACGAAATGACTCAGAGGAACTGTGTCACATGGGCATGCGTTGTTTCTGGTTATAACCGTAACGGAGAACATAAGGAAGCCTTATTGTTCTTCAAAAACATGATCGAAGAAGGAGTTTTCTCGAATCCATACGCTTTCGCTAGTGCGCTCAAAGCTTGTCAGGAGTTAGATTCTGTGGGGAAGCTTTTCGGGAAACAACTTCACGGCCTAATGTTCAAACTCTCCTATGCGTTCAATGCAGTAGCTTCGAATGTCCTTATATCAATGTACTGGAAATCCATAGGGTCTCTCACTTGTGCTCTTCGTGTTTTCGATGACACACAAGTGAAAAACTCTGTATCTTGGAATTCGATCATATCCGTGTATTCAGGGGCTGGGGATTTGAGATCTGCGTTTAAGATGTTCTCCAGCATGCAATGTGATGATTCTAGACCAACCGAGTACACTTTCGGTAGTCTTGTAACTGCTGCTTGTTCTTTAACCGAGCCAAGTGTTAGTTTGCTCAAGCAGATCATGTGCGCTATCCAAAAATCTGGTTTCTTCTCTGATCTTTTTGTTGGAAGTGGATTGGTGAGTGCATTTGCAAAGTCTGGCTCGTTGAGTTACGCTAGGAAGGTTTTTAATCAGATGGAAACAAGAAACGCGGTGACCTTGAACGGTTTAATGGTTGGTCTGGTGAGGCAGAAACGGGGAGAGGAAGCAACTAAGCTCTTTATGGATATGAAAAGCATGATTGATGTTAGCCCTGAGTCATACGTGAATCTCCTGAGCTCATTTCCTGAGTATTATCTAGCTGAGGAAGTAGGTCTGAGGAAAGGCAGAGAGGTTCATGGACATGTAATAACAACTGGCTTAGTTGACTTCATGATCGGCATCGGAAATGGCCTTGTTAATATGTATGCCAAGTGCAGCTCAATAGATGATGCTAGACGTGTTTTCTGTTTCATGATGGAGAAAGATTCTGTCTCCTGGAACACCATGATCACTGGTCTTGACCAAAACGGCTGTTTTCAAGAAGCTTTGGAACGCTACCAAAGCATGAGACGACATGAAATCTTGCCTGGAAATTTCACGTTGATTAGTTCGCTAAGCTCATGCGCTAGCTTAAAGTGGGGTAATGTAGGACAGCAGATTCATGGAGAAAGCCTCAGATTGGGGCTTGATTTGAACGTTTCCGTTTCCAATGCGCTTATCACACTCTATGCAGAGACTGGCTATATCAATGAATGTCGCAGAGTATTCTCCTTCATGCCAGAGCATGATCAAGTGTCTTGGAACGCCATGATAGGTGCTTTAGCTAGTTCAGAAAGGACAGTACCTGAAGCAGTGTCATGTTTCATGAACGCCCTACGAGCTGGACAAAAACTTAACAGAATAACCTTTTCAAGCGTTCTTTCAGCTGTGTCATCCCTCTCATTCGGTGAACTCGGTAAGCAGATACATGCGCTAGCTTTAAAGTACAATAGTACAGATGAAGCAACCATTGAGAATGCGCTTATAGCTTGTTATGGGAAGTGTGAGGAGATGGAGGAGTGCGAGAAGCTATTTTCCAGAATGTCAGAGAGAAGAGACGATGTAACTTGGAACTCGATGATCTCGGGTTATGTACATAACGAGCTCCTTCCCAAGGCCTTGGACTTGGTTTGTTTTATGTTGCAGAAAGGTCAGAGATTGGATCATTTCATGTACGCCACGGTTCTTAGCGCGTTTGCTTCGGTTGCAACGCTAGAGCGTGGCATGGAAGTGCATGCTTGCTCGGTGAGAGCTTGTTTAGAATCTGATGTGGTGGTTGGGAGTGCACTCGTTGACATGTACTCGAAATGTGGAACAGTAGATTATGCTTTGAGGTTTTTCAACGCAATGCCTGTGAAGAATTCATATTCTTGGAACTCGATGATCTCAGGTTATGCACGACATGGGCAAGGAGAAGAAGCTTTGAAGCTTTTTGAAAATATGAAGCTCGATGGCCAAACACCACCTGATCACGTTACGTTCGTGGGAGTGTTGTCAGCTTGTAGCCACGCGGGTTTGGTTAAAGAAGGGTTTAAACATTTCGAATCTATGAGTGATTCCTATGGTTTGGCTCCTAGGATTGAACACTTCTCATGTATGGCTGACTTGCTAGGCCGTGCAGGTGAGCTAGATGAGTTGGAAGGTTTCATCGATAAAATGCCGATGAAGCCTAATGTTCTCATATGGAGGACGGTATTAGGCGCTTGTTGCAGAGCCAATGGTCGTAAAGCAGAGCTAGGGAGGAAGGCAGCAGAAATGCTTTTTCAAATGGAGCCAGAAAACGCTGTAAACTATGTGCTGCTTGCTAACATGTACGCTGCTGGAGGAAGATGGGAAGATTTAGTAAAAGCGAGAAAGAAGATGAAAGATGCAGACGTGAAAAAGGAAGCTGGTTACAGTTGGGTCACCATGAAAGATGGAGTTCATATGTTTGCAGCTGGGGATAAGTCACACGCGGACGCTGATTTGATCTACAAGAAGCTCAAGGAGCTCAACAGAAAGATGAAGGATGCAGGTTATGTGCCGCAGACAGGATTCGCCTTGTATGATCTAGAGCAAGAGAACAAGGAAGAGATTCTGAGTTATCATAGCGAGAAGCTCGCTGTAGCTTTTGTTCTCATGACACAGAGGAACTCTACACTGCCCATCAGAATAATGAAGAACCTCAGAGTTTGCGGTGATTGTCACTCTGCTTTCAAGTATATATCAAAGATCGAAGGGAGACAGATAATTCTAAGAGATTCAAACAGGTTTCATCATTTTCAAGACGGTGAATGTTCATGTAAAGATTTCTGGTGATTCCATGAGGTAAGAAGACCATCAAATCTGAAGTCAATATTCTTTCCAACATTTTATTCATGAATGTCCTGTTTTTTTTTTCAGGTGATTTAGCACTGTTTCTTTCTGCTTCTGCAAAGCGAAGCTGAGATGCATCAAATTAGTGAGTTACATACATATTGTGCCTTTGGTTTCAGTTTAAACGCATTTCATTTGTATAATAGCCTTAAATTTTGTTTGGCAAGCTAATACCCCTTTTCTCTATGGTGAAGAAGATGTGTGAAGGAGCTCATGATGTTCAGACCAATCATGATCATTGATTCGTGATCAATCATCTCATTTGCGCTTGTGGGATCCCAAGATTCCAGATAAAAGTAATCTTCATCTCTCTCTTCATATGCAATTTGTTCTATAGATTAACTTCCTTGAACAAGATACCCACTCTCGTTTGTGAATTGGTCAAAAAGGTTTGTCGAAGATGAGGAGAGTAACAGCTATTTCGAAGGCATGTGTATCCAAAACAGAGCATAGAGTGACAGAGCCGAAAAGTGGTGGATGCTTGTTCCCTCATGTAGTCTTGGGACGCAACAAAACCCATGATTTTTTTAGATCATAAAATGTATGTAAGCAATAGTTTTTCGTTTGTTATAAAAAGGTGTTATATGATGGTTTCATTTGGCGTTGGTGGGTAGTAGACAGAAAGTACACTCGCAAGTGGTTTAACAAAACAAAAGAAGATCAATGCGGATAATTTGTTTCATTGTAACAAAAGAAAACTAATTCGGAAAAGAGAGTATAAAAAAGATCAAAAATCACATTTGACTTTATACAGCCTTTTCTTCCAAATATCACAACGAAAAACAAAAAACGAAGACACTTTAACGTTTGGTTGCGTCAGCAGGACATAATCTGGCTGGGACACTTGAGCATCTTACAAAACCTCTGTTGGTTGGGCAAGGTTGTAGCGTGCTAAACGGGGCATTTTGGCTCAAATTAACACCTACACAGTTTCACAAGTATGAGTTAGCGACACGGCTTCTCTTAGCTTTCTTCCATTAACTTTTCTCCAACTCATTAAGCAGACAGATCACAAGTGTATCATTTTTTCCTCAAGTAATTACGAGCTTAGGACTGCTATTGTATTATATGTAGTTATGTACCATCAAATTGTTTATCTGAGGTTTTTTTTTTAATCAGTAATTTGAAATCTATAGAATGTCTTTTTGCGATCAAATCATCTTCGTATACCGAACGCAAGAAGAACAACTTTCTATCTCGTAATAGTAAGTCATTAGAGTAGAGTTTTGTAAGGTTAAGCAACGGTTGTTATATTCTAATACAAGCAATTAAAAATCCTAAACAAAGTACATACATATCACGTTTACGAAGCCAGACTTTACAAACTGAAATGCTACTAAGCAACCGTTCATACACTGTGAGCTCCGATAAAACAAAAGGGGATTTTCAAGAAAAAAGTAAAAACTTACATTTGTTAAGTACACTACTAGATTAGATGTTATGTGTATACAAATAGAATAGATGCAACAAGGTATTGCCAACAATTCAAAGATGTGTATATTCAACAACACAGTCCTATGGTCTTTTTCACAAAGTTTCATATTTCCCTATATAAAAGAAAAATGCAGACTAAACGCTTGGCATTTACTAAAATAAACCTCAGCAGAAATGCAAATAGCTTACAAGAGCAGGTATCATCATCATATGCGAACAAGAAAGGATCAGACTAGTATGCACATTCAACTCAATAATTAAGCAACCTATAGATAATGGAGATAATTACCTTACAGATTATGATAGCGAGTGGCGCTAGTTTCAAGGCCGCTGTCCAGCTGGAGAACCTGAAGGCGGTTGCTGCTGATTCTGCTTAATCTGTTGGAGAAGGCTTGCTGCGAACTGGAGTGTTTTCTGGTACCTTTCGTCCTTCTCCCCGTCTGTTGTAGCCTGACCAGCCCCAGAGAGCATAGGCTTTTGCAGCTGTGGTGCATGGCTTTGTGGCTCTAAGTTCGACATGTCAGCTGGTGGTGGTTGCATGGCAGCTTGAAACTGGGAAGGATTTAAGTTATGCGCCTGGTTTGTTGTTACACCATGATAGTTAGCTTGCTGATAACCTGGAACCGGACCATAATTTTGGCTTGGTACTGAAGCTTCTGGTTGGTATTGCTGTGTCATGGGCTGAGAAACAGGATGATTTAACGAACCCTGATTGTACATGGCATAATTATTATGAGTCATCTGAGGCATGTTAACAGATTGGCCTTGGTACTGCATGTTGCCATGGACCATTCCACTAGAGTAGTTGGGGTTGGAGTTGTTTGAAGCTGGAGGGTAACGCGGAGGAGGAGGAGGAGGTAATTGCCCGGCTGGATTGTACTGATTTCCATATGATTGGAACGACTGATTTGAGGTATCATGGACTGTTTGCGGATCTCTATTCCAAGCTTGAGACTGCGCTTCTCCATTGTACTGAGGCGCTGTGGAACCAACTGGTGAAATGCCTGACATAGGTTGGTGACTTTCGGAGGCAGCAGGTTGAGAAGCTGCAGGGAGAAAAGATGCCAGAGTAGCTAAAAGCTCCGGAGTTAAACTAACCCCAGCTGGAGACGCTGCATTGTTAGGTATTCTGAGAGGCTCGCTAACCGATTGTCTTGAAGGAGCTGTCAACTGTTCTGGTGCACCCCTCGGAGGATATAAACTGTGGCCGGCATTGGCAGGCGAATTCCGGGCTTGATCCATATACGGCAGAGGATTAGACTGAGAGTCTTGTCTGTATGATGCTGCAACAGGAACGGCTGGTGGGGGCAACTTGAGAACAACACCATATAGCCGTTCTGGACCGGTCACTTTGAGTACATCAGTTAAAAAATCAGATGGAGGCACCAAGAATAAAGTTGTTCCATCGTCTAATTTGGCAACGCCCGCTCGATCTTTTGAGCCAAGGTAGCGGAGAAATTCAGTGTAAGATGCAAAATCTTCTTCACTGTCTGGTAAGAAGTAAACTATCTCAAATCCAATGGCTTCAGTGTAATGTTTGGCGAGCATATCCAAACCAGTTCTTGCTGAACAATTGACGACCTCAGGGCTGCAAAACAATTAAAAGAAAAAAAAGAGAGACAAACGTTAGCAATTGAGGGCAATGTCATCAGCACCACGCAAATTAAGACATCTCAAAACTAAACAAGCTACTAGTAGTTAACATGCATGTAGATGGTACTCACAGCTTAGTCTCGATCCCCTTTCCAATAGGAACGCAACGAGCACAACAGACGGGAGTTCCACCCTTGGCGATCATTCCTCTCCAAATGTAATCAGAATCAGCGTAACCACGGATAGGCCTAGCAGCAACTGAGCCACGCCCAAATGACCTCTCATCTAAACCCATTGGAGTAAAACCATCCACTGATCCATCCCTTCTGTTTCGTTTGCCTTCTCTCTCCAACAGAGCAGGATCATATCCTTCCCAAGAACCGGGGTTGGACCTCATAGGATTCCTCATACCTTGTGCAGGAGATGGGAGGATTCCATGTCCTGCTGGAGATGGGAGTATTCCAGTTCCATTTGGAGACGGCCTTCTCCAGTTTGGCTCCATACCAGCAACGTCATTGTATTCTGAAACATTATAAGAACGCTCATTGCTACCTCTGACGTGAAATGAGAAACAGATACAAATGAAGAATCAGTCATGAACATACCTGGCCTTGACCGTTTCACGCCAGAATAAAAAGTAGTATCATCTTGCTCAGGAGGTATTTCATCGTTTGAGTACATGATTGTGATTCTAGGATCTTTGAATAACCTCCCTTGTAGCCCTTCCTTGGCTTGGCGAGCTTCATCCACGCTCCTAAACTCCACAAGTGAAAAATGCCTTGACGGGTAACTTTTCTTCCTCTCGATCTCACCAAAGAGTATCATTGCGTTGTGTAGCATTTGCTCATCTATCTGAACAGAAGGAGGGTACCCAATCCACAGAACCTTACTTGGCTGGTCATCTCCTCTGGCATCTCCATGTGAGTGAGGATACTATAACAAAACGTCAAAGCCAATTAACGTCATACACATACCAGCAGCAACAAGAAACAAACTGTTTTTAAAAAAACATTTAAAACGAACCTGCGGTTTATGATTCACATTGCCATTCCTGTTATCGTAAGAGCCATTCCATTGTTCCTAGAGATAAAAGAAAAAGTCACTTGATTTCAGAATAGATACTGTTGGTAGAGCGTTTTCATAAGTAAAAAGTGTCACAAGAATGCTCACTTTTCTTGGGGCTTGTGAGCGGAGAAAATCAACGCGCAGATAGCTACCACCCATTCGTTTGCCATTCATGTTCCTTGCCTGTAAGGCAGCGTCAATGTCGTAATAATCAATGAAAGCCGTCTTGCGTTCCCTAAGAAACCTAAGATCCTCGATTTTTCCAAATTTACTGAACTCTTCTTCCAGGTCATCCTTTGAGACACTCGAGCTGATTCCGCCCACCCAAAGACTCTTACAAGGTTTTGCCTGCAAGGCAGCACAGAAGGTTTCAATAAGAAGGCCATACAATAATATCACACCAAGCATAGAATTTCAAATATATAAAGGCATCAAACATCAAAGAACTTAAACACACATCAAACAATAATTTCAAGAATGTATTACAAATAATATAAACTGATATCCTAAACACACAACCCTGCAAGGAAAATAATATATCATCGTCCTCTATCAATTGGTGACAACAGTTTCTCCTGACTGAACACATGTTTTGTCGACAGGAGACATCAACACTGTCGACGACGAGACCTGAAAACTGTATGGGACAGAATCTTGGTCTTGATCACTGTAGATTGAATACGCTAAACCCATGTGTATGTGTATTTATCATTGCAGACTTGGCTGACCAACAATAAACGATCCCCGGAGATTATTCGATCCCCGGAGATTATTCACTCAAAAGCTCAAAGCAGACGACGACACCTTAAACACTGTATGGAAGGAGACTTTGTCTTCTTCATCAATGCAGAGTGGCCCGGACCGAACATATAAAACCCAGAAAGTCTCGTACAAAACTGAGCTGGGAAAGACGAGATTGTACGAACGGCAAAGATAACGTTTCAGGAAACGTCACTTTCACTGTTTGAAAGTAATTCACAAATGACGTTTCTGACTAGTTGAGGAAAGAGAGTTACGCAAATCTGTCTTACAAAACAAGCCCAAACCTCTCTCCAACGCCGATATGAAATTGTCTGCGATTTTCAGTAAAAATTTAACATCAGGACGGATATACAAATTTCTTCACCCGGTTAGATTTCACTTGATTTCTGATTTTCTTTACTTGGCCATGATCGATAGATATGCTAGCTTCCCAAATTTTCACCTACCATTACCTTTGACGAATTTCGGGTACGGTATGCAATTATTCATACTCAATCTTGTGAGAGTAAAGCTAAAGTGGCCCATCTGCAGCGAACATGCAATCAGACTACTGCCGGCGGCTGAATAAACGATTGAATCAATCTTTTACTGCAAAACTCTTTAACGAATGAAAAAAACATGTGCGGTTTATGCCTTCTTTTGCAGCTCACTCGCTAAGACTTATATTGCTTTTGAGCAGTCTGTAGTTTACTTGGCACGAGTTTGATTAGATCGTTGACATAAAGACGCAAAAATTATTCAGAGACCTGCGTTTCTCTTTTTAGTTTTCGCCAGCCCCCCAAAAATACATAGATCTAAATTTTGGTTGTGATTTTGATTTGTTATGAGGCGAAATCTCAAGACTCAATCAACATAACTAAATCTAAAGTATGAATCGGCAGAGTGTAATCATTGATAAGAAAACAATTAAAGTTAATGAACAAACCTAGAGTATGAATTCGCAAAAACAGTGTAATCATTGATAAGAGACAATCAAAGTTAATAAACAAACGAAGATTTGATAAGTCTAACGAATCAAAGAGATAAGAACAAACCGGTCGCGCGTATTGGATCGTCAACAGTCCCCCGTTCAGATTCACCCCTTGTAGGGCCTCCTTCGCCGCCACCGCTTCCTCCACGTGTCTATAGTATATGAACGCGAATCCACGGGATGAATAGGCCGTGATTCTGTCAATATCGCCGAACCTTCCGAACAGCTCCGTCAGATCTGACTCCGTTGTATCCACCGTGATGCTACCGACCCACAGATTGTTCGATGGGTAAACGGAATCATCGGATTCACGTCCCCTGAAAGGCTTCATAGCCGCCGCCATCGCACAGGCTTACGGATTGGTTGAATCGGAGATACTAAGGCTCAGAATTCGAATATCCACGAGATGGGAACGAGAGATGAATTGAGCGATGGATCAATAGTACGTCGAGCTAGAATACAATCAGAGAGAGAGAGAGAGATGCGTCTTCAAATCGTACCTAAAGAGAAGACGAGAGAACCCTAGGTAGAGATTGAAGATAGAGAGATAAAAAGCGATCCACTCCATGCGGCGGCTCTTTAAAGGATAAATAGATATTATTTTCTTTACCTATTAAATCATTATTTTCTTCTTGGATTCTAAGAAATAAGATGAAACGGTGCGTTTTATACTAGCCACGGTAAATTAGTGACCACTAAGAATTGTTTCCCATCTGTCAATAAGGATCAACTTGTCTGCAAATAAGGATTTTTAATAGCATCTTTGGCAGTACATAGACATTTAATAACTGCTGTTAGTCTCTGAGATCGTTGTTTTTGTTTTATGGACTTGGAAGCTTTCACATAAACATTGGTTTAGATGAGGCATCAGGTAGAGGCAGATTCTTCAGCACCATTTCTTTTACAACTGTTAAGCATCCGATGAAGATCCGGGCTAGGTGATACAGCTCAACCTCGTATTGCTCATAGATGAAGAAAGCAGTGAACGAGAATGACATCGCTGTTTTAAGTAAACCATTCAATGTTATGGTCAGTAAGAGAGTAGTAGTGGATAAGGAAGATATGTAGGAAAACAAAAAACAAAAGCTTTGTGTACCTGCGAAGAGAACTGTTGCCAAGGAACGGGATACGATCAGTTTGAGGAGATATAGTGATCCAGCTATCTGTTGTTTTTTTTAATTCGAGTGAAGGAGAGAAATTAGTTCTTTTCATGTTTTGTAAGCCTTAGAGAAGTGCGTAGAGAGAGTAAAAATTGTACCTTGAAGAACTTGATCCAGTCTCCTCCTCTGCTTAATGAATTTAAACTGTGAACTCCGTGGTTCCATACAACAACGATATCTCTGCTAAGATCTCTCACTGCAGACTCCGAGATCTCGAATCTCCACGGAGGTATTTTCTTGACTTGAAGAAACCCAAAGCTATCGTTAAAAAAAAACAAAATTTGTCAACTAAATGACAATTGATTTCAAAAGAGAAACACACATACATACATGGATGCATCATCATAGCTTGCTAGGACGATTCTAGTATATCACAAAACACGTTCACTGTTTTCTAGTGTGGTTAAAGGGAAAGTCACTATTTGGAACCAGTACTTACATCTTTGACGGCACAAAAGCGAGTCCATAGAGAGCAACAGCAAGTATAAACAGAAGTTGGGCTGCAGAAGAAGTAAATGTGCTACCAGAAGAGAAGAACCAGTAATATAACAAGTTGAGGACGGCAAAATAAACAAATGTATT
Source organism: Sinapis alba (assembly GCA_012274485.2). Taxonomy (NCBI): domain Eukaryota; kingdom Viridiplantae; phylum Streptophyta; class Magnoliopsida; order Brassicales; family Brassicaceae; genus Sinapis; species Sinapis alba. The sequence goes on from MU105758.1 coordinate 58,374, forward strand.
CTTCTCATTTCTCCACAGCAAGATGTCTGCAACTGCATAAACAGACAATAAACAAATGGTCAATTTAAAGAGATTAATACTTGCATAAACAGGATGAGCATAGAGTTAAATCCAGCATTAAATCATATGGTCTAGAAGCGAATGTAGATGGACTAAGCAGATACATCAGCATGTTTTAGATTTCTAGAAGCAAGGAATCTAAGTTTAGAGTAGACGTATGTTCTTTCCAGATTAAGCCTTATTTGCATGCAATATGCATCATATCCGTAGCTAAATAAGAAACAGATTTAAAGTAATATAGCGGGGATACTTACCCAGGAACAGATCAATATAACATTATAATTGTCAATGGGGAGATGGTTCTAAGTTCTAACCTTTTCCACAACCAAGAAGCTGGTCTGCTTTAGATTGAATGGCCGTATCATCAGACTTCTCAAGATCGCGAGAGAACCACTGAACCGTTGATGCAATACCATCCTACGAATTCAACAAGATCTATTGTGACCAAGGGTGCCATCAAGCAGCTGAATATGATGAAGCGAAATATTATCTAAACTAAACTCACTTCAAGTGTCACAACAGGTGTGTATCCAAGATGCTTCTTAGCAGCATTGCAGTTAAAAGTTCTCGTTGAGGAAGCTAAGAGAGCAAACTGATGAGCTGTGTCATAATAACTCCCAGTTCCCTCATTTTCTTGTGTCCATTTAAGAAGTGACAAAACAAACGAAACCAGCCGAACAGGAAGTATAGTGGATGGTCTGCAATAAAAGACAGAGACATGGTTTTTAAGGATCTGAATCTTTTCAAAATGATCAAAATACCCTAGGCAATGAGAATGAAACTATACACGGCCGTGTACAATATAGTAAATATAACACAGAGAAACACCATATAAATATCTGCTTAGAAAGAATGATAATAATTTGAACAAAAAAAAAAAGAAAGAATGATAATAAATACGGCCCTACTCGAACCAGTCCCACTAGAAATGGTAGTTCATGATATAATCAATAGAAAGATGATTAGAAAATGCAGATGCTTTAAGAAAGAAACATTCAGGAAGGGTTCAGAACTCTGATGAATCTATGGTCACGCTGAAGCAGACACATAAGAATCAGGATACATCATACTGAAGGAATTCCAAACAGGTTCTCTTTTATCGACAACTATTTAAATGTTCATTTACCTTGGGTATCCCAAACCTTCAACTATGTGGCTTACAAAGTCCCAGAATTTGACAGGCTTGAGGTTAGTGATAAAGAATTCCTACAAATAATCAGCAAGAAAAACTTCATCATACGTAAAGGTTGTGCTTGTGCGCTTTCAGGAGTGGTTTGGCAACTACGTGTTACCTTTCCAGCCACAGATTCCATATGTGTATCTAATGCTTCTGCGGCACAAATATGTGCATGAGCAACGTTGTCAGAGTAAGTGAAATCAGACATATTTTCACCGTTCCCGATTTTAAACTGAAATATTGAAAAAGTAGACAGTCATTTCCCCCACTAAAAAAAGGAAAACGGAAGTTTAAGGAATATGCCATCCAAAGGGAAAACTACAAGGCATCATAAAATGGTAACGTATCTAACTGACGAAGTCCTGTTATGTCAGACCTTTTGACAAACTGACAATATAGGGTGAGCTGAGGCAAGAACAAAATTCAGGACACAAACAGGTAAAGGGTCTAGCTTACTGATGCAAAAATTCAAACGAACAGATACTCATGATCCAACAATACAAACATCAACACAATAACGGGATGAAAATATAGCCAAACCTTCGCATATCCGGACTTGGCTAGATTCACGATGAAAGGTACAAACTCCGTATCACCAGGTCCGAATACAATGCTAGAGCGAAGTGCACAAGTTAACAAACCATCACGGTTATTAGCAAACTTAATCAACGCTTCCGCTTGAGCTTTGAAGTCTACCAACATGGACTGAAACTGCAACAGAATCACACCAAAACATATATATCATTCCTGAAGAACAAAGAGCAACTAAACAATCTTGCTCAGGGATTGGATTACCTTCAGAGGACGTCTCAGGGATTCATCACCATCACGAATAGGTTCAGAACCGTCGAAAACAACATCAGCAGTGCTGTTGTAGATAAGTTTTCTAACTCCAGACTCACGACAAGCGGAAATCACATTTCTCGTCCCTGTTTGGAGTCAAAGAACTCCATCAGAACTCGAACCAACAAACCCCAAATTCAACTACGAGTAGAGTCTTTACCTTGAACTAAGACCTTGTAGCAATAAAAGTAATCATGAGAACGTAAATCATCAGCTTCCATGTAGAACACAACATATGAACCCTCAGTAACTGCAATGAACAAGAGAGTCATATACAAACGTCACAATCACAAGCTCAAATGCATTACACTCGAATCAAAACCACAAACACCGATCTATTCTATGTGCAAGCATCAAGGATCCAAACGATAAGTGCAAAGGAAAAATAAGAAGAAACCAGCCTTTAACGATCTGAGGTTTATCACGAACATCGACGCAGTGATACGAAGCGCGACCGGAGGAGAGAGCGTCGACGAGGACCGAATCGGACTCGTCGAGATTGAGAGACTGAGCGGAATCAGCGACTCGGACTGTCCAGTTTCCGAGTCGAAGCAATCTGGAGACGAGCGATCGGCCAACGAAACCTCGGCCGTTGAGGACGACACAGGTGTTGAGTCGAGAATCGACGTGAACGGCATCGTCATCCATTGTTTATCGTACTTATCACCTTCTCTCTATATAACTCGCGAGTCAACTCGGAGAGAAAGGACGAGTTGCGGGTAGATCAGTGGGTGCAAATTGCAAAACGCAGGAAAAAGCAGCTGAATAGTTTAGCGGGCGGGCAGATCATACGCTTGCAACCTCTCCACTCGCGAAACCTTATTAACCGTGTTTTCATTTATTTTTAGGGTTATTGTAAAAATATTCGACTATGTAACAATAATATTGACACTTTACTATAAAACTACATTAATGTAATAAATATCTTTTACATTGCTTTTTTCTGTTAACTTTACTATGTCAAAAAAAATTATGTAATTTTTTTTATCTAATTACTGATAAAATTCAAAACTTTTAATATAGAAACATTAATAAAATATAGTTCCTCAAAGATAATATATCTAATATCGTAAATAATAAAATAACCATAGGGGCGCACGCATGAGGTGTCACATCTACGGTATGGTGAGCCTAATCCATCAACCCACCAAACAAAGTGTGTTTTGGAGAGGGACACTACAACTGCAACATAAGCAAAACGAAAAGAAAAACATATTACATTTAATTTTTATATTTTAGTAACTGAGCACAGCTATATATTTAAGGTGAATTTTTTTTTTTGGTTTTGAATATTAACATATTCAAATGATTACTGAAAAAAGCTCAAAACATATGATATATTGATCTTTGCAGCTGATGCTGATGACTTCCAACTATACAAATAAGAAAAGATAACCCCAAGGCTTCTTTAGAAACGGTCTCTTGCTCTGTGTATACGACGCAATGCTTCAGCTTCATTTGCTGAGTCTGGAATGTTTAAAGATCTGCGGATTTCTTTGCTTGATGTTCTGAGGAATGGGTTACACGCTTTCTCGACTTTAACAGTCGTTGGAATCTACAGACAACAACCAGTAAGTGAAATCCAAATGAAGGTTTACAGAAAGAGAGAAGAGAAGATTTGTTTTACCGATGGGAGCCCTTGGCTGCGAAGATGGGCGACTCGGGTTGCATAGGACCGAAGAGTTTCATTCTTTGGTTCTATGGATAGTGCAAACTTGAGATTCCCCTGTGTCATGAACGACAAGTATATAGTTTGCTTCGAGTTGAATAGAGTGTGAGACATGAGTTCAGTACTTGTGTGTGAAAACTTACTGCTGTGTTTTCGCGACCGCAGTATATATTTGTATCATCTGGTAAAGACGCAATCTTTTGGAATGATGAAAGCATCTGAGACAGGCAAAAAAAAAGGAATCTTATCGATAAAAGAGAACATAACACTGTAAATCTGCTTCTGTGAAAGATACTATGATGTTAGGTTATTAATATACTCTACTACCAAGTGATCTCTCAAAAAAAAAGTCTATAACATTTGTACTCTTTTAAGTATTCAAAGCCACAAGTCTCTTAACACAATTTTTTTGCCACAAGAAATCAACCAGTGTCGATAGAAAAGGTTGAATATTGCTATTTGTGAGATTCATCATTTAGTTTTTGGGCTTAATTTTTATTTAATGTTACCTGCTCAGGGGTACCTTCTGAGAGGGCACCACAAGATAAGCTATGTATCAATTCTCCTGTGAAAACTGTGGCTGACCCGGGAAAGTAGAAGCTAACATGGCCTGCTTGTGAAAAAAGAGCAATTAAGAGAGTAAAACATGACACCAAGTATTCAAGAAGTTACTAGTTTTTATACACTACGGATGATAAAAAGAGAGCAGTTACACAGTGTGTAAGAACAGATAAGTGTCCAACAAACATTTATAAGGTGAGTGTAGTAGACATATGTTCATAGCTTTAACTGTAGAGGCGGGCTACAAACCTTGTGTGTGGCCAGGAGTGTCAATAACCCGAACCTCATGTCCAGCAAACATCCACTTATCACTCTCCTTGAGAAGTATGTCAATTCCAGGAATCCGATCCTTATCCACAACTGAGCCAATCACCTGTTGGAAACAAAAATCACATACAAATACTTTAAGAATATATCACCGAAGCAACAAAGAAAGGAACAACCAAACAAAAAGCCACAATACAACTAACTAGCAAAAGTAGAAGTCAACTTCTGAAAAGATTAACACACTACAACATCTTAAAACCAAACCATTATATTGTAGAGCTCTATGTTTCATAGCTATCAGAGGCAAGGGAACAAGTGATGATAAAGAGAGCAACGAGCAGAAAGAATAATAAAAATTTCAGCATCACATTACCTTTGCGCCATACCTTGCTTTCAGTTCAGCATTCCCCCCTATGTGGTCATGATGATGATGAGTATTCAATATGTAAGTCAAGTTCCAATTTTTCCTGCTCAATGCCTCTATAACAGGTGCAGCCTCAAAAGGATCAACGACTCCAACCGTGCCAGTGTCTTCATCATGCAAAATGTAAGCATACTTCTCCTTACTACATGGCACCTGAAACACAACCGACGAAATTAGAAAGAACAAAGAGATTAAAAATGTCACAAGTGATGTTAAGGCAAAGCAAATACAAACCAGTTCGATTTTTAAAGAAGAAGGCATGTTGGAGATGCTACAAAAGTGTGTAATCTTGAGGGTTTTTCTAGCTCCACGAAGTGTTTTGAGAGGCATGGAGAACAACCACATAACTCCGTATAATAAGCTTTTCCTGAGGCAAAGATGTCTCAAACCAGGCCACACGCAAAGCCGACCTCCAATCTGTTTCATTGATATGATCAAAAACATTAATACAAAACAACATAACTTCCACACACACAAAAAAAAAGACTAAACACATTTGTCTAAATGCAGACAAGAGAGGGTTTTAGATGTTTTCAAATCGCAAGTTTCAACTAACGAGACAAAACACAAGAATAGTAGATGCCTAGTTTCAGCTATAAAGATTGATCTTAAATCTCGTACCAACCATCATAAAACCAGATCGGAATTGGTTTCAACAGTTAGGAAACAAAGAGTGAATCAAAAGATAAAAAAAAAAAAGAGAAAGAGATAAACCCTAGAAGAAGAAGGAATCGATGAGTTGTTGTTGGTAGATGAAGAAGCTTTGGAGATTATTGGCATCCTCCTCTACTTCTCTCTAGATTCCTCAGATAGATGATCTATTGTAACTTTGTTCGAAGGCTTACCTTCAGAGAAACTGCGCGGAGGAAGCAGGTGGAATTTCGCTTGAGCTGATGATGACGAGTCTGCGACTTGGACAGGAAAGATCGTCAGAGCTAGAGACAGCTTTTTGTTTTGTTTTATTTATTTTTTAATTTTTAACTTTCGTTTTCGCTTTTAAGTCAGATTTTAATTTAATTTAATTTAATTTAATTTAATTGCTCAACTACTAAATCCCCTAACAATAAATTGTTCGGTGCTATCACATACTACAGTTTTAATTAGTTAAGCTAATTATATAAATTCGACCAACGCGGAAATTAGACCTTTATGAAAAAGGTAATAAATTTTCACTTGATGTTAATGTTTATTAACAGTGTTATTATTTTTTAACGGTTTTGCATTTAATTTGTTGTTTTCTTTTTATTTTGCTAGTTTAGATTCCATTTTGTAAGGCAGCAAAAGAAAGAAACAGTTCCTTTTTAGGCCTACGTCTAAAGAAGAAAGAAAGATGAGTATTTGGTCACTATTTAATAATTTGCTGGTTTGGTTCTGTACAATATCATTTGGGTTTGTATACTTTTTACTGGTTTTATGAAAGTTTAATAAAGCTTCTTTCCTATATCAAACGTGTTTGTATTTTAACTAGTTGAGTTTGTTAATCTTGGAAATATATGAAACCGAGTCCCCAAACCACAAGTAAATCACCCTGGTTGAAGATGTGGTTTTTAGGCAGTTTAGCCCATTAACACTAAATGGGCCTGAAACAGCTTTCAGCCAAATCTGTATAAAGTCCAAAAGCCCATTTGCAGTAATCAAAAGCGTATCAAACAACGTCTCCTCCTCGAGGGATGTTGTCCACAGAACGAGTAATTTGGTTTACAACTTTGAATTTGATTACTGGTTTTAACGATTGTGTAGTTAATCATGGAGGTATGGAACTAATAAGTACTTTTAAAAACCAATCGAGAGCGAGACTGTATTCGACTTTTATAACAAAGAGAAAAACATACTCATAAAAAGTCGAAAATAGTTTTTTAACTAAACAAAAACTCATCAAGATTCATCATAACAAAGGCTTCATGTTCTCATCTTCAAAGGTCTTGCACGCTCAAACCTGATAAAAAATCAACATATACATATATAATGTGTCAACATTCAAATCCTGATTCTTTCATAAACAGTGTAAGTGAAAATGCGAAACAGTTTGTGTAGTGTCGAACAATAGAAAAGCAGAGTAGTTGTTAAGATTAATAAACGAACCTGGAGGAAGAGACTGCTTAAGCTTGTCGGCTTTCTCTTGGTCAAAGACGCAGAGCGTGTAGAGGTACTTTGAGCATCTGACCTTGAATTTGACAATGTCTTTGCTTCTCTTAATCTTCACTGATCGTGCATCTTTCCTTCTTGCTGTCAGAAGGAAGTCCTTTATCTCGTGAATTTGCTTAGGCTACAAACATTATATATCAATCACCATCATCATCATCATCATGATGTTCAGAATTTCTCAAAGATGAAGATAAGTAACGAGACAATACATTAAAACATCATTCTTTTTAGCAGATCAAGTTCTCTGTAACCTACATGTTTAAACTAGATTTCTAATCACAGTGACAAGCGATAGTTAAGCTAAAATGAAACAATCAATAGCTATATGCTTTACAGTAAGATGACACGAGAACGAAAGATCGAGAAAACGTACCATTGTCGGATCTGTTGCTTTAGCTTAGCCGCCTTTCACACAGAGAGAGGAAGAACAAAACCTTCAATAAACACACTGCCTGCGAGATATAGAGACCAAACCCTAGACTCTTACAATAAACAATCTTCATAGTGGGTTTGGGCCCAATCCAGTAGCGGAAAGTTCTTCACGTTACAATTTTACAGAGTTTTGCGATGTTTCTTGCATTTAGGTCCTTTTAGTTTTGTTTTTACTACTTTCTTACCCAAACTTTTACTTGTACTAACAAAATGACCAGATAACATTACATTTTGTTTGGAACAAAAATAGATTCATCTAATGCTTCCAGGCCATGGAGTGGCCATCTTCACTGTAAGGCTCAAGAAATCCAATGAACTGCAAAAAACATAACACTTTCACCAATCAGTAAACCAATCGTTGATCAAAACGTAAGAGAAAAAATCATTCAGAGTTTCATAAAAGCTAATAATAACAATACTTTGGTTCCATCTCGAGACCAACGTGCTCCATATCCTTGAACTACTCTTATCTCAAACACTTCCCCGTGTGGTGGAACAATATGTATGTTCATCCAGCAACATTGGCCAATGAAGCTATTAATAGTGTCCATCGCAAGCCCATTCTTATCTGAATCTGTGAGAAAAAAGGAAATGAAGAACGAATGGGTTCGAATATGGAAAAAGCATCAGTGTGACTCACTTACCGGATCCAGAAAGAACACCCCAAAACCTATCGCTGCTTCGATCAACATGCTTGGCTAGTGCTCTAGCTCCATGGCTCAATCTACAACCTTTTATCTCAACAAAACGAGTAAAAAGCACAAAGATCCTTATTTACATGTCACAAAAGCCTAACTAAGTTTCAAAAGAGTTCACTACAGTGTATTGCCTTTGGTTTATATGGAAGCATGAACGAAGATGATAGAACCGATCTTGGAGGAGGCAGAGCATGAGAAATGGATCCAATGGTGTGAGAAAGACCAAGAAGCCTTTGCACACCGGTGTAACTCAACCCCTGTAGTTTTCAATATAATTTTGAGAAAGAATCATATGAACAATAGAAGTAGACATGGAAAAAAAAGCTAGAACGTACAGAGAGTATGTGAGACAAAGCTACACAAGGCTGAGAAACTGATTTACTAAGATGGATTGCTACAACACCGTTGTTCTTCTCTTGATCAACGTCACACCATTCCTTAAACATTTGCATACCTAAGAATGTAAACACCGTTGAGACATTAACTTACACAGAAGGTAATGGCTAGGGATCGAGATAAAAGAAAGAAGCTTAGACCATCTCCATTAGGAGGTTCTTAGGGAGGGGTTCTTAACTTCCGCTAAGAACCCCTTCTTAAGAACCTCCCAATGGACATGCTCTTACCTTCTTCCATTGTTTTTGTGCCAGGAAAGAGTTGCTCTGGACTCTCGGCTTTTAACAGCTCGTAAAAAGATGAATACTTGTGCGTTTCCTATACATATATCAACATTTAAGAAGAGGATCTATTGCAAAAACATGAAAGCACAAGAAAATGGTGTCAGAAACATAATCTCACCATAACTTCAAACATGAGACATTTATTAAGCATGATCAGAGAGCCTCTTTGTTGAAGTCTGAAGAATGCAAACAACACTTGTGAACACATCATTCACAAAGGTATGAATCATGCTCAGTAAAACTTTTCACCTCACATACTCCGGTTCAAAACACCTTGCCACAACTGTTCCCACACCATCTAACGTTTCCATTGAAATTAAGCAACAAAAAATCTGGTCAAGGACTCTTGCGACTTGATGTTGACATAGCCAAGCGGTTAAAACACACATAACATTTTCAGACAAAGATTGTACCTTTCAGGAGGGAGATTAAGGGCTCTTGAACTTGAAGCTCACAAGCTAAATACTTCAGCCCCTGTTAGAATATTGCAAACAACAAACAAACTCTGATAAGAATTGATATGACTCTTGATCATCCCAATAACAATCAAAATTCACAAGATTCCTAATTAAGCAAGAGAAATGACTATGAGGAGACTCGCGTTGACTAACTCAGAACCCTTTTGGATTATCATCTTGCTCCACTCCTCCTCTTTCTCCTTCAACCAGACAACCTCTTTCCCCAACGAAATCTTCTCAAAAGCTCCACAGAAACAACCAGAGGCAATTGATTTCAGCAGGCTTAAAGATAGATGTTTGTACAGAGGATACTCAGGAACACCTGCAAATGCTTCTACAGTACCTCCTGCATCAACACACAGATTGATTCAACGGGTTACTACTAACAGGAAACAGATGGGTTTTGGAAAGGGAGTTCGATTCAATCACCGGCGTGAAGAAGCGAGTCGCCGGAGAGAAGGCCGGAGCAGAAATCTCCGGTAAGCTCTAAATCGAAATCTGAACGGTGAGTAAGTGTGAACTTCACCATTTCCTCTATACAATCTCTCAGCCTATCCATTTTCGCTCAATCGTTACAAAGTTTGATACTTTTTTTCTCGAAGTTATGATTCTAAGGAAGAAAAAAAATTGCTTCTTTTTATATGAGCATGAAAAAGTCAAACTTTTTATTTGACTTTTTCACATTAGAAAAGCTTCTTTCAATCAAAGGTTCTTGATTGATTTACAGCAATAGCAAAGATGTTAATTTGTCCCAAAAAAAAAAAAAAATCTAAACTTGTGTTCTAAGTTAGGGTTTCTACTGAGCAAAAAAACAAGAAAACCTAATAACTGAAGAAAAGGACCAAAAAAAAAAAGACTAGTTCATGGTTGCTTTGAGGAAGTCGAGGAAAGAATGATTGATTCAAGTAGCTGATCATAATCATCGCTCAGTTTCTCTGGCCTTGGTTGCTTTGGTGAAGGTGAGAGATCAAGGATTGAATCAAGCAGCTCATCATGATCAACGCTCAGTTTCTCAGGCCATGGCATACGCTTCATCGGCTCTGGCGCATTCTCATGCAAGCTGTACGTTGTTTCAAACACCAAAAAAAGTAGTTATGATATATGCAACATGAAGAACAACAACATAGACAAGCAGACAATAAATATATTACATACTTTTTGACAAGGTTCTTGATGTTCTCGCGGGTTTTGGAGAAGAGTGTTAAGTTCTCTAGTAACTGTCCAAAAAAAAAGGAAACATGTAAAATAACTTTTCACTTCAATTTAAGTTTTGTGAGTTTTGAAAGGATATATAGTAGTTAATTTACCATTGAGGAGGATGTGAGGTTTGCATAGATCTGATTGAGGAATAGCTCATTCTGTTTAAGCAGCTCCATGATGATCCCTGCATATCATGAAACGTTATCTTTATTGATATTTTTTACATATCTGTTTATTTTTAGGATAAGATCTCGTTGTCTGAGATCTTGAAACATCATCCTTAATAGACTCGTTGGATCAAATAGATATGCTACTTACCATCTTCTTCTCTAAGAAGACGTGGAGATGAGTTTGAAGCCACCACCATATCTATCATCTCCTGAAGATATCAAACACGAAACAAGATGCAGCTAAAAGTTAAAACCCATAAGAGATAAAAACTGAAGATAAGAGAGGTTCTATGTTTAAGAACCTTATTGTCAACACTGGCTCTTCCCGACTCATTATGATCTTCTCTTCTTCTCTTTCTCTGCACGCAACAATAACTATATTATTAGGGCATGATTGTGAAACAGAGATTTAAAACCTAACTTGAGGAAGAAGAAAGAAAACATTACATTTATCCATCTACAACGCATAGCAACGTCTCTAACGGTCTTGTGCTGAAGCTCTGACGCGATTTTTGCGTAACGTGAGATACTTGGACTCGGTTCCGACGAATACCTTCGTTAATTATATAAAAAAAAACAAGAAAATCAAGAATCTTCTAGAGTTTTGATCAAAAGAAAAGTCACTAATTACCTAGCAAGACCATCTTCGAGAATAGCTTGTTCTTCAGAGCTCCAAACCATGGCGATACCTGAGAGGTGTTTCATCTCTGAGCTTTCCGGCGACGTCGTGGAGTTGATGAAGTACGTGTTTTGGTGATTCATATCACCGTTTGATAATGGATGATTTGCCATCAACGAAGACAACCCCAAACAAAGAAGAATTAGAGAAGATAAGAGATAAAGTCTAGCTCCGGATAATCAGGAATTTCAGATGTTAGTAATAAGCTTGAGGAATGAATAATTATTAATAACTTTATATATAACCGGGAATTAAATTAAATTATAATAGATGTAAAGCGAAAAGTGACGGTTGTTAATTTGGTTAAGGAGAGTTGCTCATATTTTATTTTTTTATTTAGTAGTTAACAATAATTAAACTATACTACTTAGAAGCTGTATGTGTTTGTCAAGTAGTTAATTTTCCATGATTGGAAAGACAACTATAAATGTTTGCTTAACAAGTTTTTTAAAAAAAAAAAACATTTAAAGATTACAAAATCATCGTGCACTATTATCGTAGCCCATAAAAATAACAATTAGTATATTCCCATGGATGTTTGTGTTCATATAAGAGTTTACAGTGAGGCGACAAGAATTAAGAATATAGTATTTGTATATGTACTTTTTTTTTTTTGGTAAAAATCATTTGTATATGTACTTCATGATCATATACTTGTTTTATGTTGTTTACTTTCTTACGGTTATGCATATTTGCATGCGATGGCAGCATAAAACAAATTGAAGGAGTATAAAAAATTTATGTGTAATAATCTTGGAGTTCTAGATTGTGAGTTGTTGTGATTATGTGCATTCTCCGGAAGAATGCATTTGAAGCACAACCAATAGAAAATGCCAACCATTCATGTGTCAACGTACTAATTATTAATAAGGAGTTTCCAGCTGTTTTTAATTCGTATCAATATACCATCCTCTCATGTTGTGATGTTTCTTTTTTTTGTATTTTCTTTCTTTCTTTTATATATGATTAAGAGATTATATAATTCATATGCACATATCAATATAATAAACCCGAACAAATGAGAAATGGAATCTCATAGTTCTGCATGAAAAATCAAACAACGCGCAGAATCAGAGTCAAGATCACAGTATAGCACGTTGCTTCACTATCTGATTATCATAACATGAATTATTTACATATATACATACACTTAATTAGTTGATATTTTGAGCTATTAGGCGCGTATAATATATTTGTAACACTAGTTAGTTATATTACTACAAACTATTTGAAATATTAAATCCACGATTCTATAACTAACAATTTTATTTATCTGTATGAAAAAATTCATGTCTGTTTTCAGTACCTTGAACTGTTCTATAGCATCTAATATTTGATGATATTTCTTACACTATATTCGTTTTTTTAAGTTTCTCTCTATTAATTTTCGTAACTTTTATTTTTTGAGAATCAAAATCCATATGATAATGTAGAAGCATTAGTACTATGTATGTATAATATTAGTTCTCAAATATTATTCAAAACAATTATTATACAGGCAGGAGAGATGGCTTAACAAACTCAACAAAGATCCGATTATTATACAGGCAGGAGAGATGGCTTATAAGCAAACCGTGAACGTACCAACCATCACTGTCCATCTCATGGGATATAGACATGGCTTACTTAAAATCCAGAGGACTGAATGTTCTTGACATGGCTACACTTCTAGGTCAGTAGTTACCCTTTTTTTTCCTGCCGTCTTGTTTACGGTTTTTGGATTGGCCATTCCGTTTTCGATCTGGTTTCTAAACTCTCCGGTTTATAATTATCAAATTTGCAAACCAAATTATTACTCAGTTAGGTTGAATAGAGGTTTGGTTTCAGTTCAGTAGAACTTTCGGATTGAATCTATTTAAGGTTTGTTTGTAACTTTGTATAAAGAAAAACGGACACCGAGTCAGGTTTATTTCTTCTTCAGTTTGATCTTTTGGATTGGTTATTTCAAGGTAGTTATGGTTTATTCAAATTGGTTTAAACTGAATTGAATTCCTACACCAGGATAACCTTTCAATAGGGGAGAGACACACTGCAGCTACAATTTTAACAAGAACGGTAAACCAAGCCGGAGACTCTACTTGACTTGGAGTCTTCGATATAACCTTGGTTCCGAGAGACTCTGATTGATTTGGAGGCTTTGGTGTGTCCTTGCTAATACAAACCACAGCTTCACAGACTCATTTTACTAACGGATTCTATCAAACAAATCTGTTCTTGAAGTAGATCAACAACTGATGTGTTATCTAAAGAAGGTGAGATACGAAGAGACTGCAGGTGTGGAAACTAAACACAAAGAGCACAATCTCTCTCTCAGATTGCAAGAATAAACATAATGTTTAAACAGGAAACAACAGGAAAAAAAAAACAAGATTGAAAAGTTTATGTTTCAGATATATATTTATGTTGTCATTTATTACATTGTGATTAGCCGTGAAAAAGGCTTCTCTATAGCTAACAGAGATTGATTCCTTTTGTGTGTTCTTTCTAAGAAAGTAGAAATCTCTTCTTTTTTTGTTTCTTCTGATATTCACATAAGTATAAAGTGTATGCAGTCAAAATTGTTCACGAAAGATAAAATAATATTTTATTTGTCTAACCTCTTTGGTTATGAGTCTCAAGACTCTCAGTTTGTGTAGTGCCAAGTGATTCAATGTCACAAGCTTCTCAATCTCTTGCTTCTTCCTTCCTGGTATCTTCAAGAAGAGGCCGAACAATTATAAGAATATAATAATTCTGTTGCATTGTCAACAAAAGAGGCTCTAGCAGCGAGTAAGATTGTTTGCAAACACTTGTTCTCCATAGAAAATGGAAAATGATTACCTCAAAATAGTTGTCAAACATGTCGTCCACACAGATCAAAGTCTTCAAACAGAAACCTCTTCCTCGAAACTCACTATCAAAGATGACCTACTTGTCTAAGCTTCTTCTTCTTTTTGTTTTATCTTATTATACTGTTATAGTTGGAATCTGACTAGTCACCATTCTGAGTAGCATGACTATGATCTGGCTTCCGCGCTACCACTTGCTCTGAACTTTTTGTTTGGCTCTTGTTCTCACCATGGCATTGAGCCTCTTCCAGCTTCTGGCTCTCCATATGGGTTTGATGCTCGATTTGAACCTGGTTTTGATTCTGAGATTGAATGTGGCTCTTGGTCTTGATAACCTGACTCTAACAAGCGTTCAACAGTTAAATGGCGAACAACAGAATAATCCAGAACCATAAACTTTCTTTGTTGTTAAGCATATTCTTACCTTGTACATGTATTTCCTACGAAGTTTCATGGCTGTGCGTATGCATCTTCTCACACGAAATACAAGAACCTTATCATTGAAAATCTGCAAAAACCTCTTCTGAATCAGTATTTATAGAACTGAGCATGTAAAAGGTGAACAAGATACAAATGAACAAAAAAACTTTCTACCTGTATCATGTCATCAATCGAGCGAGTTTCCTTAATGATCTTATGTCGATTCATGATTAAAATCGCCGCCACACAAAAGACAGGAAGAGCATCATCCCCTCTCTTGATTGATGAAGCTACAAAACGGACATGTGTTGTTCTATCATTCCTTGACCAAAGACTTCTTGTCAAACCACAGAAGTGATATGCAGAGGATGATGATGACTTCATCCCACTCTCCTCATAGAGCGGACCAGTAGTCTTTGGCAACGGACCACTCTTCGGCAGCAAACCGCTCATAGACAACAAACTGCTGCTCTTTGAAATTGGCCCGCTCTTTGAAATTGCTGGTTCTCTCTTTACACTATTACCATTTCCATCATATATCGCTTCTTCAATCACCTCAGCTTCAGATTTTTTCGGAAGCTGAATCACCAGAGGCTCCAAGCAATCATTCTCCAAAGCTTCAGCCACAGATTCATCATAATCAGCTGCCCACATCATCTAACATCAAATACAAAAACATCCATAAACATATATGACAAATTGCATTGTTAGTAGCAGAAGAAACAGAGCAACAAACCTCCCACATTCTGAGAGCTTCATTAAAAGACAATTCTCGCCGGAACAGAACTAAAAGCATACGGAAAGCAAAATGAAGACTTTCAGCACCAATACGTGATAAGTGAGAAAAGATATCTTTATCTGTGAGTTGCAATATGTGCCACAGTGATTGCAGCTGATCCATCACTCCTGTTGGTCCCTCCATTTGGAAATTCGCTCGCTGCACAGATAACACACATAGCAAAAGCCATTATGCATGACTCAATTAGCTTATGATAAATTAAGTATTGCTATTACCGTTCTTCTTATGAGCATTTCAAAGCACCAAAAGGCATCAGCATTATCCTCAAAAAGAACCACGAAAGGAGAGACCAAATCACTCATTCCTATCAACAGATTTCCAATCATAGAGTTAGCATCCCAAACCAAAACCATGTTTCAGTTCAACAGATCTAGAAAACAAACTTAGGAGATAATATGGAACCTTGGCAATAACCAGTTGCAGGATCAACCCAAGCATAAACCGCAAGGATATCCGACATTCTTCCTAGATTCCCTGGATCCTCGTAGAACTCAAGGTGGCTGTCCGTCCTTACCACATCAACAACTGAGGAAACGAAAGAGTTAACTATGAAATGATGCAAAAGTTCTCTAAGAAAAAAAAAGACAAGGAATCATTCCTACCTATTCGATGCAATGTCCAAAGCCATTCAGACACTCGATCTTCTGTCACATTCCCAACACGCGAGGGAGTGTCCTTATTTACTGATGCTATTTCAGGAACATCTGATATTCTCAAGCCAGAAACTATCTCTGCGTTGCGACCAGGATAAGACGATGATGGTCCAACAGAATCTGAATGCATCACTTCGATCTCTGAAGTGGGCTTATGCTGTTCTCTAACTAAATCAGCATTCTTATCAACTCGAAAATGGTGCATTCCCTCATCCTCAGATCTTATCTCACTGTCCGGCGTAGAAACCTCAATCTTATCTAAACTATTCCTCCCAAACAAATCTGTAACCGGCAGCGAGGGGAAGTCGTAATAACCGGCAGGGGAAGCAAAGCCATATGGACTAGAAGCAGATACAAAAGAGGAAGTTTTGAATACTACGCTCTCGGGACTATCTCTTCCGCTTACTAAATCAATAGACTCACTAGAACTTCCTCTTCTGTGCACATGAGGTGCATCAGTACCATTATTGCTCCAATCACTGTGATGATTTTCAGTGTTATCATGATCATCATCTAGACAAGCTTCTTCTATGTTTTCATCTGTAGTAGTAGCAACCTTTACCGACTCATCTCTATAAGATTTCCGCATATCCATGACTTTAGACCCCACAACATAGGCAAGTGAACCAGTTCCCACACTTGAATGCATCGTCTGGCATTGCTTGAGCAATTCATCGTACCGTTTCCTACGTGAAAATTACAATTAACACTTTCAAGCTTTTTGGCACACAACTCACACACACTCTGTCTCTCACTCTAAGCACTAAATCAAATTTTCTTACCTTCGAGCAACCCTGATTTGGTTACGGTGCTCAGAGGTGCTGCTCAACTCATAACAACCAAGTAGAAATTCCCAAACTTCAGCTCTAATAGACGGATCGATTCCCTAACAAGGATCATATATTGAAGCATCATACAAATCAAATAAAAAAAATCTTCAGCAAAAAAGGTAGAAGCATGCCATACCCCCAAAATAATTAACTTGAGGGCCTTTTGGAAACCAGAAACTCTTCCGTCGGTATCAAAAGACGCCTGCCACTTCTCTGGCTTAAGCATTTTGCTGATCTGTGCACATTACAAATCAAAACTTTGAACTCACACACGAAAGAACCAAAGCCTCTAAAAAGTACATACATTGTTGTTATAGAGAGATGGTAAAGAAGAAGAAGAAGAAGAAAAAAAGGGGGAAAGAGCTTACAGTGATAACAACCTGTATATGTGATTGTGAAAGACAAGGCTCGCTCAAATCTCGAACCACAGATCCAACTTTCTGCAAACTCACAACTCCTGCTTTTCCACAACTCCATTGTTTGCCTTCTCCACCAGAACACATCAGTCCTCCTCACTTCCCAAACTCTTCTGCAACATGAATCAATCATCATCACTTATATACTCAAACAAGATCAATGATCGTAAATAGAAACAAAATCAATCAGGATCTTGTAGCATACATAGCCAGATCAGAAACCATATCCATTCATTCAGTAGAATCAAAAAACAGATCTTTTTCACAATTCCAGATATAGAGATTCGAAAAGTAACAAACTTTGCGTTATATCTAATCCAAAAAAAAAAAACATGATTCAGATTTCAGACAGGAGATGAATCAAACCACCTACCAGATCACTCGGCTTTGGTAAAATAAAGATTAAATACAAAAAAAAACAGAAACTTTCCTTAAAACGTTTACATACATTTAGCGCTCAGATTCATATACATGAGGGGATGCAGAGAGAGATAAAGAGAAGAACCTGAAGGGTCAATGGTCATGAAGGATGATGATCTTCTCCGATCTCCATTCTCTCATGGGCTACGGAAAGTTTGTTCCTTTTTTTTTCCTTCTCTCTCTCCTTTCTGATCAAAGTGTTTTTTTTCTTTAACTCTCTATTTTTTTTCCCTCGACTTTCTGAAATTATTTTTGGTTATTATTCCTTTTATTTAGGCTAATTACGTTCTTTTGTCCAATAGGAAAATTACTAAACACCAATCACAAGATAAAGTGAGAAACAAATTGTTATCGACTTATAGTACATACTAGCTCTTATAGGACTAATGGAAAAGTCGGTGCCAAGGTTGATACAATTAATTGAGTTATATACCATTAATGTCAATGTTTAACAAAGATCTGAGTGTTCTGGAATGTGATTAGATATTTGATTAAAAATACAGGACGAGTATATCATTAGATGGCACGCGCTCATATTATAATTAGATGTCACGCCAAAAAAGTAGAAAGTTTGAAATTCGGTTGAACTTTTCTTTTTAGTAGCAGCACTTTGAGAAAAATACAAATTGGGCCTCTTTGATTTTTGTTGGGTTTCCATGAGCTTTTATTAGGCCCTATATCGTTAAAATTACTACTTTAGAGAAGACATGTGTTTCTATGGATTTTGTTTAGGAGACTTGATTAGACTATCCACAACATTATAGTAAGGAGTTCTGAAGAGTTGTTAATAGTTAAATTGATACATGATTTAACTGTTATATAGTTAAAGCTAAAAGGACTATTATTTGATAGAAAATGAAATTTTGTTATTTTGATTAAATGGGTAGATAGATGCCAATTATTTTGTTATCTGTCTTACATTATTATTTCTATAAACATACGTCAGATATTATACATGACAAAGAAGTTTAGAAAGATTGATTAAGGTTTAAAACATCTACTGCTCCACTTATGCTTTCCCCTGTGAAAGAAAATGTTGTTTATATTCTTCTCAGTATATTAGTTTGCTTGTAAAGAAAGGTATGAGGGAGAACGACAATTTTGATACTGTTATATGTTTATTGTCTTATTATATCAGTGAATAAAAGTTGGATGTCTAGTCTTGTCGGTGGTGGACAAATATGTCAACATTTCAAACTATAATTATTTGACTTTTTGGTTGTTATCTTACTGGTATAGTTTTGGTATGGTTCGGTTCTATACCACTTTGGTCCTAAAGATGAATATAAATAGCACCAGCACCAAGTGTTCAACTACATATCAAAACAAACCCCCCAAAGTGAGACACACATAGCAAAAGTGGCAATGGCGATAAAACCACTTTCCATCTTTGTTGTCTTCTTCATCTTCTCCTTAGTTATCTCTGGTATGCTTCTTATTTTTTTAGTAAATTCATAGTTTACTGTAGCAAAGTTAATTACGATATATGGTTCTATTTTCTTTTGATTATGACAGACGTGCCAGAGATAGAAGCGCAAGATAGCCAGTGTTTGAGAGAATACGGTGGTGATGTGGGTTTCAGCTTCTGTGCGCCTCGAATATTTCCAACGTTTTGTTACACAAGATGCCGTGAGAACAAGGGGGCTAAAGGTGGAAGATGCCGTTGGGGAGAAGGAACTAACGTTAAGTGCTTATGCGACTACTGCAACGATAAACCTTAATCCCAGTTTCCAAACCATCGCTAATACACTATGGCCGCAAATGCTATGTTTGAATATTTTGGTTTGTGTAGTAAATCTAATAAGTAATGAAATGTGAATGGTCCCAAATAAATGTATGATCGTGTAATATAAAACAAAGAATAATGTAAAAGTACGACTTTCTATGTGTAATAAATAAGTTTGGTAATACTTTGACTACTTTGGTAATAATTTGGCATCCACATGTTCATATTAGCGTCTAAAGCATTCTCAATCAATGGTGAGATAATATGAGTATCTAAAACCATGATTAAAGAAAAGTTATAAGCAAGGGTTCTTAGCGGAATTTAAGAACTGGTTCTTAATTTTAACAAAGGAAAAGTTAAGAACCGGTTCTTAAATTCCGTTAAGAACTCTCGCTAAAAACCCTCATTTAATCATGATCTAACAAAATACAATAATAACTTTTTATTATTAAAACTTAATTATCTAACTAAATTTATACAAACAACAAATTTAAATCAATTATATTAGGACATGTATAGATGAGTTTTTAAAAACTTGAGAAACTTTTTTCACATTTATACACTTCCTTTCTTTTGTTTTCAACTTTGTTTATTGGATAAAACCTCTTGAGATACTTGTGTTTACTACTCTCTTTGGTATTATATTAAATTGTATTTTAGCTACTCTTTTTAATTGCATTTACTGGATCCAGAGGCAACGTCGAGGTAATCGGCCGTTCGGGCATCTTCGTTAACCCACAAACATGATTTATTGTGTTATATTCCTTATTATTCATATGTAAAAGTTTAGATATATATTAGAGATTACATGTTTTTAATATGTGTGTATTAAGTCAAAATACTATAGAATAAGGAATAGCCGTCCAGTTGTTTTGCAGCTAAACTAGCGGTCAAAGATGATGTTTTGAATTTGACATGTGGATAAGAATTATTTTATGGTTAAAATGAATTATATAAATTAAGATTGTGACATAGTTGATAACGAGAAGTTTATTATAGTTTTGTATTTGACAACATAAGATTATCGTAATCTAGTTTTTATTATAGATACTATTTTAACATTTATCTATGGCGGCTACGTTATGCAACTAGCAAAGAGAAAGTTATTAAAATTGTAATTTTTTTATTTGTTACAAACAAAGATGTATGAATGCAAAAAACGGCCTTTGAAATAGTAATGAGAGTGACCAATTTGGTCCAAGTTGGTAGATAATACTATTCTTACCTTGCAAGCGTTGGTCCAAGTTGGTAGATAATAGCACACATGTGATGACCCTAACTCAGAATTATTATATGTTTTACACAGTTGTCTGAACCTCTAAGTATAAACTATTGGGAAATTTAAAGTACTTAGAATAATTTTGCGGAGAATTTGAAAATCTCAACCCTAAATCTCATTAATGTTCGTGTATGCAAATTAGATGTCGTTCTGGAGTAGAATTTTTGTTTCAAAATAAGTGTCGTTTTCGGTTTTCAATGCAAAATTTATTGATAATATTATCTATTTTATTTTTCTATTGGTTGATATATGGTTAGGTGTATTGGTAATAATGTTTTTATTTTGAAAATATGTAAAATTAAATGTTTTCTTAATATGTGTGCATAAACCTAGAACGACAACTAATATGAAACGGAGGGAGTATTTGATAAAACTATTACTTTAAAATATTTATTATAATTAATTGTTTCAAGCATATGCTTGATCTGATTCCATTCAAAACCGGCTTGCATGTACTTTCAATCGCATAAGAAAAATATTCATCGAATTAGATTAAAAAGTGATTCATTGGAACAGGTGAATTGTTGATCTTTGTAGAAAATAATTCTTTTGCACCTGATGGAGTAATTCTTGGTTCAGTTCGTTGATTTTACTCGGCTTTTTTCAATTTTTGGTTCAATACGTTTCTTTTTTAATTTCGATCTCTGGCATGTATTGGGATTTAAAAACTGTTGGAGATAAGATCTAAAAGAAATTTAAGTACTATATAAAGAATTCCAACATGGGATATACTTTTCAGAGTAGGATATATATAATATGATTCACATATATTCTTAAAGTACTGAGTACAGGTAAATGACAGTGAAATTACAACTAAATGATAATTTATTGCCACAAGGATAAACATAAATACCATAACCCTGAGATCATACACATATGCTAACTACAAAGTTAAACAGAGAGAGAAAAGAAATGGCCATGACAACGAGATCAATTTCTTCCTTCGCCATCTTTTTCATCCTCTTTTTGGTTATCAATGGTAACTTAACTAACTCTGTATATATTTTGCTAACATTGAGTATTTCTATAGGTTATTGCATTGCAGCACGTTTTATTACACACTCCCTCCGTTTTGATTTAATTATCGTTATAGAGAAAAAAATTCGTTTCAAAAAAAATACCGTTTTATAGTTTCAATATAAAATTGACTAAGAAGATTATCCTGTTTATTTTTCTATTGGTCAAAATATGGTTAGGTGTATAGGTAATTGTGTTTTAATTTTGAAAATATACAAAATTATATGTTTTATTAATACGTGTGCATAAATGCAGAACGAGAACTAAAATGAAACGGAAAGAGTATGTTATTTCTGTTTTCTCAAAATATTAATTCTCTCTATGCATGTAATGAGCAGAAGTGCCGGAGATAAAAGCGCAAGATAGCGAGTGCCTGAAAGAATATGGTGGTGATGTTGGCTTCAGCTTCTGCGCGCCTCGGATATTTCCGACGTTTTGTTATAGAAACTGCCGTGAGGAAAAGGGCGCCAAAGGTGGAAGATGCCTTTGGGAAGATGCTGGTGGTGTTAAATGCTTATGCGACTACTGCGACGACAGCCCTTTTGACCCGATTCCAAGTGGTGCTGTTTGATCAAATCCTGCATGTGTGATGTGCAATGTTTTGCTTGAATGTGGTTCAAGTAATAATAATGTTATCATTGAAAGTGTGAAATAAAAAAGCCGGAAGTATCTGAGGCTCACATGCTGGTATTGTGTTTGTAATTCCTGGTTCGGTTCCTTGATATAAATATGTTGTGGAAGTTCTTATAGTTTAGTGGTTTAACAGAAAATTAATTGATGCTTTGTGTAAATAGGTAATTTCAGTCTTCAACAAAACTATTTATTAAATAATTATATAGATTAATTGGAAAAATTGTATGAAAATCTTCAGCATAATGCAATTAACCGTTATTAGTATATTTTCATAATGTGGTTTAGGGTTATGCAAGCATATGTAAATTTTCACAAAATATATAAAAACTATCAGTTATGGAATCATTTGTAATCTTTTTCATTATAATTTGTGATAAAAATAAACATTAAAATCATTATGATGTGTCTAAATAATATTTTATTTATATAAATAAAACCTTTCATGTTATAAACAAGTCAACTTTTTCATGTTTTTAAGTATACGTATCTATTTTTTAGATTAGGTATGATTATATAATTAAAGTACTGGATAATGACAGCTAAACGATTCCTTGTTAAATGAAATATTATAAATTAAATTAATATATGATGATGACAAAAAATGATATCTCTTAATACGATAAAAAAAAAAAAAATAGTTGAAAATATTAAACTGAAATCTAATACAAGTCTAGAGTATCAAGAATGACCCATGTATCTAGGTTTAATAGCAAGTTTAATAGTAATATAAAAGAACATGTAACTCTGGCTGCTGAGGAAAGCAGTCTCTTTCAAACCATTTTATATGATATATCAATCGTTATATTTTCTAGCTCTTGAAGACAAACATCAAGCTTCTTTCTTTCTGTTCTTTACATTTAAATAAAGCTTAATGAGTTATTTTCCTAATTTTCAATAAAGCTCTTAGTCTATCTTGTTTTCAAAATGCTTTCAGAAAATACAAAAGTTGAAATTAAAAACAAACTAACTATTATCATTTTTTAAGTGAAAATAATTTTTAAAATAATAAAAATTAGGTAAGATCGATGACAGCTAAACGACTTCAATGATAATTTATTTGCCCCAACGATAAAGATAAATAAACATAACCCGAATTCAATTTACACATACGTTAAAGAGAGAAAGTAAAGAGTACATAGAGCAGAGAAGATGGCATTCACAACGAAATCACTTACTTCTTTCGCCATCATTTTCATCCTCGTTTTGGCTATCTTTGGTAAACTAACTAACTCCCTATTTATTTCACATATTTGTTAAACTTTATGTGATTCATATGATGATCCAGAGAGCACGTTTTATTATATATACTATGTGATTTATGTTTTCTTACATGCTCTTTAATTTGTATATATAACGAGCAGAAGTGGCGGAGATAGAAGCGCATGATGACGAGTGCCTGAAAGAATACGGCGGCGATGTGGGTTTCAGCTTCTGTGCGCCTGAGATATTTCCGTCGTTCTGTTATACAAGATGCCGTGAGAACAAGGGCGCACAAGGTGGAACATGCATTTGGGGAGATGAAGGTGATGTTAAATGCTTATGCGACTACTGCAGCGACATACCTAATAACAAGATTCTAAGTGGTCGTATTTGAATCGTCCTGCATGTGTCATCATGGTTTGTGTAATAATAATATATATGTGGAAAAGATCCAAGTAATAATGTAAAATGACGAATATGTGCAATAAAAGGGGGTAGTAACTGAGGCTCCCATGGTTTGAAGAATTGGATATCTGAAGCTCACATGAAAAAAAAGAAATATCAGCACTTGTTTTTTAAAAAAATCATTTAGTATCCACGTGTAGTAGCTTTGTAGTACCTATTGTTTGAAATTTTAAGTTAAAAGTGGTTGATCATGCAGTTATTTTTCTACATAAGAGCTTCGTAATAAGTAAAAACAAGCTGGCTCGGCTCCTGGTTAGGGGGTAGAAAGTAAAGTTTGCACCTGGTGGAGTAGTTCCTGGTTCGATTCTTGATTTAACTCGGGTTTGTTCAATTTTCTGGTTCACTTCGGTTTTCATCTTTAGCATGTATTGGGCTTTTAAATTAATACTGGGCTGGGCCTAGAGTAATGATTTATTTCAAGAAAACCTTTCATATTACAAACAAATCAATTTTATCACGTTTTTCAGGCATATGAACTACTCAAAAAGTAGTTAAAACTCATATATATATGCATGTGTATATATATATATATATATTTAAAACAGATGGCAGCTAAATAACTAACATTAATGATTACTTTTTTCTCCAACGACAAAGATAAATGGCACACCCGGGTTCATTTTACATATACGTTAACTCCAAAGTTCAGACATAGAGAGAGAGAGAGAAGATGGCCATGGCAACAAAATCAGTTTCTTCCTTCACCCTCATTTTCATCCTCGTTTTGGTTATTTTTGGTAAAGTAACTAACTCTTTATTTTATTTATTTTTTGGTAAAAACTAACTCCGTATTTTTTTCACATATTTGTGTGGTTCATAGTAGGATTCTTCTCTCCGTGACTGCATTGTAGCACGTTTTGTCATATACTATATGATATCTGTTTTCTCTAATACTCTCTATGTATATGTATACTGAGCAGAAGTGCCGGAGATAAAAGCGCAGGATAGCGAGTGCCTGAAAGAATACGGTGGTGATGTTGGCTTCCCTTTCTGCGCACCTCGGATATTTCCGACGATTTGCTACACAAGATGCCGTGAGAACAAGGGGGCTAAAGGTGGAAGATGCCGTTGGGGAGAAGGAACTAACGTTAAGTGCTTATGCGACTACTGCAACGACAGCCCTTTTGATCAGATTCTAAGAGGTGGCATTTGAGTTCCTGCATGTGCCTTGGTTTGTGTAATAATAAATGTTAAAATGGTCCAAGTAATAATGTAATAACGAGTATGTGAAATAAAAAAAAAGCTCGGAAGTATCTGAGCCTCACATGGTTTGATAATAGATGTGGTTATTGTGGTCGAGAGTCAAAGAGAGTAGTTATTAACTTTCATACTTCCCAACTTGCTAGAAGCCAAAAGATTCGTCCTAGCCAAAGAAAAAAATAATATCTACACGTGTTTTAAAATCTTTTATGTTAAAAAGTAACTCGAATTCAAGATAGGAGTGACATCTTAATTAGGAACGTTCATGCATTTAGATGTAAACAAAGAGCTCCATCAAACATCCCATGTGCCTATGCATAAATGGAAATCTTTTTGTCATATTATTACAACAACATTACTATAATAGTATGGTACTTTATCTTCTGTGGTCTCTTATTTCTATATTGCCAACATTGGCTGTTTCAGATGGAAAGAGAGGAAACCTTAACAAGTGAGGTTTTCTCCAGGTTGAACTCCAAGCTTGGTGCAATAGTCTTGAAAGTACCTAATCCTGTTAGCAGCTGTTTCACTAGAAGCTCCTCCTCCGGTACACTCCATACTATTCACTGCCCTGATCGTCGCCCCAAAGCCCGATTTAAAACTCGAGCGAACTCTAGTGGTCCAGTACCAGAAAGAGGCCTTGAAGGCAAGAACCTGGTTTTGAGCCACTTTCTCTGGTGTAGCCAATAAGTCTCCCTCGTTCAGGTCTGTGCCACAGGGACCATAGTTGTAGTTCCAAGAGAGCTGGATCGCACCACGACCATAGTAACCTTTTCCTTGTACACATGGGAACTCTGTTTTTGTTATGTCACAGTAATCTCCACGTGCGGCCTTCTCTGGTCCACCCACTTCCTCAATGTGGCACATGACTGCAACAAGGTATATCATCAAAACTCGAAGCAAAATCTGTATATAATCTAATTGGTTTTATTTTGTTAAATACTGAAATCAAATTTAGTCAATATTTTTTTTTATATAAAATCAAATTAGAATCAAGGGATAATATAATTAAAGTTTATTTACAAACTAAACCAGTGATAAGTTATATCTATAACATAGATTCTCAAAATTGAATAGACAAATATATATATAATAACTGAATATCTATTGGAAGATCTACAAAATTGACATATATTATATTTCTAATCTTGTTTTGGTAAAATCATATTTATAATCTTGATCATTGAATCTAGGTCAATCTTAAAAGATTTTCAAAACAAATTCATATATAAAACTCGAGAGAATTATCAAAATATTGTGATAATGCCATTATGAATATAACTTTCAATAGAGATTATGAATTTTAATTAATGGAAAGAGTTACTTACACCCTGTTTCCTGAGCGACGTGAGCAAAAAAGGCAGCGATTTCACGTTTGGAGATGGAAGCACCGAAGCTCGGATAGGCACTAGCAGCAGCCATAAAGGTTTCATGAGTGTAGAATCCCTTACCTTGACAGTTACTCTCTGTTGCTTGGCTTAGTATAGAGTTAAAGAACTCAGGTGTTACAGTTTCTTCAAGTGAAACAGTTGGATCTCCGGGTCCGCTGTTCTTGCAAGGTCCTTCTTTGCATCCCTCGCCGCAGTACTCGTCGGTCGTCCCACAGTAACCATTCTTGCTGCAGCATAAGCCAGAGGCGCAGCCGCAGTTTTGAGAGGCGACTGGTTTGGAAACGGTTAGGATCAGGAAGAAAAGAGTTGTGAGAAAAATAGCAAACTGGTCATTTCGTGATGTGGTTTTAGCGTAGCTCATCGTTGTTTTTCTCTCTATGTGTGTGTGTGAGGTAGATAGAGGTACGTTAGGTTCGCGTTTTATAGGAGAAGCAAAGACGATGATGGTTCCATGAAGGAACCGTTTTGTGGAAAACAAGTGTATATTTTGATTTTGAAGTCAAGCGTCAACGCCACGTAAACAATTTAATAATAGCCTAGTCGTCACGGTACGTAGAAGAAATTGAAATGTTCCAAACGAACATTTGAATTTTCGTTGTATGCTACATAAATTCGTTAAATCATTTATTTTTGATTGTAGACCTGTAGATATACATTTTTATAGAAAATATTAACAGACATACTTTCACATGTGAAAAGCTGTAAATAACAGAAATATCACAATTGTTGACAAAAAAAAAAGATAACAGAGAGTGTTGTCAAATTATTATATTTTCTAAGCCAATTTTATTGGAAAGGTCTTATAATAAATAATAATCTTAAGGACATAAAGGAACGAAATGTATGATGTTAATCTTCTTTTGAATATTAAAAGTAGGCTCGTGTCATATTCCAACCATTTTAAAATTCTTAAGATTGTTTTTGAAATTACCTGTAAACGTGAATTTCTTGTGGAAGGTTATATTGTCTTATAGTCTTATGTAAAGGAAGGTTATATTGTCTTATAGTCTTATGTGTCAGGCTTTAGTCCAATCAATAATTTAAGAATATGTAGCACCAAATATTCCATTCATGTGTTCACATTGTTCTGTAACATACTCTCAGGTTTAAGTGTAAAATTTAGAAAAAGAAAAAAAAAGTGTATGGTTTAGCTTTAGGAATGCATTTTGGAGTTTTACATGATAATATTTGTTGGTCCAAATCGTTTGCATTAGCAATTTAGAGTTTTAGTAAAGACTGATAAGAATTTAATGTAATAATAAAATTAAAAAAAAAACATTTGTCTATACGAATTTGTACTTTTGTATTGGGGAAAAACAGAGAAATATGTTTATTGAATAATGAGATGTAATTCCACACAAACAACACAATATTAAAACACACCACACAATGTTGACACACACAAAAAATGACACACTGACCCCTTAATGACTTTTCTTTAAAATTCGACACACAACACCATTAACTCACACAACTCTGGAAACCCCCACATAAACGAGTAATGTCTTCAACATCTGAGGTTGGTTCCAGGAGTGACCCCAAGCTTCTTGCAGAAATCCAAGTAATGGTTAACCCTGTTCTCCACCGCGTCTGGACGCCCACCGTCACACTCACCACCGTTGATCCTTCTCGTAGTGGCTCCAAACCCTCTGCTCAAAACCGGACGCACGTTCTTGTTCCAGAACCACATGGCACACTTGAAAGCAACGGTTGGGCTACGAGCCACCATATCTGGATCCTCCAAGAGAGGAAGTCCAAGGAACCTTCCGGCTGCACCGTAGTTGTAGTTCCATGTGATTTGGATCGGACCACGACCGTAATAGCTCTTTCCCGGTTGACAAGGGTAACTTAAGCTCAGTGAGCAGTACCTTCCTCCAGCTATTTCTTCTTTGAAACAAAAACCTTAACAGAACCAAAGAAATAACTTTTAAGCAAAAAAATAAAATAATAATAACCAAAGAAATAAATTTTTATTTCAAAAATATAAATGGATTCGCGAATTAATTAAATAAATACTTAAAAGATAAAAGAAAAAAGATTATACATTATTTATATATATTATTTAAACTCAAATACAAACCGATAAGCCAAACGTGTTTACATATATTTGTGTGACATTTTTATGTATATTTAGGGCATAATTATTTTCGGTCTTTTAACCGGAATTATTAACTTATGATTTGACATTTTTTTGTTTTTTTTCTTTTTATATTTTCGGCTAAGAAACGACTCTTATATCTCTTACTTAAGAAACGGTTCTTAACTTTTCTTAGTTAATGAAAAGCTAAGAACCGTCTCTTATCCGAAGCCAAAAATTCGATTAAGAAACCGGAGATAATGATGACCTTATATAAGAAAAATGATTATATATATATATATTATTTTTATATGTTTTGATGATGTAAAAGGTGAACTTACTTCCAGATTCATGAGAGAACTGAGCCAACATGGCGGCAATCTCACGCTTAGCCACTACTCCTCTATAGGCTGGAAACGACTGAGCGGCCTCAATGAAGGCTTGGAGAGTGTAGAACCCTTTTGCAGGACAACCACTTCCGACTTTACTCATGATTCTGTTGAACAACGCTGGTGTGACAACGCTCGCTATTGTACCACGAGGACCAGCATTTAGACCTCCTCTACCGTTAGTAGTCGTAGGAGGATTATTAGATTTGGATTTGCAAGGTCCACTCTGGCACCCTGTGCCACAGTAAGCGTTTGTGGTTCCACAAAATCCCCACTTGCTGCAGCACATGTTGCCTTTACACCCGAATTTACCGCAGAGTTGCGAATATGCGGTTTCTGTCATGATGGTTAGAGTGAAGACGCAAATAGTGAGAGCATTTTTCAGAAGCGCATTGTGTCTCGACGCCATTTTTGATTTTTTTTTCTTCTTCTTCTTGTGAAGTGTTTTGGAGGGAGAGTTGTGTGAAGAAATGAGGAGGGTTTGTGGACGTATTTATAGTGTAAAATTGTCAATATTTAAATTATAAATGTCATGACCCATTCCCTTTTTTTGTTGTAATTAAAGATTGGTTCTATGATCATTTAAAATATGGCAATTACGCTTAGCTTCTATAATCTATGATTAAAAACAAAATAAAAATGAAGGATTTTGAAAAGGACTAATTAGGTTAAGAGCAAAAATCAAAAAAAAAAAAAAAAGAAGAACTGATCTATATATGATTGGAATAGGCGGAACCATGTTGTGGGGTTCAGTCGTTGGGTGCATGTCTTATAATCTTTATTAAGATAGTTTTGAACTTAAAATAATAAATCATTTCGAATAGATATGAGATAGATTTTTGTTCTAACCTATGTGATAATCTTAATTTAAAGTTCCAGCCTATGTGATAACCTTAATTTGAAATTAAAGTACTGAATCCGCATAATATTATAAAGCTATCTGCGTATCAGAGGCGAATATGCCATTACAATATAAGCAAGTTCTTCATAGGTTTTCAACTCTCAAAGACTTTTCGATGGTCTGGAAATTATATAATGTTAATGTTTCTCACGTAATGATAATGTAAGTTAGCCTTCCAAATCAATTAATAATAGTATAACTATAATTTATGAATAATTGTGTTGACTAGTTTGTTAATTTAAGGGGTTTACTTCGTGAGTCACTGAGTCACGATCGAGTCTCGACAATAAAGACGTTTACTTCAGCCTTCCTTAAGACCAGGGCAACTAATATCCTGGCATTTTTTCAAAACCACCGTTTCTTTTTTTATGTTGAGTGAAATAAAATGCGACTTTAAAATTATTGTAAACTAGTTAACCTTTCATATCGCGGTGGCAAACCTAGCCAATATGTTAGATTAACTTTGGTTTCATGAAGTGATTTTGCACACATGACCGGTTTAACCCAATTAAAAATTCTAGGACAAAAAATGAAAATTTTACCTTTTAAAATTTATATTTATTTAATATTTTAAAAATAATTCAGTATTATTTTATATATTTTATGATGTAAATAGAATTATTATACATATAAAATATTTTTGGATTTTTTTAATTATGTTATATTTATTTCATGTAAAGGTTATTTATTATTCATTTTAAAATAAAATAGCATTTTACATTTCATATAAAAATATTATTAACAAATCAACTCAAGAAGTTATAAAGAAAATAATGTTGGCGCCAGTGCCCGTCATGGGTATAAGCCAATTAAGCATTCACTTATGATCTCCAATTTTTTAAAGCAATTACATAGAATAGAAATAGATATTTAAATTTTTTTTTTTTTAATATTACTTTTTTACTAAATCGAATAGATCCTTATATGAACAGTTCGTTGTGAGATATCTTACAGTTTCAGCTTTGAAACCGAGTTCTTGATGTTTAGTAAATGTTCGTGCTTAGTTTATCAGACATTTATTTATTGTTTTAGATGGGTTATATAAAAAAACGCAAGCCAAAATCTATATAATGACAAATTAAAATCTCTGTAATCTTTCCAAAATCTTTCAAAAATTCAATTTCTAAGCAACAAACTGTAAATCCAGTGAGTAGGCAATCAAAGTTTCTTGGGTTTAGTGGTGGTTGAAGTGCCTTCTTTCTTCTCTGCCTCTGTGGATTTCTTACGGTCTTTCCTCTCCCTCTTCTTCAAAGCAGTCATGTGAGCCTTAAGAATGGTGGCATATGACGCTTGAAATCTCAGGTGATCCTTAGCCCCAACCTTAAGACAAAGAAAGCATTGCAACTAGTTAGCTTCAACAGTTCAACGGAAACTTAAAAGATCATAGAACAATATCTAACAACCAAGGAAACACGAATAGAGGGCTAATAATGGATATGATGGTTTTACTCATGGCTAGTTAAACATTCTGTAAACAAATATGTTATTGTAATCTTGAGTACAGTGAGAAGAACATACCGAAGTAGAAATAGTTTTCTTAGCATCAGTAGCTCGAATAAGGCATCTGTACTCTATGGATTCTCCAGCAGAGCTCAGTTTCCTCTTCTGCAGCTTAGACTTCAAAGATGCTGACACAACAACAAGGGGGTAACAAATACATCAATATAAAGATTAATCTTCGAAAAAAAAAGTAAACTAAAACAAAGGTGGAGTTAAGAAGGTCAAGTAAAGAGACAAAACGTACATCTTTTCAGAGTAACCCACACAGAACCTTTCTCTTTGCTTTTCTCGAACATGCTGGTGAGTTCATTGAGGAACGGGTCTAACTGTAGTAAAACCTGAAAAAAAAAGAAAAAAAGAACACGATTCAGCCAAAAAGGTTTAACATGCTGAATCAAATCCCAGAGAAGAATAAACAAATCTCACAATAGTCTTAACAGCAATAGCTAAGATCACAACACACACACACACTTCAGGGATTGATCGAAGATTACCATTGATAAAAAGCTGAGATGGATACTCTTTGTAGATCCTCAAGCACTGAAAGACTTCTTCTCGCTCAGATCACTGAGAATTAAAAAAAAAAAAAAACATAAACACAATGCAAGCCAAGGGAAAATTGAAAGATCTAATCGAAATTGACTTTGAAACAATTTGCTCGAAACTATTAGATTATGATCGATTAGATTACAATAAAAAGGGATAAAATTTCCGAGTAATTACAAACCCTAGATCATCACAGCTTGTGAGCAAAATCTACACGAAAATCAACAGCACTAACCGCAGGAGATAGCAATTTGCAAAACCTGAAAGATGTAAGAATCAAAAGAAATAAACTGACCAGAGAGGCTGAGAATCTGATGATCTGCTTCCGAAACCCGCCGGGAGGAGGAAGGAAATTTATTCGGTGGTCGCTGAAAAAAAAAAAAGACGAATTATAGAGTAGTAATATAACCTTTGGTGTGTCAAAGGACTTATTTCAATATGGGCTTTATTTTCAAACTAATGGGTCTTTTAAGCCCAATATATTGTTCAACCCTAGCTAGCAAGATTTAAATGATGATGATGCAATATGGGCTTATAGATCATTTCAGTGATGCTTTAGTTCTCGTTTTGTTCGATAAACAATATGACACTAACAATTTGAGTTCTATTCTATTTTCTATGATAGGGTATTAGCGTATACGAAACATGCATATAGGCTTTAGATCCAAAAAAAAAACTTTTGTTATGTGCCTTACTGCTTTACCCGTTCGGGCTAGTGATCAGTTTTTATTGCTATTTATATATAAGTTACATGTAATATTATATAGACTATAATACATTAGTGGTAATGACATAGGTAGGTCTTAATGCGGCAAAACTAATTATTAAATCACACACGAACGAGCAAAGGTGACAGCATACGATTATACGAAGACGACTTATAATGGGTAGGAATGTGGGAAGAAGACTTATCTTGTCACTTAGCTCCAATATTTTAATATTATTGTTTGCTTGAATTAATTTATTTATTTATCAAATTGTATATCATGCGTTTTTAACACTACACTAATAAATACTAGTAATGTCAAAATTCTTTATATATCTGTTTCATATATCTTCCTCATTAGATCAAGAACTAGGTCTAGTTTTGTTGTTCTCTCTGAATTAACATGAAACAACATATCAGTTTAACTACTATTACAAAGCATAAGAAACGTTTTAAAAAGATTGATTTAACCACAACATCTCCAAGAGGTTCAATGTCATGTAATCTAGCATTTGGTAAATAATGCACTAGTGAAGGAAGGCAAGAAAGTGAGAGTCACGTACAAGATGAAAGGGCGTGTGATCATCATGGGACCAGAAAAAAAAAAGAATCAACCTCGTCTATGAGAATTTCTTGAGATTCTGTTCTCATTTCGATACCAAACAAAAAATCAAACTTAAATGTCGATAGTTGCAAATTGTCAAAAGCTATGATTTGTATATGCATCAGATAAACAATTTAGAATCTCTCCACTAAACCTAATGCTTTGTTTTCTAGTTTTTTTTTTGGGTAAAGATATAGTATAATTTTTGGGCAGGGACACGAACATATATATATTTAAAGAACTGATAATTATGGCAATACTTCTTCTTTGAGACCTGCTTTTGCATTTTTGCTGTCTAGATGATTTTTTTTCTTTCTTTTCGCTGTCTACATGATTCTTTTTTTTTGAAAAAGGAAAAAAAAATATATAGACAGCAAAAATGCAAAAACAGGTCTCAAAGAAGAAGTGTCTAGATGATATTAGGTAGTTTAATGACTGATTTAGGATACAAATATGATTTTTTTATAAAGAAATCAATTCATATTGACAAATCAGACAGTTTTTTGTGAACATATAATAAAATTATGTTAAACGGTTTAATTAATCAAACTGATGGTATTGAATCAACAAAAACTGTAATTTTAAGAAAACTTCACTTGTTTCAATATTTTTATTCATGTTCAAGTTTTGTTTTTAAAAATCTAGTTGTATATTTTATAATATGACAATTCTAATTGGTAAACTTACTCACAAATATTTATAGATAATTTGTACCATTCTATCGTGCTCTACCTTTACTTAATAAACACTAATACATACCACATTCCACCAACTTCAAAATTGGTAACAGACCAGACAGACAAAACCACCATTGGAATTTTAATTTACCACTGAATATTCTTTGTTTTCTTATCAACAATTGTCACTTTGAGGAAAATATTATTAACATATAAAAAAACACTCTCAACCTTTTCTATTAGTTTTGTTTGTGGCATAACACCATCAAAATAATCCGATAGAATCTACTAGTGAAACACAGTCCAAAAGTTTTTATGTTACCGTTTGGTATAATACTACATTGAGGTAAAGAAAACAAAAGTAGGCCAAGGTTGAGTGATAAGGTGACCAACTCTTCTTCTCTCTCTTCATGATGATGATTTGGAGCTGATAACTAAAGAAAACACAAAAGGTTAGTAAGAGAAAATAGAAAAGAAAAAAGTTTCAAAATTTCATCCCATACCAACTAGACAGACCCCAGATCCAAAGTTGCAGACTTTTCAACGATTTCAAAGTAATTTTACCCACAAAAAGGATTAGAAGACTAATACTTTTCTTAAACACACAGCACCCATTATGTAAAAGAAAGTATATTTTTTCTATGTCGTGAGTTGAGTGGAAAGAACAGAGGATAGACTAAGAGGGAAAGAAAGAAAATTAACAGAGGAGTGTTTTTTTCCTTCTCTAGCTGCTTCTCTTTCTATCTCCTCTCTCTCTTTCTCTCTCAATTTATTTTGATAACATCTAGAAGAAGAGAAAGCTTACACATAACTCTCAGAATCTGAGGTAAGTAAATTCTTGTTTTCTTGCCCTCTTTTAATTTAATATTCATATTCAGCTTTATGGTTTTCTTGGTTGTTTCAAAAGATCTGTCTTTTTCTGTTGTTGTTGATGTCTTTACTCTGTTTCTCCTTGATCTCTCTCCTCTTGTTGGAATAAGAAACGTATGATTTTCGAGGTGAGAGAGAGCTCACTTGTGAGTTAGTTTTGTTTACTGAGAAAATTCTCAATTTTTTTCTAAAATTAAATTTCAGAGCTTTAACACTTGAAAGCTCTTGTCTCTGTCTCTGTCTCTGTCTATCCAACAAGCAAAATTATTGTGATTGTTTAAGTCGGTTCACCTAATTTGAGTAGAAGATATAGTTGAGCTAAGATTTGTCATAAAAGTTAAAACTTCCTTTTCATGGAAGCTCAGCAAATTAAAAACCTCTCTCTGTCTCTGTATCTGACTTGCGTTCTTGTTTTTTTTTTTTTCATTTGTCTCCTTAACTGCTGTTCCATTTGATTCATGCAGGTAATGAGTTTTGCCGCTGAAGCTATCTATAGTTCATCGTAGGTGATGCAAAATCAATCATGCTTACAAAAACTTAGCCAGCAGTCTCAGTAAGAAACGCTTTTGATGAATGTTGCAGTTATAATCATGCATAGATCTTAGAAATACCATAAAGGTTCATCCTTTTTGAGGTGTGTGAAAATAAAAGGTTGAGTTATATGTTTTTGTTGTGACAGGTAAGGAAAGTAATGTTTGAAAAATGGGGAAGAAAGGAAGCTGGTTTTCTGCAATCAAAAGGGTTTTTACTCCACATTCCAAAGAGAAGCTAGGCAATGTAATAAGCTCTGGTTACTCTTTACTGGATTTTATTTAGCTAGCAAGAATGTTGGATTTAAAGAGATTTTTAATGGTGAGTCACTCATGATGAGATTACTTTGGCTCCTGGTGAGCAATTTTGGTTAACAGGAAGCAGAGAGAAAGAATGTAAAAGAGAAGAGGAAGAAAGGTTTTGGAAAGCTAAGGCGTGGAGAGCCTAGTAGCATCGAGAAGATCTTTGGCGAGGCTGAGAGAGACCACAATCTTTTTTTCAGGCCTTCTACTCCTCCTGATCGATCAAATCCACCCTCTGCCTCTCCTCCTATAAGGCCTGCTTCTCCTCGGGTTCCTTCTCCAAGAGTTGCTTCACCTAGAGCCGCTTCTCCAAAGTCTCCTCCTCCTCCTAGAGTAGACCTTCCAAGGTCTCTTTCTCCAAAGCCCTCTGAGCCATCATCAGCCTCTGCCAGTGCTCCTTCTCCTCTGAAGCCTGCTTCTACTCGAGTTCCTTCTCAGAGAATCCCCCCTCCTATTGTTCCTTCTCCAAGAGTTGTTTCCCCACAAGTCGTCCCTCAAAAGCTGCCTTCTCCAAGAGCAGACCCACTGAGATTAAATAATCCAAGACCACCTTCACCAAAGCCTCCTTCTCCAAGAGCAGACCCACCATGGTTGGATGCTCCAAGACCTCCTTCTCCAAGAGTAGACCCACCAAGCTTGGATACTCCAAGACCTCCTTCTCCAAGAGCAGAACCACCAAGATTGGATGCTCCAAGACCTCCTTCCCCAAGAGCAGAACCACCGAGACTGGATGCTCCAAGGCCAACTACGCCTAGGCCTCCTTCTCCAAGACCGGTTTCACCAAGGCCTGTGCAGCGACGTGAGATGGTATCTAGACCAGAGCCAACTCTCTTGGTCCAACATGCTTCTGCAACAAAGATCCAAGCAGCTTTCAGAGGTTACATGGTACGTATCCACATTCTTTATTTATGTTTCAAGATTTGTCCCATTACACTACTAGCCTCCGTATCATAACACAAGGAAGTTGTTAATTTGGGATGATACAGGCAAGGAGGAGTTTCAGAGCTCTCAAAGGACTAGTCAGGCTTCAAGGAGTAGTAAGAGGGTACAGCGTGAAGCGTCAGACAGTAAATGCAATGAAGTACATGCAGCAGCTGGTCCGTGTTCAGTCCCAGATTCAGTCACGCCGTATCAAAATGTTGGAAAAGCAAGCGCAGCTTGAGAGAGACGAAGCTACATCTGAGGCTGGTAATGGTAACTGGGACGACAGTGTGCTGACTAAAGAAGAAAGGGATGCAAGATCTCAGAGGAAGACTGATGCTATCATCAAGAGAGAACGATCCATGGCCTATGCTTATTCTCACAAGGTAAACACTCATTCTTTCCTCATTTCCAGCACCATGTTGATACATCTCTCTCTGTGACTCTGTACAGCTTTGGAAAAACAGTCCCAAGTCTGCTCAGGGAGTTCGAGCTTCAGTTGGGCTCCCTCTATGGTGGAACTGGATGGATCGGCAGCTTCCTCTAGCTAGTCCTGCACCGAGCCATAGAGATTACAGGCTAACACCAACAAGACTGAGCCCAAGCCCTCTGTCTCATTCAAGCAACCAACACCATTTCAGGCATGACAGCAACTTCGACACTTCCACACCAAAATCGTCGAGGTCTACACTTCTCACTCCATCCAGACCCATCCGCACAGGCACATCAAGATACTCGAGAGGAAGACAAGATTCTCCCTTCACGGACAATGACAGCCTCACAAGCTGCCCTCCATTCCCGAGCTACATGGCTCCAACGGTCTCAGCCAAGGCCAAAGTTAGACCAAGCAGCAATCCAAAGGAGAGAGTGATAGGTACACCGTCATCTGTTAGTAGCGAGAGGAGGAGAATGTCTTATCCACCGACACAACAAGGTTTGGATACGTTTAGATGGAACAAAGGATCATTGCTTATGAGCAATAGCAGCAGCCAGAGAGGTGGTCCTGGTTCACCTGGAGGTGTGGTTCTTGAGAAGCACAAGACACTTAAATCAGTAGGGAATTTGAGCATTGGTTCTACTGTCTCGATGCCAGATGGTAGGAAACCGTTTAACAGATATGTGTGATTTCTTTTGATTGAAACCTTTCTTTTTTTTATTATGTTTCTTTTGCTTCATTTGTGAGTTGTGTTGATTTTGAGTGCTGTTATAATCTGGATTTATGAATTTACGGGTGTAACATAATAAAAGGAAAAACAATGACAAATGATTTGGTTTGACTTAGCTATTTGTTTGTCACATGATTCATGCAGGTTTGGACACCACTGATTGTTCTACACCTGTTGCTCTCTGTTCTGACAGGTCTCTAGAGTAGTTTATGTGTTTTCTATACCTAAAGTCAATTATTTGACTTTTAATCTTGCTTCTCATTGATATAAACCATCCCCAGCAAAACATGCTAACTAAGCTATTACCTTCTAAACCCATCATTGATGTCTCACAAAATCCT
Source organism: Sinapis alba (assembly GCA_012274485.2). NCBI lineage: Eukaryota > Viridiplantae > Streptophyta > Magnoliopsida > Brassicales > Brassicaceae > Sinapis > Sinapis alba. Next base: position 96,642 of record MU105758.1, read on the forward strand.
TTCTCAGCTTGTTTTTATGTTTGTTCTGTTTTTTTGTACGGACACCTCTCATGGAAAGCTGATAATGGAAGAATCAGCTGGTCACATGAATGGTTTCACGACGCTAACTAACACCAAGAAGAACTCTTATGGCCAAGCCTTCAACGACAAGCCATTCCCTTTCAAGACTTCTGCAAACAACGGTACACTGACTTCTTTCTCTTTCACCTTCTTCTTTGCCGTCGTCCCTGAGCATTATAACAAAGGCTCTCACGGCATGGCCTTTGTGATCTCTCCCACGAGGGGACTTCCCGGAACATCCCCTGATCAGTAGTACCTAGGTATCTTCAACACTACAAACGACGGAGAAAGCTATAACCAGATCATTGCTGTGGAGCTCGAGGTGCATAAAGATGATCAGTTTGAATGAATGGTTACGTGAATCAGAAGCAATCACACTCCTCTAGAAGCAAGCCGAACTGACATGCATTGGTCTCTCATATCCTTTCTGCCTCCAAAGATTGGATTGTCAATATTCTGTTTCGAACTTGTTTGTATAAAAGAGTCATCAATGGGCTCAGAAACAGACTTCACAATGGGCTTAGAACTGGGCTTTTGATCTTTTGGAGAGGTGTTGTCATGGCCCATTGATGACTCTTTTATAGCTGAGATTGTTCTCCATGTTGTCTACGGTTCCGCTCATGCCAAATAGCGTAGAGCACGGCCTGGAAGGTGTATGTATCGTAGGAGGAAAAATAGTGTTTTGTCATCCCACCCAGTTTTGTTAAATATTTTCAACTAATCGGTGGATTTAGTTTTGCTAATCAGGATTTGTTATAGATTATTGTGGACTCAATCATTGTTGTTTTAGCAAGTATTCTTATATATACCTTAAGTTCTTAATTAATTGTCATGTTGTTGGCAATACAATATTTGCCATGTTTCCGTTACCCATTTGTCCATTTGTTTGGTGAGAATATAAAGTTCATTAGAAAAATCTTACTCATTTCACAAAAGAGTGTCATTTTACCACTTTTTTCTTGTTACACAAAGAATGTCATTTTAGAATTTCAATGTAACTTATAGCTTAATATTAATTGCAAAATGCATTGGTTTTATAAATAAATGTATTTATCTCAAATACTATTGATCAAATAGGTGTAATTAATACAATCATAAATGCATTTTAATCATTTTTTTAATATGTGTGAAATGTGTCTAAGTGACACTCTTTGTGAAACGGAGGGAGTAGTATTTGTTTATTCTATATTCGTGTGTGCATACGATTTTGCTTTTTCCAAAAAAGAGCTTTGAGAAAGAAGAAACCTTGTCTGCATTTTTTTTTAGGTTTGGGATTTTGTGAAAAACTTTTGAAAACAATGACCATACTTAGCTAATTAGCTTATTAAGTCTTAGAAAGGTTTATGTTTCTTTCTCTTTACGCTTTTAGTTGTTTTTTCAACTTTGGGATCAAAGCATAAGCGATATCATTTTAGTATATAGTATTAAATTTCCTTTTATATTTATGCCAACGTATAATTCTCTGCTCTTTATGCAAAAACGTACACACTTGTGGACTTGAAGAACAAAGCCAATCAGGACACTAACACATGCTCCCAAAACGTCGTTTAAAGCTATAGTTCTGTCACAGTCTCAATGCAAAACGTTGTGCTATCAATGAAAAACGTCGTGCTGAAATTGGCAGGGCATAAAACTTTAGTCTAAAAGCATTGAATGATGCAAAAATATGCAAAACCAAAGGCACAACGATTCACACATTCAAAGATGAAATTTTATTTTCATTTGCCAAGTGGTGAGACATCCACGTGGATAAGCAATGCCACTTGTCTCCTTCTGGATTCTCACGCCCGGATTACAATTAAACATTAGAAAATAAAAACAAAAAAAGCGTATACTTATTGACCTTTTTACCCTTCCTCATCGATTTGTTAGATCTAATTCACAACTTAATCAGACAAAAGCCATGTTAAGGGCCATCTAATTAATCATCTTATATACCTTAAGGGCTCATAAGACTTTCATCAAGTCATCTATAAACTCAAATCTAATTATAACTTTACCGACATCGATACTTGCCAAAAATAATACTCAATTAAAAAATTGATGATTTAGAATTGACGTATATTAATAAAAAAATATATACACACTTTATTTATTTATTTTTATTAGTTTTATTTGCTTTTCAATAAAGTTTAGTCACTCATACTTTTAGATTTTAATTTATGTTCTAGTTTCCAAATAAAATCTGTTAAATAAAACTAAAAATTTCAACTTTTTGTATATAAGTAAAAAGATTAAAACATCAATTATTTACATATGAAGTATAAAAAGTGATGTGATATTGAGGAATCTGGAGGGGATTTTAGAACTGATGCTTTATTTTTATTTATAAAAATCTTTTTAATTTAATCTTTAACCTTGTTTTCACACGAGATATGACGTCATTTTCCTTGTTAAATTATTTATTTCCTTCTCCGAGTAACTCTTCCTTCACCGCTGTTTCACATAACCGTTCTCTTTCTGTGGACGAAACTCAACCTTAAGACCAGAGAGATAGCTAGAGAGAGAGGGATAGAGCATTAGCCTTAGAGAGAGAGAGAGAGAGAGCTTGCTCAAGACAAAGACCAAAATGGCATTGAAGCTAAACCCATTGGCATCTCAGCCTTACAAACTCCCTTCCTCGGCTCGTCCGCCAGTTTCTTCATTCAGATCTCCCAAGTTCCTCTGCCTCGCTTCTTCTCCTTCTTCTCCTGCTCTCAGCTCCGGCGCCAAGTCTGTCTCTTTCTCTCACCATTTCTTAATAATCTACTTTACCGATTGTCTATAAGAGATTTGGCTCCTTGTTTCAATGTGTTTATGGGTTCTGCTTGTTTTGTCGGTCATGGATCTAGGTTCTGTCGGTTTTAGCTCGTTGTCTCTTGTTGTTCACTCGTAACATTTGCTTAATCTCTATCGAAAGGATGTGCCTTTTCAATCTGGGTCTAGTGATTAATGATGTGGGCCATTCCTCTGTTATTCTCTGTCTCAGGCCATTGATTCATCAATGCTCCTTTCTTGCTTACTTGATTCATTATCACTCTATACGATTCAAATGATAAAACATCATAACATTCTTAGATTCCAGCTTCTCTGAGATCGCTCCATGTATAGAAGAATCTTTTACCTTTACCATCATTTATTATTCTGTATCATTCATAACCTTTGCTATATCATCTTTCGATTGCTTAAGAGACTGTGAAGAAAGTGACTTCAATTAGTATATTACTTCCTGTTGGAAAAAAAATTCAATCTTTTGATGTTTATTTTATAGTTCTTTTTAGTTTATATTTGACGATGAAGTGAATGTTCACTTGTTGTGGTTATTCATTTGATATGTTTTTTTTGTTCTTATTTATTGAGGGGAGGTTCTTGAATAAATGTTTGTTTTCTTTCTTGAAAGACATTACATTGGATGTTACACGTCTTATAGGGCTTCCTTGAGAGAAGACATGCATGCTTACTTCGTGGCCTCTTTCTATAGTTTCCGTCCTAAAGTTTCACTCTTTTCTTGTAATATGTTTCACTCTGTTTTATACGACATTTGGATTTTTTTTTTATCTTGTCTCTATCTGATTTTGTCTCTCTACCTTTCACTCCCCTGCAAGCTTTGTTTGTTTCTTTGTTTGTGTCACTGTTCCAAGTGAACATTGAACTGCAAGATCGATTCATAGATGCATGCATATATAACATTTTGTCTTACATTTTAAAAAATTATATATGTTCATTGGTTACAAATCATTTTTATTCAATGTGTGGATTAATCTAATAAGAGATTGGGAGATGAATGTTAATCCAAATGCAATCAAAAGTGTTCTTGTTTCTTCTGTGTACATCAGAAATGATACCTTTAAAAATGCTGATGGTACCTCTCTTTGGTTGATGCAGGGAGGTGGAGAGTTTGAAGAAGCCATTTACGCCACCAAGGGAAGTGCACGTTCAAGTCTTGCACTCTATGCCACCCCAAAAGATTGAGATCTTCAAATCTATGGAGGACTGGGCCGAGCAGAACCTTCTAACTCATCTCAAGGATGTGGAGAAGTCATGGCAACCCCAAGATTTCTTACCCGACCCTGCATCCGACGGTTTTGAAGACCAGGTAAGGGAGTTAAGAGAGAGGGCAAGAGAGCTTCCCGATGATTACTTTGTTGTTTTGGTGGGAGACATGATCACAGAAGAAGCGCTTCCAACCTATCAAACTATGTTGAACACTTTGGATGGGGTTAGGGATGAAACTGGTGCTAGCCCCACTTCATGGGCCGTTTGGACAAGAGCTTGGACTGCAGAAGAGAACCGACATGGTGATCTTCTGAATAAGTATCTTTACTTGTCTGGTCGTGTTGACATGAGGCAGATCGAGAAGACTATTCAGTACTTGATTGGTTCCGGAATGGTGAGAGATAGTTTCAGACTTTTTAACATTATCTTTTGGATATTTTCTAATCGCTTTTGACTTCACAGGATCCACGCACAGAGAACAATCCTTACCTTGGCTTCATCTATACTTCATTCCAAGAAAGAGCCACCTTCATCTCTCACGGAAACACAGCTCGCCAAGCCAAAGAGCATGGGGACCTCAAACTAGCTCAAATATGTGGCACAATAGCTGCAGACGAGAAGCGTCATGAAACCGCTTACACCAAGATAGTTGAGAAGCTCCTTGAGATTGATCCTGATGGTACTGTGGTGGCTTTTGCAGACATGATGAGAAAGAAAATCTCAATGCCTGCTCACTTGATGTACGATGGGCGCAACGACAACCTCTTTGACAACTTCTCTTCGGTGGCTCAGAGGCTCGGTGTTTACACTGCCAAAGACTATGCAGACATTCTTGAGTTTTTGGTTGGTAGGTGGAAAATCGAGAACTTAACGGGGCTTTCAGGTGAAGGAAACAAAGCGCAAGACTATTTATGTGGGTTGACTCCAAGAATCAGGAGACTGGACGAAAGAGCTCAAGCAAGAGCCAAGAAAGGACCTAAGATTCCTTTCAGCTGGATACATGACAGAGAAGTGCAGCTCTGAACAAAGGACAAAGACATAATAAACACCCATTTTCTCTCTTTGCGTTCCTCATTTGAACTGTCTGCTCTTGAAATTGGTGTAGATTACTATGGTTTCTTGTTATGTTCGTTGTGGTCTAGTTACAAAGTTGAGAAGCAGTGATTTAGTAACTTTGTTTTTCTCTTTTTTCCAGTCACTATGTTTTGTGTTTGGTCCTTTAGCAAACTTCTAGTAGTTAAAAACAGTTAAACGTCTGGTCTGTACTCAGTTTTCACTGTGGAGTTTTGTTTCAGTTCAGGTTAGTTTTTGTGGTGTTTCTCTCTACTTTTCCTCTGTTTTTAGACAAGCACTCATATATGGCTTTTAGCAGTTTTGGTTGATGATCATGAATCATGAATCATGATGCATCTCAATAAGTACAGTGGTTTGTATGGAGTTTGAAGTTAGCGTATCAGGATGGATTATATACATTCTCGGTACTGTACTGTAACCACAAGTCATAGAACAAATGGAACGTTCATTATTAGAAATAGAAAAGATGACCCTAATCCATCATTACTCCACTTAAGCTCTTACTTTATTTCAGAGAATACTAAACAACAAACTGAACCAGACAACTGTTGAAGGCTTCTACGAGGCGTTGGAGGGTCCAATGTGTTCATGTTTAACCACCATGTCGTACCTAGCAATGGGGCTGACATAGATACCAACAGATGAGAGATTGCCCTTACTGTAAGAACCAAAGAAACCACCAAACTCACGTCGATCACGTATTCCTGGATCAATATCTATCTTGAAACCACTTTCACTGTTATCGTTCAAACTTCCAATCGGTCCGTGCTCCCCACAGTTAGTTCGAAATGTCAAACTTTTTATTCCTCCATGCACTTCATATCCATGTACTCCACTCAATCCAGTCACATATTCATCGTCTTTCAGTATGACCTGCATCAGAGACTTTTAACTTCACAGGATCTTACCAAAAAAAGATAAGTTTCTTTAAGGATACAAAACTTACAGCTCGAAAGCTGTGTCCCTCAGAGAGACCAAACTTCGTAGACAGGGACAGAGCCTCATCATCTTCGCTATTCAAGTAACCAAACTGAATAGATGTTATGATAAATTTGTTGTAAGAAACGTATATGTGAGAGATGTTGTTGCGTCCTTTCTCGTCCCATTCAGTGTCAGCTGTCTCCTCCCCATCATCGTCATATGGCTCGTCATATGTCGCTCTTGTTCCCACTGATCCTGCTCTTATCATCTCTCTAGAAGAAACCAATACAATATTTTTGGAGGAATAGAGAAAGACAGACTTAGAAAGATCATACTTATAAGATACTCTGTCTTCTGTGAAACCCAATAGACTCTTCATGCATTTTAATTTAAAGAGTTCATTGGGAGCACGCTACACAAGTTTCCAGATACATTAACTATAGAGTATATTTTAAAAAAAAATCATAATTATATCAAGGGACAGTTATGGCTTTTGCATTTATTAATAAACATCAATTGCGTTGCACATTCACATTGCAAAATGCAAATATACAGTAGACGTAAAGATTTTCTGCAGAGCGTCTTTCAGGAGAAACTAGAAAGAAATGAAAGAAGAGGTTCTCTTGTTGGACAAGAAATTACAGAGGAAACTCAAAGCTCAGGCTGCATTTTCTCGCACTCATCTCGGATAGACTGAAAAAGCAGGGTCGAGAGGTAACGTTCCCCAAAGCTCGGGAACACAACCTGGAAACAAGATTCATAAATTATATTTCTATCAAACATGTGAATCTGTTACTCACTTTTTTACACAAGACTAGCTATAAATAAAGATAAGTGGATTCTCCCCACTTTGGGATATAATATTGACATATAAAGGTCTAGGGTTTGGTGAGGCAAAAAGATGAAGCCAACGCAAGTGTAGGCTGTGTATCTACCCAAAGGCATCAAGTCATCAGACGTGTAAAGCAAACCAACTACTTGAGAAAATAGAGGTTAAAAAGCAGTAAGACTATGAAAAAGGCTAATTTTCTTGTATCATGATTTCCACAATGTGTGTTTTAAGTAAACAACTCAAGAACTCATTTTAATCATCCGGTGGTTGGTCACAGATACAGGACAAGGGTTTGGTGAGGAATCAACCAAACAGGGAATCGTTCTGATTAAAAGCTAATAAATCAATTCCTATCACGAAAAGATGCTGAAGAGCATAGATGAGACTTTGAGGACTTACAGCTATGAGTTTCCCAGCATTTTCAGGTCTCTTTGCGACCTGGATTGCAGCAGCAGCAGCAGCTCCAGAAGATATACCAACCTGAACACAGTTATAATAGCTTCCCACTCAGGAATATGCCAAACAGAAAAGAAAGAAAGAAAGAAAGAAAGACTAACCAACAAGCCTTCTTGGAGAGCTAGTTGCTTTGCAGTTTCAATAGCTTCCTCACTGGAAATCTGACAAGAAGCAAGGAAGCAGGTGAAGTTTGAATCTCAAGACACTGGAAACATCTTATCATACTCTGTCACCAGCTCAGTAAATGATAAACCAACAAGAAAATAGCAGCAGATGTATTGCCCAAATTGGAACCATATGACGGTAAGTTTTTTTAGAGAACCAAACAAACAGATCATACCGCTATATATTCATCTACAACAGTCTGATCCAGATTCTTAGGAATAAATCCAGCTCCGATTCCTTGAATCTTGTGAGGTCCTGCATTTCAAAATACAAGACAAATCAATTTCAGGTTCAGAGAATAATGTGGCAGAGATCCAAGGAAAACAATATCAATGCCCTTACCGGGCTTTCCTCCAGAAAGGATGGCACTTTCCGTGGGCTCAACACCAATAACCTGTTACAGGCAAACATCAACTAGATTAAACATAAGTATTACAACTTAAACAAAACATATCTCTTTCTGAAGGCTTCCAATTGAGTTTTCGTAAGCCCCTTGGCTATATACCTTCAGTTCAGGTTTCCTTTCTTTAATGTACCGACCAACACCAGTGATGGTTCCACCAGTTCCAATTCCCGCAACCAATATATCCACCTTGCCTTTTGTATCTTCCCAAATCTCAGGACCAGTAGTCTCGTAATGAATCTGCATATTCTTCATATTAAAAACACTAACAGATACCTTGCAGTTCAAAGAGCCTGAACCGGATAATGCAGAAGAATTTCTATATTTTCTCTAACTAGCCCTTTGTAGTGGAGAACTAGAGATAAAACTAGCTCATGATTCATGTCAGGGTTAGAGAGTAGAAAAAAAGATGGAAATGAAGTAACCACAGACCTTGGGATTGGCTGGGTTGTCAAACTGTTGGAGCATGTAGGAGTTGGGAGTGTTCTTCAAGATTTCTTCAGCCTTCTGAATAGCTCCAGTCATGCCTTTTGCAGGTTCAGTTAATATAAGCTCAGCTCCAAATGCTCTCAAAAGAACCCGTCTTTCCAAACTCATGGACGCAGGCATGGTCAAGATAAGCTTATATCCTTTTGAAGCAGCAATAAACGCAAGTCCAATCCCTGTGTTTCCACTTGTAGATTCCACAAGAACACTCTGGAACAGTGCAGCAAAGAAAATATAACCAGAGTGCAGAATAACCACCATGAAAAATAAACCTTTTTACAAATACAATATCTATCACTATCACAAACAAGCTTTCTCATCTCATTCTTAAGTTAGTCTTAACAGCAAGAAGACTCAAAGACATGATCAAAGTACCTTTCCAGGTGTAATAAGTCCTTTTTCCTCAGCATCAGTAATCATACTATACCCAATCCTGGAATCACAATAGCAACGAAAGCTCAGAATAAACATATGTGAAGATACTACCACCATCCCATATATCAAACTGGTTACACAAACCTATCCTTGACACTGCAACATGGTTCCATGATCTCAAGCTTAGCAGCAACACTTGCAACACAACCTTTGACTATATTGTTCAAGTACACCATTGGAGTTTTCCCAATAAGCTGAATCAATTCATAGCATTAAAAGGCAAACAAAGATTAGACAAAGAAGTCAAATTCACACACCAATCTTAGCTTTCCTTTCTCTCCACACTACACTGAAAAAAAAACACATTCTAAGTTGTAACCTGAGCGGCATTATCGGCGATATTGAGCCCTTCAATTCCAGCTTCAGGCTTAACAGACACAGCCTTGCACACCACACCGCTACACCTCTGGCTCTGTCTCTTGAGCGCGAGAGCACCCACCGGGAGAACATCGAAAGTAGCCGCCTTTCTAGAGGATAAGGACAGAGAAGAGAGCTCAGGCGAGTATTTGAAAGGACGGTGGCGAGAAGTCAACGGATTAAGGAGGAAAGCAGAGGAAGATGTCGCAGCCATGATTGAATCTTTCGTCCTCACTGAAGAGAGAGGGAGAGAGATGCTTCTTTCTTCCTCCTTTGTGGTTGGTTACAAGAGACACTGATTAGATCCTACTGTAGATACTAAACGACGTCGCTTACAGTAGTTTCATTGATTCTGCATTTCCTTGAAATGGTTAAAAACGTAAAAAACAGAGCATCTGGATAAAAGAGCAGACTTTGGAAAAAAAAAAAACATTTCTGATTTGTCTTTTGTCTGATTCTCACCAACCTACACGTGCCGATGAAGAGAGGTGAATATGGAGCGCACATGTTATTCTTCATCATCTTATGATCCTATCATTACTAACTCCGAAAGGTCAGATATTAATATCTTTAATCTCTCTGGACTTTTTTTGAAAAGTATCAATTTTCAGTGCGTTAAAGATATTGAAACAGAGACGATTCTTGTTTGTCGTTATCTCTATGTTTCTGTGATTCTTCTGTTCCATTCTATTCAACCCTGAAGCCAAAAACAACATCTCTTTAACGAGTTCTGTGCGTAAGTTGTTTTCTCTGTTTCGTTACCACGATTCTGTTGATTTAAGACATGTTTAGAGTGTGTTCATAGGTCTTTTCTCTTACTCTTCAGAGTTAAAAAGTTAAAACTGTGATCTTGTTGCCATGAGTCTGGGGCAAAGAAGATCTCTCATTTGCTTTATATTTGCTTCTTATCTGTCTGATTAGTATTTTTCTAATGATAAGTAATTGTGTTGTTGATTTGCTCTACCTGTAGGTAATCGGTTAAGCTTGGTTTAATCTACCTGGAACATCGTTTGTCTTTTTGAGTTATTACCCTTCACAAGGTGCCTGTTGTTGTATTGGACTGTGTCCGGAGAAGAACCAAAGATGTCTTCGGAGGAGAAGAACCTTATAGAAATCTTGGAGGAAGGTCACAAAGTCGATATAGTTAAGTACATCGACTATGTCAGTGCCCCTCAAGCCGGTGCTATAGCCACATTCTCAGGCACTACAAGAGACATGTTCGAGGGCAAAGCAGTCTTGGAGCTAAGGTATGAGGCCTATGTACCAATGGCCACAAGATGCCTCAGCTCCATCTGTACAGCCGCTAGATCAAATTGGGATATCCATAAGATTGCAGTTGCTCACCGTCTAGGACCAGTTCCTGTTGGAGAAACCAGCGTGTTCATCGCTGTCTCATCTGTTCACCGTGCTGATGGCTTAGACGCTTGCAAGTTCTTGATCGACGAGCTCAAGGCAACGGTTCCGATTTGGAAGAAAGAGGTGTACACTAATGGAGAGATCTGGAAGGAGAATAGTGAGTTTCTAGAGAAGAGATTGGAGCTTGCAGAGAAAAGAGACAGTTTGGTGAAGAAACTTGTGGTTGGAGAACATAAAAGAAGTTGCTGTGGAAGTAAAGTTAGGGTACAAGAAGATGAAGAGCATAAAGATATAGCAGGAGATAACAGTTCTTGATTACTTGTAGCAAAGAGCAATGTTTTTTTTTTCTCTCAATAAGTAAAATGTCTTAAACACATTGTTGAATCTAAAGACTTCAATTCCAATTTAGTTTGCAAAGCTTCAGATCTCTCCCAGGTAGATATCTTTATCGCTACTGCAAGATCCAATGATAGGCTCAGTTGGGTGAAAAACACACTCATTGACAGAGCCTTTATGGCCTGGGAGCTTATAGAGAATGCGCCGAGTGGTTGTGTCCCATATATGAACCATACGATCTGCGCTACCAGCAGTGACTTTGGTACCATCAGGTGACCACGAACACTTCAGCAGGTTCTTCTCAAAGTTGTGTTGATGCCCTTCAAAGATCTTCACACATCGGTTTTGCGGAGCGTAAGGACGCATGTCCCACACACAGAGCTTGTTGTCCATTCCATTGGTGAGAAGGTAGGAACCGTCTGGACTTAAGCTCATTCCTGTGATTGTATCTTGATGGCCCTCGAGTGTCATGGTGGCTTCACCTTTTCGCAGGTCCCAAACTTTAACATCATTGTCTACACCGCCAGTGAAAATCTTATCAGCTGCATCAGAGAAACTCACTGCTGTGATTTGGTATCTATCTGGAAATGTCTGTATGGCTCCTCTTTGACGCATATCCCAAAGCTTGGCAGTTCCATCATCGGATCCACTGACGATAAGCGGTGGTCCTCTACGTGTAGGACAGCAGGAATTCACAAAGGACGAATGTTCAGCCATCTTCTTGACTTGTTTTCCAGTTTCAACATCCCATGCTCTTACGGTTTTATCTGGACTGGCTGATACAATCATGGAGCCGTCACTGGTCCAATGAAGATCAAGGATAGCGTTCTTGTGACCTTTCAGAACCATGAAGTTTTTGCAGTCACCGTGAACTCTCCAGAGGAAAATCTCTCTATCATGAGATCCAGATGCAATGAGTGTTCCAGATGGATTGAACTTCATGGTGTAGACAGCACTCGGATGTCCAGTTAGCAACATAATAGGTGCTTCCAGGCTCGATGTTCGCTGCTTCCCATAGGGACCAGTTGACAACTCCATCGGCCTAGGACCTGACAAAGCATTCTCATCCTCTCTTGGCATGATCTCCATCTCAGCCTCTGTGTCACAAGGAAAGGAATTAGCACATTGATCAAACTATATAAACACTAAGAAGTATTAAGAAACCCCAACGGAGAAAAAGGTTGCAACTTTAAGCTCTTTGATCTTGAGTAGTAACCTCCTTTCTAGAGTTAAACATGAAAGGTCGCAAGGGAGATCAATTCCAGATACTGGGAAATCGAGATCAATTAAAGGTCGTAGCTTTGGACTAGTTACAGCAAATCCAGAAGCTAAACGTACTTAGGCGTAAAAACCCAAGACGCATAATCCTAATCGAAATCCAATTACACAGAAAAGACTGAAGATTTGAAGAAAAAAAGAGCTAAGCAGGTACCATGATTAACGCAGAAAGAGTTCATAAGAGCTAAACTGCTTACAAGAAGAGAAATCTACAACGCGTCACGGGGAAAGATAATACGTACCTAAGTCAAATGACGGGGAGAAAGCCACAAAAAGTTCAACGTCGTTGACAGACTACCGCGGAACCCTAACACTCAGCAGAGAAGAAGCTCGCGAGAAAGGGGAGAACTTCAGAAAATAAAGACTGTAAAATTTTGATCAAACAAAAAAAAAACAGTCTGTAAAATATTGATAAGACCCTTATATTTTAAAGGTTTACAGAATGAACCACATAATATTTTATTTTGATAAATAACCCATCACCTTCAACTCTTTTGCTAGACACTGTAGGAGTTTATACAATAACTCTTTTTGATTGATTTTTGAGGGAGTAACAAACATTTAGGTACAAGATTATTATTAATTAGAACATCAAAACGAAGTCCTGAACAGACAGTCTTTTATTTAAACCATTGTATTAAGGACTGGACTTGAGCCTCAAACATAGATCGAGTCTGAATCAAGCCTAAAGTCACTAAAGTAATAACTTTGGAAGACAAAGATAAACGATGGGTTTTGATGGACATATCAAGCCAGTGAAGATAATCAGGCCTTTGATGGAACCTTGGGGTCGGTCTCAACATGTTTCTGGTCTTCAAACTTGTCTATAGCCATTTGAAGTTCATCAGTGCCGCCAACGGCTTTCATTGTGTAGAAATAAACTCCAAATACAAAGGCTGTCAAGCCTCCCGCTACAACCGCGTTCTTGCTTTTTGGGCCTAGAAAACTCAAACCTGGAAATCCTGACATTGTTTTCAAAGTCTTTATAATAACCTGCGTGATTCAAGAAAGTTTGTTAAATGTCGCATGTTATAGTCTTATAGAAGACAAGACACCCCAAGTATCAGAAACATTAGCTTACTGATTTATAAGCACAATCATGATGAGTAACAAAGAGAGAACTGTGAAGCATGTATAAGTGAAAACACTAATATGAGTTCATATAGTGAAACCAGAAAATACAAACAAGTTCTCTATTTTGCTATTCCTCTTCCTCAGAACTATTATGCCAAGGTAAAAAGTGACAGGCAAAAGAGCATGCACGAGAGAAATAATGATGTGAGCATCTGAATATTGCAAAACATTCCAGCAAAAAGAGACAACCATTTGCTCACACCTTCATGCGCATCAGTTTTAACATAATTATATTTAGAAGTTTAAATAACAATCAGCAGCGCAAATCAGATACTTTTAAAGCTTCCTTTTTAACGACTCAATCATCAATCAACAAAAGTCAGATTCAACAATTAGAAACCCTAGTATTACATCAATACATCAAAAGCTACCATCTTGAACAACAAAGCTTCAATTAAGCTCTCGAAATGAAATCAGTGCGATTCATAGACACACACAACGCTTGAATCTAAAGAAATTAACGGATCACATTATTCAAATCGAACGGAAGGGAACCTGGTGCTGTTACGTTTGAAGATCACTCGGAAGCTCGAAAGATACACAAAGCTTGAATCTTTTTCCACGGAGAAGTGTGCCCAAATGCTGTGGAAGCCTTAAAAGGGTTTCTTATTTAGATGATGACAACTGGTTCGATCGAAGATTGTCGGTGTTGTTTGCCACTTGCTAATCGATCGAAAACCCTAAACCCAGAAAGAGATCTCGAGAAAGAGGGATAAACGAAGAGAACGAGACGTCTTGAGTTCGAACAATCGTAAACACAGATATATTCATTGCTTTATTTTGTTAAAAATAATGATAAGATCCTTGTAGTCTACAATAATATCAAAATGATCCCCATACTTCCTTTTAGTATAATTGACACCTTCAGTGTTACAAAAAAAAAAAAACGAACATTCCAAATTGTGGATAACTTTTGACCCCTTGTTTTAATTTTAATATTTTATTAAGATGTCATTTAAAAAACGTAATTAATAGCCCTTTCGCATAACCGTTGTTTTACATGTCTTTAAAGTTGTTTTATTTGTGGAGTTCAAGACATTGCTGTGTGTAATGCGTATTTTTCTCCGTATGAAGTTCGAAACTATGCATTTTGAATCGAACTTTGGAATGAATGAATTTATTCATTTTTGTTCTTAGTTTACTCTATTTTTATATCTTTCATTTTTCGTGAATATAATTTTTTCGAACTGACCTCTTTACCAAAAAAAAAAAAAAAAAAAAAAAAGAATTCATCCGAAAATTTCTGATTTATTTTCAAAATAAACAATATAGATTTTCTAGAACTAGTTTTACATACTAATCATTTAGAACCAATTTAATTTTTTTTTTAATATGGAGTTTGCTGTCCAAAAAAACATGCCTTTACCACTTGTCCACACGTAAAAGAATCTTGATGTTTCATGTTCATGAACCTACGAAAAGGTAAACACCAAACGAAAATAGCAAATACCATGGAGTTTTAACTATTTATAGTTAGTTTGTGATTTGTTTTCACCCAACAAGGTTACATTCAAAGTATTTACCGTTAATGACAAGATTATCACAAATCTAAATCAAGTAACTCTACAAAACATTATCTTCTTAGTTTGAAAAAAATGTTAACATCAAAGAGAAAAAAGAACTTCACCATTAAAAACAAATGATTGAACAGTGTTTTTCTCTCCCACACGGGTCAAGAGAAGACCCATAAAAAGATCCGCTCGCTCGCTCGCACGCACATGACTTTCTCTTCTTCCCCTTCTTCAGATCTGTATTGACCCCCAAAACCACCAAAAGCATATCAATTTCTCTTCGTTCGTTCGTTCAGATAATTATTCGATCCTCACAACCCCGAAAGTCTCTTCCTTTCCTCAGATGGACGGTAACTCGGGTCAACCGGCGGCTGATACAGAGATGACGGAAGCTACAGGCGGTGCTCCGTCTAACCCATCTCCTCAGATGGCGGGGATAGAGAATATTCCGGCGACTCTTAGCCACGGAGGGAGGTTTATTCAGTATAACATATTCGGGAACATCTTTGAGGTCACCGCTAAGTATAAGCCTCCCATCATGCCTATTGGCAAAGGCGCTTATGGCATCGTCTGGTAATTTAAAAAAAAATCTTAATCTCAATATGAAAATGAATTTCTTGATTTTGAGTTTGGTAAAGTTTTCAGCTTTGATTCCAAATATCTACAAAAGTTTTATGCTTTCTTTTCATTGTTTTATGTTTGTTTTTTTCATGTAAGCTATTTGATTGTTGCAGTTCGGCTATGAACTCTGAAACAAATGAGAGCGTTGCGATTAAGAAAATCGCAAATGCTTTTGACAATAAGATTGATGCAAAGAGGACTCTCCGTGAGATCAAGCTACTTCGTCACATGGATCATGAGAATGTTAGTTTTCTCTTTCAATAACTAAAAATCATGTGTTTATTGCATAATGTTAGAGCATAATATGATGATTGATTTTAGTTAATTTGCAAAAGAGTTTTTGCTAGATTTTGCACAAAAACTACGTTCTGTTGTGTTGTCAGTATCGTGTGTGCATTTTAGTCAGTTTGATGCATATGGTTTAGTGGTTAGTTAATAGTATGGTATCTTCCATTTATGTTAAAATATCTTTATTCTTATAGAAACTAAATCTACAAAACAGTGTGTAGATATCATTTCCAACTAATAATACACTCACTAACCATCTGTTTTTTTTCTTAATCAGATTGTTGCAATCAGAGACATAATACCACCACCGCTAAGAAACGCTTTCAACGATGTTTACATCGCTTATGAGCTAATGGACACTGATCTCCATCAGATCATACGGTCTAATCAAGGTTTATCTGAAGAGCATTGCCAGGTTTCTTGAGAGTTCTTAGATTAGTTTTTTTTTTCCACCTCTAAAAACCGAACTTAAAACTTTGACAAGCTCATGTTATCCACCGTTTTGTCTTTTTTGTACAGTATTTTCTTTACCAGATCCTCCGTGGATTGAAGTACATTCACTCCGCAAATGTGCTTCACCGTGATTTGAAACCGAGCAATCTCCTCCTAAACGCGAACTGCGACTTGAAAATATGCGACTTCGGGCTAGCTAGAGTCACTTCTGAGAGTGACTTCATGACTGAGTATGTTGTCACGAGATGGTACCGAGCACCAGAGCTGCTTCTAAACTCTTCTGATTATACT
This sequence comes from Sinapis alba, assembly GCA_012274485.2. NCBI lineage: Eukaryota > Viridiplantae > Streptophyta > Magnoliopsida > Brassicales > Brassicaceae > Sinapis > Sinapis alba. The sequence goes on from MU105758.1 coordinate 113,074, forward strand.
GCAGCTATCGATGTTTGGTCTGTTGGTTGTATTTTCATGGAGTTAATGGACCGTAAGCCACTCTTTCCTGGCCGAGATCATGTTCATCAGCTTCGCTTGCTCATGGAGGTAACCTTTCTTCTTAAAAGCTCTATTTGATTGACAACAAAGACCTCTGATATAGAGACTTTTCTTGTTTTGCAGCTCATAGGAACTCCATCAGAAGAAGAGCTTGAGTTCTTGAACGAAAATGCAAAGCGATACATAAGACAACTTCCACCGTATCCTCGCCAATCCATCACTGATAAGTTCCCCACAGTGCATCCTTTAGCGATAGACCTTATCGAGAAGATGCTGACTTTTGATCCTAGACGGAGAATCACAGGTCAGTTGTTCCCTAATCATTCTGAAAACATCTTCGTATTGATTCTTGAACAAGTTAGTACTCACATCTTTATAAATCTTTGATTCAGTTTTAGATGCACTGGCACATCCATACCTGAATTCACTGCATGACATCAGTGACGAGCCTGAGTGCACCATCCCTTTCAACTTCGATTTTGAGCAACATGCCCTCTCAGAAGAGCAGATGAAGGAGCTTATCTACCGTGAGGCGCTCGCTTTCAATCCAGAATATCAACAGCAAATAGTTTGAAGAAACAGCATTTGGGAGACTGAGAATGGGATCAGGTTTGGTTTTGATTTGGACAACATTCTTGAAAAGAAGAAGCACCATTGTTTTGTCTTTTGTGTATACACTTGTGAGAAGAGATGCTTGAAGTGGGATGTGATCAATGGTGCTCAAACTTTTAGTTTCTTTTGTTTTGTTTTTTCTCTCTACGTATTTGTATGTTTCCGCAATTATAAAGACTTTATAAGTTCAAATCATCTCAGAAATAGTTTTCAGTGTATCAAGATTGCTGAATACAAATTTTAAGTATTTGATGAACACAAGTCTCAACTCTTAAGACTGCCAAAGAATTTCGACAAAGGCACTGGACCATCATCCTCATCTTTACTTTTGCTCGAGTGTCTGCCTTTAGATTTGTGTTTCTTCTCCCTTTTGGATCTTTTAGAACTCGACCTTGATCTTCTAGATTCCTCTTCATCGCTGCTTGATGATTCGGAGGATGAGCTTGAGGAGGAGCTTGAGTCAGACGAATGCCTTCTTGAACGCTGCAAATCAAGAACCACAATGTCTCTGTTAGTACAAGCCTAGAGGATGTTCAAACTAAACTCAAATGTAATTGTTGTTATAAGCAAGAACACCTTTCTCTTTTTGCTTTTCTTTCTCCTTGAATCTCTGTCCTTTCTATCTGTGACATCTCTCTCCTTCCTATCTGTAAGATCAGAAGGCACATTAGAGAGCAAGCCAAAAATCACAGATGTTACCACATTCCATCTGATCAAATTATATCATAAGTATACCTTTTCTAGATTTGTCGCTAGAATAGTTCCTTCCCTTAGAGAGCTTCATTGCCCTTTCAGCATCCAGCTGAGCTCTATACTCACGCATCAGTTTATCAGTATCTGCTTCAAGTTCCCCCTTTTTCAATTCTTCGTCCTAAGTGGGGTGTCACATGTTACAGTATACAAAGTGAGAACAGTTCTTAATACTAGTCATAAAACACAATGCAAGAAGATACTCTATACAGCATATAGTTAAATCAGCTTTACTATTCGTGCGAGTATGCAATACAAAGAGTCAACTCTCAACAATACATCAATAATGTTGCTAACCACTTCAGCATCAGTGAATGCTTAATCTAACATGAGAAAAAGTACAAAAAACGCCAGCTTTTTACCTTTTGCTTCTTCTTATATTCTTCCCAAGTAATGGTGTGGGTAGTCTGGAGACCAGCCAAACGAGCAGCATGCCACTCTGGTGTATGATATGAACCATCCACCTGCGACTCGCCTCATCAGAAATGTTTTGGTAACCAACGAGGAATATGCATAAAATAAAGCAGATTAGCAAATGAAATTGCTCATCCAAAGACGTAGAATCTTGCTATATTTTGAGCATAAACAATCCAGAAACTCTTTATTTGAAGGGGTACAAGATCTGATTCTACACTAACATTCATGTGTTATAAGTAATCTAACAAGTAAGATCTCAGACATGAACTAAACTAACAAGTAAGATCTCAGACAGCTACAGGTTTCAAAATCTAGGTCACAATGTATGCTTCAAAGAGGGGAAAGTAGAGAGCTTTATATAACAAATCAACACGAAAGTCATCAACTTTAGCAAAAACACATCAATTGGATTTGTTTTAAAGAATCATCATGGTGGTATGAAAGGGTACAAACCATGCCGTCTTCGATCTCATCCGGCGCGGCGGAGCTGGAGCTAGAGCCAACTCTGGCTCTCTGCATAGCCTTGTAGCCTTGGTTCTTCCCCATCGCCGAGAGAAAGTTGGAGACTTTCCTTTCGCGAGTAGAAAGAATTGAAAAGGGGCAGCAGATATTGGATGAGATTGAGCAAAAGCTCTGTTTTAATTGTAAGGTTTGACGTTTAACGGTATCAAGAAAGAGAACTTAAGGGATCGATGAAGAGAGCGAGAGAAATAGAGGGACCTCTGATTAATATGCCAATTTAGACCCAAAAACAAAACCGGTTTCATTAGAAACGGCCCATGTATATTATTAATGGGCTTTAATGCCTCGTTAAAATTATCGATGGTCCATTGATACTTTTCTTTCCAAATTTGCATGAGCTTATACAATATGCCAAATATACAGGAGATAATTGGTCTCTATGCACCTTTTTTAAAAAAAATCCACTTTGATACTTTTCAAATAAAAATTAAAAGTATTTATCTTTCTTGAATTATTGGAATGAATCTACAAAAAAAAAAAAAAAATCCAGCTGACGCAGTATTGGAGCACTAGGTTTTGTCTTTTCATATTTTTGTCACTTTTTCGCCTTTTAAATGTAACTTTTTTATTTTATTTTCCATAACAATCTAATCCTATGCAAAAGATTTTGCCTTTCACGTCTTCGTAGCAGGATTCACAAAAAAAAAGGACACCTTCTCAGAAATACCCTCAAAAAGTTGCTTATACAAACTTCAAAAATTTGAAATATCTTGCTTTCAAATCACTGACAAGTGACAATAATAATAACCTCCTTTTACTTTCTCTTGTAGTTTTAAAATGTTAATACTTTATACTATTATTTGTTTGTCAACCTGCTTTATTTTCATTTTCAATTCATAAATCATAGCTTTTCTCTCCAAAGTTCTCTTTATAATATTGAAAACTCACGTTTGAAATGATTCCAAAACTAAAATCACTTATGTAATCAACAATAAATAGTGATAGAGATGATTCATATTCCATTTATACAGTTTTGGTTTTATGATTTTGATGGTAATTGGTTAAGGTGTAATCTTAGCTGGGAGAGTAGCATTGTAAATAATAAAATAGCTTTGTGGAGTGGGGTTGTGTCCTTGAGAAACCGGAACATGTGATAGCCGGTGAAGAATAAGGGTAAGAAAGAGTGAATATAACCGACACGTGTCGATAAAGAACAAAAGTGAATGACAACTGAGCATCCTGGATTTGCGTGAATCACGGGTTTACAGTAAAATGCCTTCGTCGTCTTCCTCTGTACACTCTTTATGCACTCAGTTTTTGTTGGTCGGACTATTTCTCACCGACGATTTTGCTCTACGTCGTCGTTTTTGATGATCTTTGAGAATAATTAATTAAATAAGTAGTAGGGAACCTTGTTCGACAGGCGGAATGTTTGCTTCCCCTACTAGTGGCTTATTAATTAATCAATCAAAAGTATGCTTAGAATATTAAATAATGATGATTTATAGGTTTTTCATACTTTGTTGACCTGACTAGAACGGACCAAGCTTGCATAACACATTTACATGTCATAAAATAATTGTCGTTGATTGGAGTAGATAGCAAAGCAACTTTTGTTCAAAAAAAAAAAAAACAAAGCAGCTAAAACAAAACAGTGGCAAAACTTAACTATGAATAAGAAAGAATAGAGAATCTTTAGAGAAGTGGAAAATGATGCAACTCCCAACAATTATTTCGTTTACTTGTAATAATAAACTGCAAGAATCTCTGTGTTATTATACTCCCTCTGTTTTATATTAAGTGTTATTTTAACATTTTTTTCTTGTTACATAAAAAGTGTCATTTTACAATTTTAATGCAATTTATATTTACTTTCAGCTCAATATTAATTGCAAAATGCATTGATCTTATAAATAAATCTATTTATCTAAAATGCTATTGGTTAAATAGCTAACATTAATGAAAACATAAATACATTTCAATCAATTTCTTAATATGTGTGAAAAGTGTCAAAGTGACACTTTTTGTGAAACGGAGGGAGTACTTTTCTTTTGTTGTTTCATACTCCTATATATATATTGAATATTTCCCCACAACAATCTTTCAATCTCCTCACTATTTCTCTCAGTTTAGGTTTTTACTCGTTATTTTATAAAGAGACTTGAATTTTCATTGATACTTTATGAAATAACATGATAGAAAATTAGTTCCTCGACCTTTATTTTATGTCAAAGTGTGGTCTACATAATAGATAAACATTTTCTTAATAGAACAAATTAAAAGTTGAGGAACTAATTTGCTATCGGTGGTTTAAGTCGCATGGATAAACTAATTTTATGTTTCAGCAAAAATAATAAGATCATTTAAGTTCGAGGAGATTTGTCACGAAAACAAACAGAATATTCTCATCAAAATATAATCATTAGTTTATATACTATCATTTGGTTGCATTCCTTAATCATGTCAAAAAGGGAAAATCTAAGTGTTTTTTTCCCCATTCATTTCTTTTACTGTCATGTTCTACTTCATGGTATCTGTTTTCTACTTCAAGATTTTGTTCTTCTGTTATGATAACGATCAAAGTATGTCAAAAGTGCATCAGTTTTTATAGACGTGTAAAAATCAAACGTGTGGATATTCTATAAGTTATAGATCAATAAATGAAGATTAGTACCGGCCGACCAAAAAATCTACTGGCCATCTTGCATTATATCAACTTTTACATGTAACGGCTCTGTGACATTGAATCCTATTGAATAAGGACTGGAGCCATACTCTCGTTGAAGTGAATTGCAAATGTAATGCAGTGCTGTTTAACTACAAGTTTGTTGCATAACTACTCTTCAGTGATTTTTTTCATTTTTTATATGCCAAACAATTTAAAGCCTCTATATGCTTCTATCATGTCCTTTTAAGTTTTGAAATGCTAAGATACTTAATAGATTCATGCAAGTGATAAACGAATTAAGATTTGTAAAATGTATTGTAAGAAAATAACTAATGCTATAACCATGCACTTTTTGTTATTATTACTGAGACTAACAAAAGTTATTAAGATGATAACAAAATTTCTTGTTTGTTTTCAATAAATTCGGTTTATTTATTACAGATTCAATGTGGTTGTGTTGGGAGAAAATGTTGACTTTGCTATTTAGCACCGTCCTGGATATTTTTCACGAGTCGTCACTATTATTTTCGCTACTTGTACTCGAGCAAGTTAAAGTAATACTCTTCCGTTTCGATTTAATTGTGTAGAAAAAATATTTTGTTTTTTATTTTATTTTTTGTTAATTGAAATATAGTTATATATATATGTAATTATATTTTTATTTTGAAAATATACAAAATTATACTCCCTCCGTTTCATATTATTTGTCGTTGTAAGGGAAAATTTTCGTTTCAAAATAAGTGTCGTTTTAGAGTTTCAATGCAAAATTCATTAATAAGATTCATAGGTAATTGTGTTTTTATTTTTCTATTGGTTGAAATGTGGTTAAGTGTATAGGTAATTGTGTTTTTATTTTGGAAATATACAAAATCATATGTTTTCTTAATATGTGTGAATAAACCTAGAACGACAAGTAATATGAAACGGAGGGAGTATATATTTTTAATATGTGTAAATAAACTTAGAACGACAAGTAGAATGAAACGAAGACTATTTTATTTACATTCACTATAGTTTTCAAGGTACACAACAAGAGGAAGAAGAAAACCATAATGTTCAACTAATTATGGTAGTGAACAAGTCACAATCAAAATCTCTAAAGCTTACTAGTATGTGCAATTGACTGAAAAAGGGTTCAAGTTACGTCTTAATCGTTTAAAAAAAATTAATGAAAATTAATTGTTTCTAACTGAAGAAAACATGTTGGGAAAGATGTCCATTATTATAGCAATCATTATTATCGAAAATTGATCTATCTGCTAACAATTGGTCCAACCCAACATCTCATTTAATTTTTGTTCTATTTATTATTCGATTTACAGTACTCCTTCTATTTCATATTAATTGTCGTTCTAAGTTTATACACACAGATTAAAAAAACATTTAATTTTACATATTTTCAAAATAAAAACACTATTACCAATACACCTAACCATATATCAACCAATAGAAAAATAGAATAAAGAATATTATCAATAAATTTTGCATTAAAAACCGAAAACGACAATTATTTTGAAACAAAAATTCTACTCTACAACGACATCTAATTTGAAAGGGAGGAAGTAATTCTTTTAAAAGCTTTATTGATAGAATTAAGGAACATGGAAATAAATAAAGAAAATAAAAAATGAACTACCATTTCGGCATTTTCGCAATCAAATCAAATACGAAGAGTTAAAACGAATTTAAACAATTGTGACACCTATACTTACTGTTCCCTCCAGTTTCTCTCTCTAAAACCAGTCCTCGTAAAGACCAAACCTTCTCTCTCTCTCTTTTACTTCACTCTTTCTCTTTTCTCCCCACTGTCAGGTTTTGAATACAGCAACAACAAGAACAACAAGCCCTAGGGAGAAACCAGAGCTGGGAGAATGTCTGAAATACCCTTCTTCCTCCGTTTTGCTACCATCTTGTTCCTCTTCTTTACCTCTTCCTCCGCCGATCAACGGCTACACTCTCGCCACTTACTTCACCAACCTTTTTTCCCGGTTATCACCGCGGCTCCACCACCGTTTCAACCACCACCCTCTTCCGAACCTCCGTCGCCTTCCCCACACTCCCACCACCACCACAAGAATCGTACAGAGACGCCTCCACCTCACGAGAAACACCTTTTCTCCTCCGTCGCAAACCCTCCACCTCCTCCTCCGTCACCGCCGCATCCGAACACTTTTTTCCCCTCTTCCGACCCATCTTCCACCCCCTCTCATCCCCCACCATCTCCTCCCCCTCGTCGTCCAGCTTCCCTCCCTACTTTCCCCGCCAACATCTCCTCCCTCCTCTTTCCAACACACAACAAGCCTCGCAGCAACCGCCACGTAGCCAAGCTCCTCGCTTTAACCATCTCCGTAGTCTCCGCCGCCGTTCTCCTCTCTCTGCTCGCAGTGTTAATCATCTTCCTCCGCCGAACACGCCACAACCGCCGCGCCTCCCCTGCAGACGACACAAAATCCACCGGAACAGACGCTCTCCACCTCTTCAACGCCGCTCCTTCCGACGGCTCTCTGAAACACAAACAACCGCCGAAGTACACTTCTTCCAACACCTCCTCAGAGTTTCTCTACTTGGGTACTCTAGTGAACTCCGGTTTAGACCAGCAGAAATCTCCCGGCAGTGTCGCCGGCGTCTTGGAGTTACCACCACCAGCTCAGGCCGCTTCTTCCTCCTCTTCCTCTTCTTCTTACTCACAGTACCAGAAGCTAGGCTCGCCGGAGCTCCGTCCTCTTCCTCCTTTACCAAAGCTTCCGGTTTACACTCCCAATTACAGAAGCACTGAGCTGTTAAACCCTAAAAGACAAGACTTTGACGGTGACGACAACGAAAACGACGAGTTTTACTCTCCGAGTGGATCTCCAGCTCGTAAGCAGAGCCCACCACGTGTCCGGGCTATCAACGGGGGCTCGAACTCTTGTTCTGCGTCTTCATCGAATGGTTCTCCGGCAACAAGTTTGAAACCTAAGTCGCTTAGTCCTCGTCTCTCGCTGAACAGCTCAAACGGCAGCGTTTCAAAGAAACCTGTTCCAACAAGACCACCACCTCCTCCTCCGCCGCCGCCGTCTCAGATTCATGAGATTCCGGCTAACACGCCGATCTCGCCTCCGAGTGAGAACTCTGATTCGGACAAGAAAGAGGAGACCTTTAAACCCAAGTTGAAGCCTTTACATTGGGACAAAGTTAGAGCAAGCTCGAGTCGTGTTACCGTGTGGGACCAAATCAAGTCAAACTCTTTCCAGTAAGACAAGTTGAAATCTTAATCTTACTTGTCTGCATACGTGACTAAGATAAGATTCTTTGGTCTTTCTGCAGAGTGAATGAAGAAATGATAGAGACATTGTTCAGAGCTAATGATCCAACTTCAAGAACAAAAGAGTCTGTAACTACAGGTGTTGTTCAATCTTCGAATCAGTTCCTTGATCCAAGAAAGTCCCACAACATTGCGATTTTGCTTAGAGCTCTTAATGTAACTGCCGATGAAGTGTGTGAAGCCCTTGTAGAAGGTGAGCTGTTTCACACTCTCTTGTTACTTATGCACAAGTTACCATAACAATTGTGTGTTGTTGATGAATCAGGCAACTCGGATGCGCTTGGATCCGAGCTACTCCAATGCCTGCTTAAGATGGCACCTACCAAAGAAGAAGAGACCAAGCTCAAGGAGCTTAAAGAGGATGATGATGAGTCTCCTTCCAAGATTGGTCCTGCAGAGAAATTCCTCAGAGCGTTGTTGAACATTCCTTTGGCTTTCAAGAGGATCAATGCAATGCTTTACATTGTCAACTTCGATTCAGAAACCGAGTACCTTAAAAGATCCTTCCACACACTCGAGGTAAATAAAACTCTACTTGTCCCTTATTGTGCTAAAGAAAAAGACTGAACATACACTCATATGTGTGTTGATCAAACTTCCAGGCTGCTTGTGGTGAGTTAAAGAACACTAGGATGTTCTTGAAGCTTCTTGAAGCGGTTCTCAAGACGGGTAACCGGATGAATATAGGGACTAATAGAGGAGACGCACACGCTTTCAAGCTTGACACACTCTTGAAGCTGGTAGATATCAAAGGAGCTGATGGAAAGACCACCTTACTGCACTTTGTGGTTCAAGAGATCATAAAATCTGAAGGAGCTCGCGTTTCCACTACTCCAACTCAAAGCCCTGTAGTCGACAACATAGCAGCGTTCCAAGACGACCTAGAGTTAAAGAAACTTGGGTTGCAAGTTGTTTCAGGTCTCAGCTCTCAGTTGATAAACGTCAAGAAAGCAGCTGCAATGGACTCAAACTCTCTCAGCAACGAAGCAGCTGAACTCGCCAGGGGGATAACAAAAGTCAAGGAAGTAATCATAGAGCTAAAGCAAGAGACAGGAGTAGAGAGGTTCTTGGACTCGATGAACTCGTTCTTGAACAAAGCTGAGAAGGAGATGGCAGAGATACAATCACATGGAGACAATGTCGTGAAGATGGTTAAAGAAGTAACAGAGTATTTCCACGGGAACGCGGAGTCTCATCCTTCTCGAATATTCACCGTGGTCAGAGACTTTCTGACGGTTCTTGATCAAGTGTGTAAAGAAGTTGGTCGTGTAAACGAGAGAACAGTGTACGGTTCCTCCGTACCACGAGCTTCATCTTCAAACCAGGTTGTCACGCCGCTTTTCCCCGTGGCTAACAATGACAACAACTCAGAGCAGAGTAACTCGAGTTCTCTAGACAATGAAGAAGACGACTTGTACTAAGTGAAAACGATTGATTTGGCGTATTCTAGTGTGTTTTGGTTTCATTTGATCAGAGTACTGAAGAAACATGTTATGTGTATTTAAATATTTGATAGGTGAGAATTTTGTAATGAAAGTTATTAGATTGTGGAAAGTTTCGCTGTCAGATTGTGCAAGTTGCTATCGAGTTCTGTATTAGATATTGAAGTGTTTATGTCACGTGTAGATAGATAGATAGATGTATTTATTGACGAAAAATAGAAAAAATGGTGGGAAAATAATTTTACAAATGGGCCATCATTATTGGGCCTTTATAATTTATACCATTTTCTTTATAATCCATGGGCTGTCTTATTTGCAGTCATTCTTGTTTGTCTTGAATCTTGATGGGTATATGAAAATCGATGGGGGTACCTGTTTAATTTAAGAGAATTTGTATAATGGGAATTGAATTTATAATGATTATTAAAAAATCCTTTAGAATCTCTTGTTATTGGTTTATAAATTCTCACTTTTTATTAAATTTTAGTGTTATTGCTTCGATGATTTTATAATTTCATACAAAATTTATTGTTATTCGAAAAGTTTGTATTTAATAATTCTATAAATATATTAAAGTTAGTGTTACTAAAAATTATATTCTAAATAAGTTGATTCATATAACAAAATTTTAAGAATACTACATATATATACCTCATAAATTATTAAAATCATTATAGTAAAATATTTGCATTGATTTTTCAATATACAAAATTCTTTCCACTCTTTCCAAATTTAATAAATTTCTAAACTTTTAAAATCAGTCAAATCAATATAAATTCAACTCTTCTTAACACACCACATGTAACAATACTTTAAGAATACTACATATATACCTCATATATTATTAAAATTATTATAGTAAAATATTTACATTAATTTTTCATTATACAAAATTCCCAAATTTAACAAATTTTTATAATTTTTAAATCAATCAATTCTATATAAATTCAATTATTACTAACACCCAGTAAATAACGTTGTTTTCTTAGGAGGTGTTAGTGAGAATTGAGAATTAGATTCATAATGAATGTTACTATTTTAGAATTTATTATTATTGATTTGATAATTTTATAAAAAAAAAATTTGTTATTGAAGATGTTTGAATTTTAGTGATTTCATAAATCTATTAAAACTAGTGTTATTAGGAATTATATGTTTAGCTATTAATTCATTAAACAAAATTTTGGAAATACTATATATACCACTCATATAATTAAAATCATATTTTCACAAATATACAAATTTTTTGATTCTTTTTAAAATTTAACAAAATCTCTCATTTTTAAAATTAATCAATTCTATGTAAATGTTATCCCATTAACATCCCTTAGTCTTGACAACTTATTTTCGGATGAAACAACACATTTGTGGTTTCTAATCATTCACATGCATGTTTTTGTGACATCATCAATGTGTCATAATCTGATGTCAACTTAACAACATTATTTGTGCAAAAAAACAAGTTGGTATATAATTTACTAATCATCTTATCCAGTAGCAAATACATAATCATGTTATCCAGTAGCAAATACATAATCATCTTAAGTGGGTTCAAAAAAATGTGAAAAAGGTCAACATATGTATTACACTATGGTTTGGGGGTTTAACAAGTTTAATTTACCAACTATACTACTTATTTTTATGTTTTAGGCAACAATTTACTTTATGTCACAATTTATGTGGTGTCAAGTGACACCATAGTTGAACATTCATTAGTGATCTTAAAGGAAAGAAACAAGTTGATATATAATTTATTTAATAAAGCGATTGTATATAAAAGATTTGTTTAAATCAGATGTTCACCAGTCACCTTCTATTAGACTTTGACATTGTAATGGTTACTTAGATCTTAATTTTAATTATTGTTGTGTCCACTAGACATAATATATTTGCAGAATTGATTAAAGAAAACTTAAATAAAGTCATACGAAATTGGATCCAGCGAAAAATACAATAAAGTCAAAGGTTATAGACAAATACAGAAAATGTAAGATATTATCATATTAGTGAAGAAGACATTGAACATTTAACTTGTTTTTGTTTTTGTTTTTGGTTTTTGTATGAGTGTTTTTCGTAACTATAAAATAGTCTATAATCTTTTCACTTCTTACTTATTTTAAGTTTACAAAAAAAAAAATCTTTACATTTTTCCTCTAACAAGTAAGTCCATGCTTGTATATACAATAATAATAAAACGATAAAGACACATACTTTCGTTTACGTTTTTTGTTAAAGATTTTCATAATAATTAAAAACATAGTTTTCTTTACTTTTAAATGATTTCTTAACAAAACTTAAAAAGCAAAGGCCAAACACAAAAAGAAAGTTTTTCCTTCCATTTATTGTTTTAGTTTTTCACTATTAACAAAATTTTTCTTTCTATAATCCTGAAAATTGTGGTTTCATTTAAAGAAAATACGTTGATATACAAAAATTCAAAGAAACAATTGAAACCAAAATAACTTCAACAGGCAGCAAATTGGGTTTCTCTTCTTATCTCTTGTAAAAATAAAAATAAAAAGACAGAAAAGAAAATACAAACTCTCTCTTGTTCTGATCTATAAGCAAGAACGTGACAAAACCTACCTCTATATATATTCTCATTATCTCTCAACACATATTCATTTTAGTTAAAGCAAATTATTCTAACTGAGAGATGGAGATGAAGAGAGGACATGTATTAGCAGTGCCATATCCAACACAAGGACACATCACACCAATCCGCCAGTTCTGCAAACGACTTATCTCTAAAGGTCTCAAAACCACTCTCACTCTCACCACTTTCGTCTTCAACTCCATCAAACCTGACCCATCTGGTCCAATCTCCATAGCCACCATCTCAGATGGCTACGACCTCCATGGGTTCGACTCATCTGACTCCATCCACGACTACCTCCAAGACTTCAAAACCTTTGGCTCAAAAACCATTGGAGACATCATCCGCAAACACCAAACAAGTGATAACCCCATCACTTGCATCGTCTATGATGCTTTCATGCCTTGGGCACTCGACGTTGCCCGAGAGTTTGGTTTAGCTGCGA
>MU105758.1:126182-295584 GCA_012274485.2 Sinapis alba
TAACTTGTTTTTGTTTTTGTTTTTGGTTTTTGTATGAGTGTTTTTCGTAACTATAAAATAGTCTATAATCTTTTCACTTCTTACTTATTTTAAGTTTACAAAAAAAAAAATCTTTACATTTTTCCTCTAACAAGTAAGTCCATGCTTGTATATACAATAATAATAAAACGATAAAGACACATACTTTCGTTTACGTTTTTTTGTTAAAGATTTTCATAATAATTAAAAACATAGTTTTCTTTACTTTTAAATGATTTCTTAACAAAACTTAAAAAGCAAAGGCCAAACACAAAAAGAAAGTTTTTCCTTCCATTTATTGTTTTAGTTTTTCACTATTAACAAAATTTTTCTTTCTATAATCCTGAAAATTGTGGTTTCATTTAAAGAAAATACGTTGATATACAAAAATTCAAAGAAACAATTGAAACCAAAATAACTTCAACAGGCAGCAAATTGGGTTTCTCTTCTTATCTCTTGTAAAAATAAAAATAAAAAGACAGAAAAGAAAATACAAACTCTCTCTTGTTCTGATCTATAAGCAAGAACGTGACAAAACCTACCTCTATATATATTCTCATTATCTCTCAACACATATTCATTTTAGTTAAAGCAAATTATTCTAACTGAGAGATGGAGATGAAGAGAGGACATGTATTAGCAGTGCCATATCCAACACAAGGACACATCACACCAATCCGCCAGTTCTGCAAACGACTTATCTCTAAAGGTCTCAAAACCACTCTCACTCTCACCACTTTCGTCTTCAACTCCATCAAACCTGACCCATCTGGTCCAATCTCCATAGCCACCATCTCAGATGGCTACGACCTCCATGGGTTCGACTCATCTGACTCCATCCACGACTACCTCCAAGACTTCAAAACCTTTGGCTCAAAAACCATTGGAGACATCATCCGCAAACACCAAACAAGTGATAACCCCATCACTTGCATCGTCTATGATGCTTTCATGCCTTGGGCACTCGACGTTGCCCGAGAGTTTGGTTTAGCTGCGAGTGTTTTCTTTACGCAGTCTTGTGCTGTTAACTACGTTTACTATCTTTCTTACATAAACCGTGGAAGCTTGAAGCTTCCCATTCAAGACTTGCCGTTTCTTGAGCTTCAAGATTTGCCTTCTTTTTTCTCTGTTTCTGGATCTTATCCTGCTTACTTTGAGATGGTGCTACAACAGTTTACAAACTTCGAAAAAGCTGATTTTGTACTCGTTAATACCTTCCAAGAGTTGGATCTACATGTTAGACCTCTCTTCTTACAACTTTATCAACCATGTCAAACTCTGTTTCATGCCCTAACTGTTATGTTAATGTCCTAATTACTATGTTTTTGTTACAGGAGAAGGAGTTGCTATCGAAAGTTTGTCATGTGCTGACAATTGGTCCGAGTGTTCCATCAATGTACTTAGACCAACGAATCAAATCAGACACAGACTACGATCTGAATCTGTTTGACTCGAAAGACTCAGCCTTCTGCACTAGCTGGCTCGACACAAGGCCACAAGGTTCGGTAGTGTATGTAGCATTCGGGAGCATGGCTAAGCTGAACAGTGTCCAAATGGAGGAGCTTGCTTCAGCAGTAAGCAACTTCAGCTTCCTGTGGGTTGTTAGAGATTCAGAGGAGGCAAATCTGCCATCAGGGTTTCTTGAGACAGTCGATAAAGACAAGAGCTTGGTCTTGAAATGGAGTCCCCAGCTTGAAGTTCTATCAAACAAAGCCATAGGTTGTTTCTGATAAGATATAGTCACAGCCCTGTAATTACGTTATATTAACTTCTGTATATTGTCTTACCATCTTTGTATCTTCATACCTCTGTATATATTCAGAGCTGTGTCAATAGAAGAGATCATTTCGATCACATTTACTCAATATGGTATCAAGAGCCACTTAGGTTAAACACCACCTTTTTCTTTTTTTTTTTCTGTTCGGCCGCCTTCTTCTTCTTCTCCACCTTCTTCCTCGTATTCTTAAATCCCTCTTTTACTTCACCATTAAAATGAGTTCTGAATCTACTGCTGAACGAACGTCAGTATTCAATTCCCAAAACCCACAGAGCACCTTACTCTCTGTCAATATGTCGAGTGTCACAAAACTCACAAACGAGAACTATCTAATGTGGGGGCGTCAAGTTCGTGCTCTGCTTGAAGGTCATGAACTCCAACAGTTCATTGACTCCACTGATCAGATTCCGCCATTGACGATCTTGAGCGAAGGTGTAACAGTTCCAAATCCAGCATATGCGCCATGGCGTCGTCAAGATCGTCTACTCTACTCGGCTCTTATAGGAGCCATCTCTCTGAATGTTCAATCTGTCGTCTCGAGCGCTACTACGTCCAAAGAAGTCTGGGATATTCTTGCAACAACATACGGAAATCCGACGAGAGGCCATCTTCGTCAACTAAGGATACAGATCCGTACCTGTTCAAAAGGCACTAAAACGATCAGTGAATACCTTCGTATCATCAAAGCCAAATCAGATGAACTCGCCTTACTTGGTTCACCAATGGATCAGGAAGACCTCACAGAACAAATCCTTGCTGGTCTAAGCGATGATTACAAACCTGAGATTGATGCTGTTAATGCTAGAGATCGACCTATCTCTTTTCCCGAGCTTCACGAGCGCTTACTCAATCGCGAAGCAATGATACTTTCTACTCAGTCTGCGACACCAACTCCCATCGTTGCTAATGCTACAGACACTCGCTCTCGGCCACAACAACAGCAATACAACCGAACTCAACACAACCGCCCAAGCAACAATAACAATCGCCAGCAACAACGATTCTCAAAGCCATACTTGGGGCGCTGTCAAGCTTGTGGAGCCCAGGGACATAGTGCTCGCTACTGTCCAGAGTTTCAAATAGTCAAAGGGGGACGTGGTGCTCCTCTATCACAGTGGTCCTCTCCAGCTCCGCAACAACCTCAGTGGTATGCCTCACCAACGCCATCGAACTGGCAGCCACGTGCAAATCCAGCAATGATGTCTGATCCCTCTACATGGCTTCTAGACTCTGGTGCATCCCACCACATGACATCTGATCTAGCCAACCTCTCGCTTCACAACCCATACAGAGGCAGGGATGACGTCCTCCTTGGTGATGGCTCAGGACTCCAAATATCTCATACTGGTTCTTCTTCTCTACCCTCTTACACAAAACCTTTTTTTCTAAATCATGTTCTTTGTGTTCCATCTCTTGATAAGCATTTGATTTCTGTCTTTCAATTATGTAAAACTAATAATGTTGCTGTCACCTTTACACCTACTTACTTCCAGGTGAGAGATTTACACACGGGGAGTCTTCGTCTGGAAGGCAAACCTAAAGATGGCACCTATGAGTGGCCGAAAGTGTCTTCTTCTAAGCCACCTTCTCTCTGTTTTGCTTCTGCTGTTAAAACTAGTATGTCAGATTGGCATTCTCGTTTAGGTCATCCTGCTTTTTCTATTCTTCAAAAAGTTGTTTCACAATTTGATTTACCTATTTCTTCGAATGTTTTGCTTGCTCAGCCTTGCACCGCTTGTTCTATTAATAAAATGCATAAGTTACCGTTTGGAACTTCAACTTTACAATCAACTCATCCTCTTCATATTGTTTTCTCTGATGTGTGGACTTCACCAATTATTTCTATAGACGGTTTTAAATACTATGTTATTTTTGTTGATCATTTTACTCGGTACACTTGGCTGTATCCTTTAAAAAGAAAATCAGATGTGTTTGAAGTATTTACAAGGTTCAAAGTATTGGTCGAAAATCAATTTCGACACAAACTTAGAACTCTTTATACGGACAATGGGGGCGAATATATTGGTCTTGCTTCTTTTCTTGCATCCAGTGGCATTTCTCATTTGACCAGTCCGCCTCATACCCCTGAGCATAACGGGATTGCTGAGAGAAAGCATCGACATATAGTCGAAACGGGCCTTGCCCTTCTATCTCACGCATCCGTGCCTCGGGCATATTGGCCTTATGCCTTCGCTGCGGCCGTATATCTTATAAATAGAATGCCTTCGCAACCACTGCATTTTCAGATTCCTTACCAAGCTTTACAGGGTCAGTCACCGAATTATCAGAAACTGAGGGTTTTTGGTTGTTTATGCTTTCCATGGCTCAAGCCATATGCATCTCATAAACTAGATGATAGGTCAAAACCATGTGTATTTTTAGGATATTCTAATACTCAGAGTGCATATTTTTGTCTTGATCGAGAGACATCAAGAGTTTATACATCTCGTCATGTTATCTTTCATGAATCAGTGTTTCCATTTGCAACTCCTACCTCTACTGTTTCTAACGATGCTGATGAGGAATTAGAGTCTCCTGTTTCCACCTTTCCTGTTGTCTCTGTTGTTCCCATTGCAGGTCCAACTACACAGGTTACACCACTAACTACTCAACTGCCACAACCTGCACTTCAACCTACTGCTGGTTCGTCTTCTTCAGCGCCTCAAATGGCGTCTCCAACAGCACCGCCACAACCTCCTGTCGACATGGCTACTACAACCATAGAGCCGCAAAACACGACCTTGGAACAGCAAAATCAGACCCTGGAGCAGCAGAACACAAACACCAACGCTCCACTTCATCAGCCTCCTCCTACGGTTCCATCTCAATATCTACAGCGACGTACAAGCAAGAGAACTCCAAAGCCTATTCAAAAGCTCAATCTTCACACTACTGTCTCTCCTCCACCTCAGACGATTCCAACCTCAGTCGCTGAAGCACTCAACAATCCCTATTGGCGCAAAGCCATGATTGATGAAATCAACTCTCAGCTTAAAAATCATACTTGGGATTTAGTCAATATTTCTAATGCTTCAAATGTTGTTGGCTGTAGGTGGATCTTCACAATAAAAAGAAATGCTGATGGCTCCATTGATCGTTACAAGGCAAGACTCGTCGCAAAAGGCTATAATCAAAGACCCGGCATTGATTACAATGACACCTTCAGTCCGGTTGTTAAACCTGCAACTATCCGCATTGTACTCAGTACTGCTGTCACACGCAACTGGCCTCTCAAACAGCTTGACGTTACCACAGCTTTCCTGCAAGGTAACCTCGACGACGAAGTCTACATGGCCCAGCCAATTGGATTCCAGGACAAAGACAATCCTACTGCAGTGTGTAAGCTTCGCAAGGCCATCTACGGACTCAAACAAGCACCACGTGCGTGGTATAATGAGCTCCGTATGTTCTTACTCCACTCGGGTTTCACTAACTCCTTAGCCGATGCATCACTCTTCATCTACAACAACAACGGAATTCTTCTCTACATGCTTGTCTACGTTGACGACATCATCATCACGGGCAATAGCTCTCCACACATAACCCGGTTTATCGCTTCTTTATCTCATCGCTTTTCTCTTAAAGACTTGGGTGATCTTACATATTTTCTTGGTATTGAAGTCACTCGTACATCAGCTGGCTTACACCTAACACAACGTCGTTATATTGCAGATCTTCTACATACCACCAAGATGACAAATGCAAACACAGTTGCAACACCACTCTGCTCAACGTCGCAACTTACTCTTCTCTCAGGAAACCCACTTGACGATGCCACTGAGTACCGGTCAGTCGTTGGGAGCCTCCAATATCTCTCACTAACCCGACCAGACATATCATTTGCTGTCAACAAAATGTCACAATTCATGCACCGGCCGACGACAGAACATTGGGCAGCAGTCAAACGAATACTCCGATATCTCTCTGGCACACAAGACAGAGGGGTCTACTTCCACGCCAACAACCGCCCTACTCTCCATGCATTCACTGATGCAGATTGGGCTGGCAACAAAGACGACTACACTTCTACAGGCGCATACATTGTCTACCTTGGTCGCCATCCTGTAGCTTGGTCGTCCAAGAAACAAACCGGTGTTGCTCGCTCTTCGACTGAGGCAGAATATCGCTCACTAGCCAACACGGCTGCAGAAGTGTCTTGGACAACATCTTTACTCATGGAACTTGGGATCATGGAGCCCACGACACCCACCATCTACTGTGATAATATAGGCGCCAACTACCTCGCAGCCAACCCGGTTTTTCATTCCCGAATGAAGCACATCGCCCTTGACTATCACTTTGTTCGAGGCTATATCCAAAGTGGTCAGATGCGTGTTGCTCATGTTCATACAGCTGACCAACTTGCTGATGCTCTTACAAAGCCCCTGGCTCGGTCTCGCTTCGACACACTCACTGTCAAGATCGGTCTAACCTCCGGACCGTCCGTCTTGAGGGGGCGTGATAAGATATAGTCACAGCCCTGTAATTACGTTATATTAACTTCTGTATATTGTCTTACCATCTTTGTATCTTCATACCTCTGTATATATTCAGAGCTGTGTCAATAGAAGAGATCATTTCGATCACATTTACTCAATAGTTTCTTGACTCACTGTGGCTGGAACTCAACTATGGAGGCATTGACCTTTGGGGTTCCCATGGTTGCTATGCCTCAGTGGACGGATCAACCAATGAACGCAAAGTACATACAAGATGTGTGGAAAGCTGGAGTTCGTGTGAAGATAGACGAGGAGAGTGGGATTGTTAAGAGAGAGGAGATTGAGTTGAGCATTAAGGAAGTGATGGAAGGAAAGAAGAGTAAAGAGATGAAGGAGAATGCAAAAAAATGGAGAGACTTGGCTGTCAAGTCACTTAGTGAAGGAGGGTCTACAGATATTAACATTGATACATTTGTATCAAAAGCTCAGAGCAAATAACTTACTAGATGAAGTAGCAAAGTTGTTATTAATTACTCGTTCTTTTGTTGCTACATTTATGTTATATAAACTGTTTTTATCACATGAGGTTTGTTTGTTTGTTTTTTTTCCTATCACATGAGGTTCTGTAGAAAGCTTTGTCCAGTGTTGACAGTTGGTCCCACTGGTCTCGTTGCAGCTCCATGAATCAACGGTTGTAATATCTCTGCTTCACTTCCTTTAGCTCATTCTTCACAGTTTGCATCGATTCCATACATAATTATGTATGAATCTTCGATCTTGTCGAACAAAAAACAAAAGATGTCTATATTAGAAAAGTATCCTTTTTCAGATAATTATTTGGTGAGCTTATTTTCATTGGTTCCATATCTAACCGTGATATACTATTTTTACTTGCATGCAAAAAGTTATACCTACTTCTGATTCACTTTGTGACCAATTGTTATTCTTACTTTATTAGGTTTTGAACAAAATACATAAAACCAAGACTATGAAAAAAGTCTTTCTTTTCTACTTCTTTGTTAGGTTTAACATATACATCACTTGGACTCTGGACCACAGCATTTTTAGATAACATTATTATAATTTAAAATTNGTCTCAAAACCACTCTCACTCTCACCACTTTCGTCTTCAACTCCATCAAACCTGACCCATCTGGTCCAATCTCCATAGCCACCATCTCAGATGGCTACGACCTCCATGGGTTCGACTCATCTGACTCCATCCACGACTACCTCCAAGACTTCAAAACCTTTGGCTCAAAAACCATTGGAGACATCATCCGCAAACACCAGACAAGTGATAACCCCATCACTTGCATCGTCTATGATGCTTTCATGCCTTGGGCACTCGACGTCGCTCGAGAGTTTGGTTTAGCTGCGAGTGTTTTCTTTACGCAGTCTTGTGCTGTTAACTACGTTTACTATCTTTCTTACATAAACCGTGGAAGCTTGAAGCTTCCCATTCAAGACTTGCCGTTTCTTGAGCTTCAAGATTTGCCTTCTTTTTTCTCTGTTTCTGGATCTTATCCTGCTTACTTTGAGATGGTGCTACAACAGTTTACAAACTTCGAAAAAGCTGATTTTGTACTCGTTAATACCTTCCAAGAGTTGGATCTTCATGTTAGACCTCTCTTCTTACAACTTTATCAACCATGTCGAACTCTGTTTCATGTCCTAACTGTTATGTTAATGTCCTAATTACTCTGTTTTTGTTACAGGAGAAGGAGTTGTTATCGAAAGTTTGTCATGTGTTGACAATTGGTCCGAGTGTTCCATCAATGTACTTAGACCAACGGATCAAATCAGACACAGACTACGATCTGAATCTGTTTGACTCGAAAGACTCAGCCTTCTGCACTAGCTGGCTCGACACAAGGCCACAAGGTTCGGTAGTGTATGTAGCATTCGGGAGCATGGCTAAGCTGAACAGTGTCCAAATGGAGGAGCTTGCTTCAGCAGTAAGCAACTTCAGCTTCCTGTGGGTTGTCAGAGATTCAGAGGAGGCAAATCTGCCATCAGGGTTTCTTGAGACAGTCGATAAAGACAAGAGCTTGGTCTTGAAATGGAGTCCCCAGCTTGAAGTTCTATCAAACAAAGCCATAGGTTGTTTCTTGACTCACTGTGGCTGGAACTCAACTATGGAGGCATTGACCTTTGGGGTTCCCATGGTTGCTATGCCTCAGTGGACGGATCAACCAATGAACGCAAAGTACATACAAGATGTGTGGAAAGCTGGAGTTCGTGTGAAGATAGACGAGGAGAGTGGGATTGTTAAGAGAGAGGAGATTGAGTTGAGCATTAAGGAAGTGATGGAAGGAAAGAAGAGTAAAGAGATGAAGGAGAATGCAAAAAAATGGAGAGACTTGGCTGTCAAGTCACTTAGTGAAGGAGGGTCTACAGATATTAACATTGATACATTTGTATCAAAAGCTCAGAGCAAAAAAAGTTACTAGATGAAGTAGCAAAGTTGTTAAGTATTAAACCATGCCTTCCTGTCCTAATCACTTGTTTTGTTTCTTAATTACTCGTTCTTTTGTTGCTACATTTATGTTATATAAACTGTTTTTATCACATGAGGTTTGTTTGTTTGTTTTTTTTTCCTATCACATGAGGTTCTGTAGAAAGCTTTGTCCAGTGTTGACAGTTGGTCCCACTGGTCTCGTTGCAGCTCCATGAATCAACGGTTGTAATATCTCTGCTTCACTTCCTTTAGCTCATTCTTCACAGTTTGCATCGGTTCCATAAAAAACTATGTATGAATCTTCTAATCGAACAAAAAAACAAAAGATGTCTATATTAGAAAAGTATCCTTTTTCAGATAATTATTTGGTGAGTTTATTTTCATTGGTTCCATATCTAACCGTGATATACTTTTTTTACTTGCATGCAAAAAGTTATACCTACTTCTGATTCACTTTGTGACCAATTGTTATTCTTACTTTATTAGGTTTTGAACAAAATACATAAAACCAAGACTATGAAAAAAGTCTTTCTTTTCTACTTCTTTGTTAGGTTTAACATATACATCACTTGGACTCTGGACCACAGCATTTTTAGATAACATTATTATAATTTAAAATTGACTAGTATTGATTAAGAGAATCTTCCAACTTGATTACTTCCTATTTACTTACGTTTCTGTATGACTCTTAACGTACGCTCCATCTTTTTAGTTTCAGAAGATACATCAAAACAAGCTTCAAAACAAGACCATCCTTCAGTTTCTCAGACCGCTGACACATTTTTCTTTCCTTGTAAAAGATAAGAAACTCAGGTTTGTCTTCTTGATCTCATCCTGGTCGGCTTAACTCAATTAAGGGCTCTAAGACAATATTTTTTTTTACCTTTTAAAATTTATATTTATTTATTGTTTTAAAAATAAATCAGTAATATTTTATATATTTTGTGATGTAAATAGAACTATTATATATATAAATTATTTTTGGACCCTTTTCAATTCTATTAATTTTTTTGTATAAAAATATGTATTTGTAAAAAAAATTGGACCCCTTAACTTTTAATATAGAGGGGACACGAGCTTGGGCCCGGGGCGGTCGCATCGCTTGTCCCCCTTATGAGCCGGCCCTGCTCTCATCACAAGCTATTGTCTTCTCTTGCAATAACCGTACGAACCTATCAACATAATATTTACAATTTTCTTTTTGTAAGCAAGAGAGAGAGAGAAAGATGGAGAAGAAGAGAGGGCATGTGTTAGCAGTGCCTTTCCCAAGCCAGGGACACATCACACCAATGCGCCAATTCTGCAAACGACTTCACTCCAAAGGTTTCAAAGCCACTCACACTCTAACCACTTTCATCTTCAACACAGTCCACCTCGACCCATCTAGTCCCATCTCCATAGCCAAAATCTCCGACGGCTACGACCAGGGAGGTTTCTCATCAGCCGGATCAGTCCCTGAATACCTCCATAACTTCAAAACCTTTGGCTCCAAAACCGTTGCTGACGTCATCCGCAAGTATCAGACAAGTGATGATCCCATCACTTGTATCGTCTACGATTCTTTCATGCCTTGGGCGCTTGACCTCGCGAGAGAGTTTGGTTTATACGCGGCTCCGTTCTTCACGCAGTCTTGTGGTGTTAACTATATTAATTATCTTTTTTACGTGAACCATGGAAGCTTGAATCTTCCCCTACAGGATTTGACTTTTCTTGAGGCTCAAGATTTGCCTACTTTCATCACCCCTACTGGGTCCCACCTTGCTTACTTAGAGATGGTGCTTCAACAGTTCACCAACTTCAAAAATGCTGATTTCATACTCGTTAATTCCTTCAAGGAGCTCGACATTCATGTTAGTTCATGTCTTAACAACTCTGTTTTATGTCCAAACTACTTTGTTTTTTTTTTGGTTGTCCTAGTTAGGTTAGGCTGTTCTTTTTGACCTAGTTACTCTGTCTTTATTGACCTAGTTTCTATTTTCCCTTAACTACTTTGTTTTTCTTTCCTGTTTTTGGTTTTATAGGAGGAAGAGTTGTTATCAAAAGTTTGTCCTGTGTTGACAATAGGACCGACTGTTCCATCAATGTACTTAGACCAACAAATCAAATCAGACACCGACAATGATTTGAACCTCTTTGACTCGAAAGAGGCTGCCTTATGCACTTCTTGGCTCAACACAAGGCCACAAGGGTCAGTGGTATATATAGCGTTTGGGAGCATGGCTCAGCTTAGCAGCGTGCAGATGGAAGAGCTTGCTTCTGCTGTAAGCAGCTTCAGCTACCTGTGGGTGGTCAGAGCTTCAGAGGAGTCAAAGCTCCCATCCGGGTTTCTTGAATCAGTTGATAAAGATAAGTGTTTGGTTTTGAAGTGGAGTCCTCAGCTTGAAGTTCTGTCAAACAAAGCAGTCGGTTGCTTCATGACCCACTGTGGCTGGAACTCAACCATGGAAGGATTGACTTTAGGGGTTCCCATGGTGGCTATGCCTCAGTGGACCGATCAACCGATGAATGCAAAGTACATACAAGATGTGTGGAAGGTTGGGGTTCGTGTGAAGGCGGAGAAAGAGACTGGGATTGCAATGAGAGAGGAGATTGAGTTTAGCATTAAGGAAGTGATGGAAGGAGAGAAGAGTAAAGAGATGAAGAAGAACGCAATGAAATGGAGAGACTTGGCAGTCAAGTCACTCAGTGAAGGAGGCTCTACGGATATCAATATTAACCTATTTGCATCAAAGATTCAAACCAAGTAAGTAACTCACATGATGAGGTAGCAAAGTTCTCTGCTTCTCATGTGTATCTATTTATCTTCCTCATTCAGAATAATCTTCTAAGTTGATTCTTCTTTTGTCGTATTTTCATCCTGTGTTACTTCTCAACCTCCTCAATAAAATCCCACAAGGAAAGGATTGCAATATATTGTTTTGGATATTCTTAATAAAACTGCAGATTAAATGATACAACAACGGATTTAAAGAAATGGCACTTGTTATATTGGCCTTTTAGTGGACCATTTGATTAAATTTAGTTGTTGAGGTATGCGCACAAGAATATAATTGATAGTTATATTAGCTAACATACATAGGCTTTAGCCATGTGATCTTGTAGTAAAGTCAAATTGTTTCGTTAAGTGAGAATCAAACTAATTTAACTAAATAAATCAGTGTATGTTTCCGTCGCAATTGCCATTGGTTTTCAGTCGATGTGATTTATTTTCGCTATAAAAAGGTATGTTTCTAGCTAATGCCTAAGAAAAAAAAGAGAGTATGTTTCTGGACTCCGAAACAAGGTCGGCTTGAAAAGCAGATAGATGCACGAACCAAGAACCATCGTTTTTTCTTTTTTTTGTGCCTTCGATTTTGAATATGATACAGAGCATAAAGAAAAAGAGATGTTCACTGACTCGATTTAGAACGTGACACCACAAATTGAAACGATAGGTGTTTTTGTTGTCTCAAGGTTCATGAAGATCTCATTCACAACTAATTAACAATAAAAGGAAAAATACGTATTATCAAATAACAATTATATATATATATTGCATATATGGAAATATTAGTCCTTAACAACTAACTAAAATTGGTTGTTCGCTTTATGAGCTGTGTACTGATTCTGTTTTGCTTGAAATATCATTTTATCTGAAATCTATGGAAAAAACAATTGTGTAACAAAATTTGACCGTATATTTACAAGAGATATAAAAGCAATTAATAAACATTTTTAAGTATGTATTATTTGGACCAAATAAAGTTCAATATGAGGTCCATGTGAAATTTATTTTATTTTTGAAAATAAATATGGTTAGAACTTTGGCATTGCAAAGAAAACTTATAATGTTCTATCTTTTTTATAACAATATAATTTTACTTCTAAATTCATTTTTAATTATTGGAAACTAGTAAATAATCAACCAATGGTCATGCTAGTTAATTGATGATGTGTCAATTTCATTGGTTGATGAGTTATTTGACGTTTTGCGTGAACTGTACAGTACCGAAAATTCGTTTTGACGGCTAAAGATCGGATCTCCTCCATTCCATTACCACATGTCACATGCCATTTCCATACCATAAGGCTCATATAGTCATATGTATGAATATAACCTCTCTTTTTTTGACTGATCAATATACCTCTTCTTTATCCTTCTTTGCTATAATATATAATTATTACTCAATATGTAACAATCTACTACATATAGCATTTTATACCATAAATTATGTATAATGTATATGTTTTAAGTAAATTAACATTTGACCGTTTTGTTATATTCTAAATTGCTTAAAATCAAATGTCTCATTTTCAACAAAAAGAAAGAAGAAGAAGTAAATGTCTCGACTAGTAAGCTGCAGCTCTCTAGTAGTCGTCACGTTATAAACGGGACGTGGGATATCACATGCTTTTTATTCGTCTACCCTTAAAAGTAGCCTTATATAGTTCTCATCTTTTTTAATTTTTTTTTGAATAGTTCTCATTGCTGATGAAAAAATGGTTTTCATCGCTTATCATCACATGCGAACCGTACATATCATTTTTAAGATCTTATCTTTATCTTTGTACTTCAAAGTGATGTTGAAACTTATTTCTGGATATGTTATGCTGTTTTTTTTTGTAAAAGTAAAGGGGGTTTACTTACGCTTACGCTGGCCTTCTTTGGACTAGTTTCCGGCAAATTCTTTTGTTGGAGTGACTGGATCGTATAAATTGCATAAGATACTAAAAATAGCCTGTCATATTATAAACAAAGATGTTGGAAATTTTATAAAATGAACAAATTAAAATATGCGCAGTTTTCCATCTCATTAAAAGTATTTTGCTAAGATATGTTCAATTAAAATCATTTTCTCAAATATCAAGTGAGTATAGCAATGTCATTTACTCTTAACCACCCATATTATGATCACATGGAGATTGAGTGCAGAATATTGTTTTGAAATAATATCATACGTCAGTACGTACGTCCCATAGACTAATAATTTCGTACAATAATAAGTTGTGCACATAAAAGCCATAATTAGTTAAGTATTTCTATTTAAAATAAAAATAATAATTAGTTAAGTATATTATCATATAACTTGGAATCAGTAGACTATACTTAATCCACCGCATATAACGTGATTAGTCATAAATTCACGGATCGTCCGGTCAAATACAAAAAATACATTTCCTCCCTATATATATATAACTTCTCTCATTACTTCTTCTTAAGTCATTATAATCACACAAAGCCATCAAAAACTTAAAAAATCTAAGATGGCCAATAACATTTCGTTTCCTTGTACCATCATATTATTCTTCATTGTTTTCTATCTTATCAACTCATCAAACGCAATGCTATCGTTTAACGTACAGAGATACGGAGCTAGAGGTGATGGGAGAACAGACGCGACAGAACCATTTTTGACAGCTTGGTCATTAGCATGTGAATCACGGGCTCGAGCCATGGTCTACATTCCCCGTGGCACATACTTGGTTACAAACCTAGTCTTTTGGGGTCCTTGCAAGAACATTATAACTTTCAAAATCGATGGAACACTCGTTGCTCCGGCAAATTACTGGAGTATAGGTAGTTCTGGTTACTGGATCCTATTCGCTAAGGTAAACCGGATCTCGGTTTACGGTGGAATCATTGATGCTAGAGGAGCTGGTTATTGGTCTTGTAGAAAGAAAGGTGGTCACTGTCCTCAGGGTGCAAGGGTATGTTTATAGCAACACCCAACTTCAGTTTATTCGTTACCAATGTACATTTTGTATATATTAAGCTTTCAATATGTTATTTTTTTTTGCAGTCTATATCGTTTAGCTGGTGTAATAACGTTCTACTAAGCGGCCTAACGTCGTTGAATAGTCAAAATATTCACGTTACGGTTCATCATTCTTCTAATGTTCGGATTCAAAATATAAGAATCAGGGCTCCAAGTGGAAGCCCTAATACTGACGGTATTATCGTCCAGGCTTCTTCTGGAGTCACCATTAGTGGGGGAGTCATCGCGACCGGTGATGACTGCATTGCTCTTAATCCAGGATCTAAGAACATTTGGATCGAACGCTTGAGTTGTGGACCCGGACATGGAATCAGGTAAAAGATTATAGTAATCAAATCAATTTAATACAATGATATAGTACTGATAAAGGCATTATTTAACATGGCATTAATTAACATGGCTTTACTTGTAAATTTGATGCAGCATTGGGAGTCTTGGGGAATACGCTAACGAGGAAGGTGTGCAGAATATTACAGTCACGAGCTCTACTTTCACCAGGACGCAAAATGGAGTCAGAATAAAGAGTTGGGCTAGGCCGAGCAATGGGTTTGTGAAGAATGTGCAGTTTCGAAACTTGGTAATGAGGAATGTCGAGAATCCAGTGATCATCGATCAAAACTATTGCCCAAATGGAAAAGGCTGCCCTAACCAGGTGAATAACCTAATCAATTTGGCGTAACTCAAGTCTTTTATATATAGTCTTTTGTTCTTTCTAATGGATACTTGTTATGATTAATCATATAGAGCTCTGGTGTGAAGATCAGTGGAGTGACCTATGCAAACATAAAAGGAACATCGGTAACACCAATAGCTGTGAAACTGGAGTGTAGTGGAAGTCATCATTGCACAGGGATTACATTGAAAAACATTAACCTCAAGTACATGAGAAGGTCATCAGCTTCTTATTGCAAGAACGCTCATGGACGAGCCTCTGGAGTTATGATTCCAAGGAATTGTATGTGATATCAGAAATCCAAATTTTCATCATTGGGATTATATTTTATGAACCCTTAAGAATAATTTTTGGATGTAGATATGTGATAAAGTGATATTTGTCTGATTTGTTTTGATGTTTCATAGTAGCTTTAGATTCATCCGAAGTTAAATGTGGTGAATTCTTTGGTGTGAATGGAAATAAAGAGAAGCAATCAGTTTGATTCCTGGCTTATTATTGTGTTTGTACCAGTTCTGTTTTGCTTTAAAATATATTTTGATCTGAAATATATGTGGAAACAGTTTTATAGTAAAGAAATTAGTCAAACTATGACAGATCCAAGTGACTTTTAAATATGGTCAAATAATTTGCATTATAAAGTGTTAGATCCTTAGTTCTAGATTCAATAACTTCTTCTGTACTATATGAAATATAATACAAATTACTTTCGTTTTAACAGCAAAGATTGGATCTCCTCCCTTTCATTACACATGTCACATGCCATTTCCATATCACAAGGCTCATATAGATGAATATGTTTTGTTTAAGCTTTTCATTCTTCTTTACTTACTCTGATTTGATTATTCATGATGTAACACTCTATGTATAGCATTTGTACCATAAATAATAAAAGCTTCTCTAATATATTATTCCATTATTTGTTCTAAAATAGATAACTCCATAACCAAAATGATTTTTACTATAATCTTATTTTATTTTAGATTAACAGACTATATTCTATTTATAGAATAAACTCATTTTTACTTATTATTAAGTAGAAAATAAAAATAGGACTGAAATATATATTACTTCAAATTTTATCGAAATGGAAAATAGAACAATATTGGAAATCGTCTGAAGATATGACCGGTGTAATTTGTTTCATTATTATTTTTTTAATCCCAAAATATTTATTTTGACCAATAGTATTGTATTTAGTTGAAATATTTTATTAACCATCTTGAAAGATTTTATAGTAATGTGACTTAGTTTCGTAATAGGTGGATCAAACCTGATAACTGATAACTGTAACTAACGTTATCAACCAAATTTAAATTTATATTTTGACAAAAAGACTTGACAAACTTTTTGAATTTATATCGATGTCTTTGTGAAAGGCAAAGAGTACTCTTTCAAATCTAGAAAGATACATATCAAAATTATAGACTTTCCATATAGAAAACAACAATAATTTTTCTGAGTCAGTGATTTAATTTGAAAAGGAAACTTACTGATCAATACACCACTGCATATTAGTATAGCTAAAAATCGGCAGTATAATTCGTTCGCTATATATAGCTATATGCGATAGACATTCATAACTGTACACACAAAGGCCGTTATACATTTATCATTAATAACATTAAATCAATCAAGTAACATTTTAGGTCTATTAGCCCTTAATACACGTACTAATCTAATACAAAAGGTATCTTCTCCCTTTATATATGACCACTCTAATAGTTTCTTTATCATTACAATCAGACAAATCCATAAATTTTTTGAAGGAAAAAAAGTTTAAGATGGCCAATAACACATCATTTCCTTGTGCTATCATACTGGTCTCTCTCGTCATCTTTCTTATTAACTCATCAAACGCAATGCCATCGTTTAACGTACAAAGATACGGAGCTAGAGGTGATGGGAAAACAGACTCCACCAAGCCATTTTTGACGGCTTGGTCGTTAGCATGCGGCTCAGAGGCTCAAGCCATGGTCTACATTCCCCGTGGAACATACTTGGTTAGAAACCTTGTCTTTTGGGGTCCTTGCAAAAACATTATAACTTTCAA
The DNA here is from genome assembly GCA_012274485.2 of Sinapis alba. Taxonomy (NCBI): domain Eukaryota; kingdom Viridiplantae; phylum Streptophyta; class Magnoliopsida; order Brassicales; family Brassicaceae; genus Sinapis; species Sinapis alba. The sequence continues at coordinate 143,360 of MU105758.1, forward strand.
AATCGATGGAACACTCGTGGCTCCGTCGAATTACTGGAGTATAGGTAATTCTGGTTACTGGATCCTATTCGCTAAGGTAAACCGGATCTCGGTTTACGGTGGAACCATTGATGCTAGAGGAGCTGGTTACTGGTCTTGTAGAAAGAAAGGTGGTCAATGTCCTCAAGGTGCAAGGGTATGTTTATAGCAACACCCAAATTCAGTTTATTCGTTACCAATGTATAATATTTTGTATATATTAAGCTTTCAATATGTTATTTTTTTTGCAGTCTATATCGTTTAGCTGGTGTAATAACGTTCTACTAAGCGGCCTAACGTCATTGAATAGCCAGAATATTCATGTTACGGTTCATCATTCATCTAATGTTCGGATTCAAAATATAAGAATCAGGGCTCCAAGTGGAAGCCCTAATACTGACGGTATTATCGTAGAGTCTTCTTCTGGGGTCACCATTAGTGAGGGAGTCATTGGAACTGGAGATGACTGCATTGCTCTTAATCAAGGATCTGTGAACATTTGGATAGAACGTGTGCAGTGTGGACCCGGACATGGAATCAGGTAACTACTAGCTTTTAATGAGTTAGTACTATATAGTGAGTCACAAAGTTAACATGATGGGTTTCGCTTTGTAAATTGTATGCAGCATTGGGAGTCTTGGTGATCAGGCTGATGAGGAAGGTGTGAAGAATGTAACCGTCACGAGCTCTGTTTTCACCAAGACGCTAAACGGTGTAAGAATAAAGAGTTGGGCTAGGTCGAGCCGAGGGTTTGTGAGAAATGTTGAGTTTCGAAACCTGGTGATGAGGAATGTTGGTAATCCGCTAATCATCGATCAAAACTATTGCCCTAGTGGAAAAGGCTGCCCTAATCAGGTTAATAAACCGAGCTGAAGAGACGTAACTAAGGTCTCTTATATGTACTTTTATATTCTTGTTAATGGAAACTTGTTATGTCTCTTCTTATATAGGGCTCTGGTGTGAAGATAAGTGGAGTGAGTTTTGCAAACATAAAGGGAACATCAACAACACCAATAGCTATGAAACTGGATTGTAGTGGAAGCAATCATTGCACAGGGATTACGTTGAAAAACATTAACCTCACTTACGTGAAAGGACCAACAACTTCTTACTGCAAGAACGCTCATGGAGGAGCCTCTGGAGTTGTGGTTCCAATGAATTGTATGTGAAGTTTGATGTTTTGTTTGGTTTTGATGTTTTTATCTTTCAGACTCATCCAAATTTGAATGGGATGAAGTCTTTTGTCTGAATTGAAATAAAAATTAAAGAAGTCAGTTTTTGAATGTTGGCTTATCAGTGTGACAGAATGATGCTTGTACCAATTCTGCTGTGATTGAAGAAAAAAATGAAAAAACAATATCTTCAACTTATAACTAATTGTATACTCTGCTTTTCACCATTCTAAGATATTGAACTCTTTCTGAGCAAGAAGCTAAAGAAACCAATAAGGTTGCTATGTTTTGTCCCTTTGTTCTTTGTAAAGGTTTTGACATTACCTTCGGTCTCAAGCCAACATGTTCGAATATTCAAATCAATAACAAAAAAAAACGTTACATTATAAAGACAGTTGAAGAATATGACCATTCAAAGAATTTAGACTAATCGTCATTGATAACGGTACGGTCCATCATCCATTAATCTTTCACGTAAACCCATGTGATAATTATTCTAAGTACATGTTAATTTCCAAAATAACCATATATCTTAACATTACATGTCCCATGTTACCTGTTTCTTATGACGTGGTAAGTTAGCATTGGTTGACTTTTAATAACCCATCAATTTTTCCAAGACTTTTGTTGACTTATGCTACTCATGGCCGTAGGATTCGGAGGCTTTTCTTCTTCTACGGCTGCGATTTGATTATGGCATTTCCACACTCCACATGTCACATGCCATAGATTATGCTATACATGAAACCTGATCCATTGGTTATAAATCAATCTTAGAGAAATGCTATATATTAAATATAATTCAAAACCAAAGACCAACAGAAAAGTCATCTGACACTTGCATAATTTGTATTTGCTTCTTTTGCCTATTACCAATTACTTAATAATATATCACATTCTCGACTCAAATTAATACTAAATAAATTATACAAGTGAACATGGATCCTTGTGAACAAGCACGCAAAGATCACATGATTTCTTAAGGAATTCACAACTGCTTATCATCATCACATGCGAACCGTACATTTCATTCATTTGAATATAATCAAGCATGATCTAACAATCATTAGCATTATGATTAAACTAAAGTCAACGTATACAAATACATATATATTTAAACAAAACAATTGCATATACAATTACATATAAATACCTGCCATACCCGTATCATTTTCCTTCATCCTCACATTTCATCTAAAACACAAAAACATAAATACTTTCAAATCTGAAATCTACAAAGATTCATTACTCTTTCTCTTTGTAAGAAACATTAAATGGATCATACTAATAACAAGCTTGTAGCTGTTTTGCTGATGTTCTTCTCAAGCCTCTTGCTTATGAGAACATCAATGGCTGCTTACAACTACAATGTCGTTAAATTTGGTGCTAAACCGGACGGTCGAACCGACTCCACAAAAGCCTTCCTCAGTGCATGGCAAGCGGCTTGCCGTTCAGCTGCAAGTGTCACTGTAACGGTCCCGAAAGGGAGCTTCTTGCTAAAACCGGTGGAGTTTCGTGGTCCTTGCCGTAGTAGAATCACGTTTCAGATTTATGGAACGATTGTTGCTCCTTCGGATTACCGTGGTTTGGGTAATTCCGGTTATTGGATCTTGTTCGTGAAAGTTAACCGGATCTCGATTAATGGAGGAACGTTAGATGCTAGAGGTGCATCGTTTTGGGCTTGTCGAAAATCCGGAAAGAGTTGTCCTGCTGGAGCCAGAGTAAGATAACGGATTTAACTAACTTTTAATGCATTATTTAAAATAATACTCTTTCCGTTTCATATTAAATGTCATTTTAGAAATTTTTTTTTTTTTGGCAAAATAAATATCGTTTTCGCATTTCAATGCAAAATTTATGAATTTTATTTTTTCAGTTTATTTTTCTATTGGTTGAAATATGGTTAGGTGTATAGGAAATGATGTTTTTATATAGAAAATATGCAAACTTAAATGTTTTTTTAATCTGTGTGCACAAATCTAAAACAACACTTATTATGAAACAAAAAGAAACAAAAGGAGTATAAAATTAATTTCAGCTATTTTTTTTCTTTTAGGATTTGGTATTTTTGATAATTATAGTTGCACCAATAATATAAAAAAAAGCTCAATGAACACTTCTGATATTTAGTTGTGATGATGTTGTTGTTGCAGTCCATGACGTTTAACTGGGCAAACGACGTCGTAGTGACCGGCTTGACGTCAATAAACAGTCAAGTAACACATTTAGTGATAAACAGCTGCAACAATGTAGTTGTCCGGAAAGTAAAGCTAGTGGCTCCAGACCAAAGTCCCAACACAGATGGCCTCCACGTCCAAGGTTCTGCTGGTGTAACCGTAACCGATAGCACGTTCCAAACCGGAGACGATTGTATCTCTATCGGTCCAGGAACTCGTAACCTCTACATGTCTAAACTAAACTGCGGTCCAGGCCACGGAATCAGGTATGATAATAAAAGATAACTTAGAGAGCAAGATTTAAATATTTTGAAAACACTGATTTTTTTGTTATGATTGTGGCAGTATTGGGAGTTTAGGGAGAGATGCTAAGGAAGCTGGAGTACAGAACATAACGTTGGTCAACTCTGTTTTTTCGGGTTCGGATAATGGTGTTCGGATCAAGTCATGGGCCAGACAAAGCACAGGTTTTGTGAGGAACGTTTTGTTTCAGAACCTGGTAATGAAAAACGTTCAGAATCCAATCATTGTTGATCAGAACTATTGTCCAAATCATCAAGGTTGTCCTAAACAGGTAACATAGTTATTAAACCTAAACCTAGCTAAACAAAGGAATGATATCGAACTAAACTGATTGGTTTTATGTATTGTAGGGTTCTGGGGTGAAGATTAGTCAGGTTGTGTATAGGAACATTCAAGGGACGTCACGAACGCAACAGGCTTTAAAGTTTGACTGTAGTCGCAGTAACCCGTGCCAAGCGATTAGATTGCATGATATTAAGCTAACTTTTAACGGTCGATCTGCTACTTCCACATGCAAAAATATTAAAGGAGTTAAGGCTGGTGTGGTTATGCCACAAGGTTGTCTTTGATTTGATTAATTTTTAAAGGGTATGTAACAAAGTGTTCTATGATGACATTACACCGTCGTAGGCGCAAGAGTATTATTTTGCGTCCATGATCGAGTTGTTTTGTCTAGTGTCTAAATATGTATGTATATTGTGAAAGTTTAATTTGTACTTTTTTCTTGGTACAAAATATTAATATAAAGTCAGATTGTTACTCATTTAGAGTTGTATCCAGCATCCAGTAAAAAAATTATATTCAATTAAGTAAACAAAGTAAGTAACTAATATTTAGTTATGAGTAAGTAACTAATATTTAGTTACTCCTTCCAAGTCCACTTCTATCAGAGAGTTTTCAACATGAAGTTCTTGATACACGTATAAGTAGTAATATTTAGTTATGAGTAAATTAACTAGAACTTTATGTTAAACTATCTCAAATGAGATATCTTTAGAGCACCCGCAACAAGAAATTCTTAAGGGGAGTCCTTAGTGAAAAAGTAATTAAATAATTAATAGACCCCACTAAAACTTAAGGATTCGATTCTTAAAATCTCTAAATAATGATCGGTCTTTACACTGTTTACGACACGTGGCGACATGCAATTAGTTGATTTTTTTTTTCTAATCTAAAAAAAAATCCAAAAAAAAAAAAAAAAATTTTAGGGATCCCACAATGGAATCCACCATCGTGGATGCTCTTAGATATTCGTGAAGCTTTCTTCACAAATGTCAACTTGTAAGTGGTTTGATTAAAATACTATATAAACTAAAATAAACCAACGTGGAAAATGAATAAATGATGCATGATAAATTCAACAAAAAAAAAATCAACAGTGTATTTAACAATTTATTTACTTACACGTCTCATTCTCTTGTTATTTAACGTCGAAATATAAACACAACACATGTGATCATATTTGATATTCCTACTAACAATTATATGGGAGTATTTTTCTGTTAGGTTTTTTCATGGGCTTCACTTCAAAGATAGATTTTGATGGCCCATACTTGGTCCGCAAGATAGCTTTCCGAGTTACTTTGAACATCTTTCTACTGAGGTTTTTGATAGGATCAAGTCCAACAATATGTTTCTACAAAACTCCACACAAATCAAGAGATTATAAACCTGATCTGAAAGAAGAAACTTTATTAAATTGAAACACACATCATAAAAACACCAGATGACAGTGAGGATACATCAACAAGGGGAGAGAGATCGGCGACCGTCGTTACATAGACGTTAGCCGCCGCCATAATCATCACGTTTCACACATACATATTTTACATTGAGTAATATGATACTCATTTTATTCTTAATAGAAAGGTGGATTAATTACATATATAACATTCTTACTAAAGAGTAAGATCTGATCTCTCTTGGATCAGTTGATCTTCTTCCACCTCGCAAGCTTCTCTTTGCCCTGTTTAATACATCATATATATAGATCGGAAGAATAATCAATTATGTGATTTAACTGCAACTAATAAATTTATAATTATATACAACATCACGGAAAAAAAAAAACAATTTTCGTTATAAATCATACGGCATGTGTATATACACGACTATAATATAATATTAACTTTGATATAAATGTAATTTCACGCAATTTGAAATGTATTTCTTTATACCTTACGAGTGGGAATGGAGTCTGGGTTCTCCTCGATGGATACTGCCTTAAATCCTAAGGGAACCAACACATCTTCGTAGCTAAACCTCAAAACACACACGCACAGTTATCACTTTAGCTAATGAAGCTCTTAGGTAAACGGCACTTGCGGATAATAATTAGCGAATAATCATAAATATAACTATGTATGTACGACAAATAAAGGGTCACGGAGACACGTACGCAGAGACAGATACTTTGTAGGGAGCTCCACCAACATGATCGGTAATCTAATAGAGTCAAAAATAAATAAATAATTCATATGTTATGTGATTATATCTTTAAAATAATGGATAAATCACACGTAAAGTAAATGAAAAATAATTACCGGATACATGAGAGTTATGAGTTCTCCGTCAGGTTTTAAGAGTTCATACATGGATTTAGCCCATGCAGGTCTCAGCTCCAGTTCAATGGCACAGAAGAACCTGATTTATAATATAAGTCAATTTGGTGTTATTTATTTATTCCTAACATTTTTGTTATGTTTTTGGCTAATTAACTCTCACACATAATCGAAGATGAGGTCGAATAGTTCATCAGCACGCCAAGTGAAAACATCTTCCTTCACGAACGCAAAGTACTTTGCATTCGGTGCGCAGCCGTAAGTCTATATGTAGTCAACATAAAATGATTCTTGATGTTCAGTTTTTAAAGATTTACCTAAGTTAATTATCAAAACATAAGTGAGCATGCATAAATAACCTCATTAGCTTTCTTGAGAGCCTTTTCAGATATATCTAGTCCGACAACGAAACGTTCGGGGTTTGCCATCGCAACAACATCGTGCCCCTACTCAATTCATCATATTTAACAAAAATATATACACAATTTTAATGAACAAATATAGAACTGTTCATTAGAGCAACTAAACATAAAGTAAATACTGTTTCAATATAGTATATAGTTTTAACCTAAATCAAGTCGATAAATTCATAAAAAGCAAAACGTTATCTTCGTTAAATTAAAATTATTTAGTTTACATCTAAAATACCAAGCTGAAAACCAAAGATCAAACAAAATCATTTACGAAAAACTATACCATTCTTTTTAAACAATGTTAAATTAAGGTGTATTGTCTCCTGAATCCTAATAAAAAGAAATTTGAATCCCAAATTATGTCATACCAATTCAAACTAAATTCTGTTTTAATCTTTAAACTATATATAATATCTTTAAAACTAAAAATATATATAAACCCTAAAATAGAACTTAAACCAGATCAAAAGAATACTAACTCCGCCGCAGCCAGGGACAAGAGTACGGCCAAGAGGGAGAGAGGAGGAGTCGAGAAGATGGAGAATGAGAGGTGTGGCTCTTCCCTGATCCCACGGTGTTACCCCGTCTTCCCAACATTTTTCCCATCCACCTATTGATTATAAAATTGGTATGTTACAGTTAACTTTTACAGATTTGTTATATCTACTAAAATTTATCAGTTACAAAATATTAATTCAAAATATATGTATATATATAAGTTTGATTGACGTATCAAGGTATATTAGATGAGAATAACCAAATTGGAACATATATAACAAATTACTAAGATATGAAATAAATAATTATGAGTACTAATTTATAGATTGTCTGTTATATTTACATTAGCTGTATTCCTCTTTTTTTTTATACCATCCAAAACCTAAAATATAAAAATAGATACTGAGCATATAACGAAAAACATACCTTCAAGCAAAATATAATATATGGATAAAATGTTACTGCATGTATAAGTGTAACATTACTACTTGTTTTTGAGCTAAATGTAACGTTTAACTTTGGACGAATTTATACATCTGTTCACAATTCATATAATAAGTATATGGTATTTGTTAGTGTGACTAATTTATCAAATATTCACAATGACTTTTCATATAGAGCATGAAATATACTTATTTATATATATGGATCAAAAACCTAAAATTCCATTAATGTTGGTAATAATATTTCTTTCTGTTGAAAAAAAAAAAAAAAAAAAAAAATATTTCTTTCTGTTAAATAATATTGAAGGAAGAATGAATCACCCTCTGCAACAACTTGGGGCTGGAACGTTGCAGCCTCTTCAGGTGTAGGAATAATGTTTCCACCACTGCTGTAACCTGAAGTTTGTTGTTGTTTAGCCATTTTTAGTAGTTGTGGAAAGCTTAGGCATCTGATATGTGTTTAAATAGAGGTTAACAACATGATTAATAAAATTAATAAAAATAATAATTAGACAATCATTGAATAAAATTAATTTTGTATAGAGTCATTAGTTATCATTGTGCTCCCACCCTCTATGCTTTCTGCCAATTTTGCGCGTTCTCATCGGAATATACCATTGAAATGACCCGAAATATTCGCATAGACGTTGCCGTTTATATAAAAGAATGACTATCCGTTGGAAAATAAGAGAGAACGCACTAACAAATTCAAAAACAAAGACCAGTGTGCCTACTTTGGCATACTATAAAAATAAAACAGCCTTAATTGTCGACTCTCTACCTTCTAATAATAGCTACAACTTTTTTTAAATAGCCTTTAAATTCTAAGAAATTACTTTATATGCCATTCCATGTACTCTAGAAGGAGTATGATATCTCAAATTGACCCTACTTGAAATTCTATATTTGGAACGAAACCTTTTCCAAATTATATATCTCCCTTAATTAGGTAGTTTTCAATTTAATAACTAAACGAAATTATATAATTTAAATGAAATCATGTCAAAACACAAAGGACAAACATGACTTTGATGTGCAAACTAAAATTGGAAACAAATCCTCACTTTAAGAAATTGAAACAGAAAATGATAAACAGATTAACAAACTACAAGCAAAGAAAAAAAAACTATAAGCAAAGAAATTCAATCTCATTTGAAACCTTTAGTTAACTATTTGTGGGAAATAGACAAATAATAATCTTTAAACGGAAATGTGTAGTTATTTTTATTTGTATGATATAATTTTTATCTCTTAAAGAATGTTTAAATTTTTATTAATTTTTTTTTTGAACTATTGTTTTTCATTGAACCCAAAGAGAAAGGAGTCTAAGCCCAATGATGGGTCCAGTACAGAGGAATTCGTAAGTCCATGAGTTCTACCATTTTTTGTGGTTTCTACTAAGAATATTGATTAGACGAGCAAAAGAAAATTTAGAGCTAAACTTTGACTCATTACGTACACATTTAATTATTATTACATTCGGTTCTTCTTACATAGCCTAAAATGCAATCTTTACTGATGTGTATAGCCATGCGAATAGTGATGGTAATTACGAATCTTGGAATCATCACCATGATTTCCTTCCATCTGCCAATCTTTTTAATTCCCTGAAAATAACTTTAAATTTTGGACCTTTTTATGTTTCTTGTTTCGAAAGGAAACTAAGTGATGAAGTTGAATTGGCTCTCCCATAAATGATAAAACTACCACGAGAGCATTTTAAAAGGGCAAATGGGCTGAAAAGGTAATTTTCCAAAATAATAAATAGAAACAATAAGTATGTTAATTAGAAAAGAGAAATTTCTTTAGATAACCCAATAGTTTTAAAGGAAGAAAATGACCAAAATAATTTTTTTAGAAATTAAATTTTTTATTTATATACATTTATACCCATAAGATTAACTAATTTAGACTTTAAGATTTAGAGTTAAGGGGTGAGTTTGGAAATAGGTTTCAAATTTAAAAAAAAATAAAAAAATAAAAAATTTCAACAAAAAAAATATATTATTTTGGTCATTTTACTTTTTTATGATTATTTTTGTAACAAAAACTTAAAAAAACTATTTAAGAGAATTACCCATTAGAAAATCATGCATGAGAGAAATTGAGAATTCGACATTGGTTCTCGCTAAAACGTACAACACATTTAATTATTACAAAATTCATAAGACGGTCAAAGAAACTTTATTTTTAAACGTGTAAATAGTACATTCGGTTCTGACTGGGGAACTTAAAAAACGTAAATCTTCATTGACTTATAGATAGAGCTATGACGGAAAAAGAGGAATCATCACACTGACTTCTTCCATCTGCCAACTTTTTCCATTCCCTGAAAATTAATATCAATTTTTCTAAACCATTTTCTTATTTCACAATGAAATTAATTAAGTGATGAAGTTGAATTGTATTTTACCTTGCGTGTATCTGGAGCAAGTTCGTTATCAACAATAGAGATCACCTCAAATCCTAAGGGAATCAAAAGCTCCTCATAGCTACAAACAACAAAATTAAAGAAGTTTAGTTCTCTAACCAAAGAGAGTCATTAAAGGAATTTCAGATTTATGAAAAATTTAAGGAGAAGATGAAGATTAATTACGCTGAGACTGATACTAGGTAAGGAGGTGGACCAGGTGTTCTTCCACCACTTAACTGCATAACATAGTTATGTAAACAAACATTTCAAAAAAAAAACACACGATATACATATATATGTATTGACTAGAGATAAAAAAAAAAATGTGTTATGATTTTCTCTTACAGGAAACATCAATGTTATAAGCTCTCCACCAGGGTTTAGAAGTTCTTGCATACGCTTTGCCCATAAAGGTCGAACTTTAGGTTCAAAGGCACAGAAGAAACTGCGAGAATTATCATTATTGTGGATATATCAAGTGAAGTTTTGTTCTTCTTCTTAATCATATAAACATAAATAAAGCTATAGAAGGGATTAAGAACTATACTTGTAGTCGAAAATAAGATCAAATTTTTCGGTTGGCTGCCAAGTGAAGAAATCTTCTTTCAAGAAGGAGAAATGTTTTGAATTAGGCAATGAAGTAAACATCTGCATTTTGAGATTTGAACATATATACTTTCAAACATTCAGCTGATAAATAAAAATCCAGGTTATAAGTATATATATCCTCACCTTTGTTGATCTTTCGACTGAAGTTTTTGAAAGTTCGAGTCCAATAACTTGACGGTCAGGGTTTGCCATCACAACCACCTCATAGCCCTATCCAAAAACACATTTCAGACAATGAAAATCTTACAAGACATAATCTCTATGTCATATGACAAAAAGGAGAAGACATAACGGTTCCACATCCAGGAACCAAAGCTCTTCCATTAGGCAAAGAACCAGTTTCGCAGAGATGAACAACAATGGGAGTTGCTTCTCCTAAATCCCACAGTGTTCGTCCCTCTACCCACATATTTTCCCATCCACCTTGTTAAAAAGAAAACACACAAATAATCAACATCATCATATAACCAATGATGTTCTTTAAAATACATTCATATATATATATATATCACAATATACAAAAGTGTGCATGTAATCCTTTAACATCGCAAATAAAAACGATTACGTAACAGAGTGGTTAAGATTGGTTACCAGGAGGCTCTTTGATATGATCCATATTGGATGATCTATGAGATCTAAAGGTTCTTGTTCTTACAGATGAAGTTCTTCTTCTTTGTTTCCTGAGGGTTATAACGTTACTTGTATATTATATATAACAAGACCTGCTTATAATTTTCTACAACTGAGAAAGATAATTCAAAGTACTTGAGAGTATTAAAATGTATCTGGAGAAGAGGTTTATACTCTAACAACCAATATACCGAATCAACCATGACGCTTGGATAAACTCAACAAGACTTTTTCAACCTTCTTGATATTAAAGAACTCATAACAAATATCATTCAAGCCTGATACATGCATGTGACGAGCAGAATGCGAAGTAGATTTTCGTCTTCTTGCTAAAAAAATATTAAAAGTAAGAGGGAAATGTTGAATAACATAATCCCATACATATTATACGAATACGTGTGTATTATTCAGGTGTTTTATATCTCTTTCAACGGTCTTTACATGTTTAGTTTACAGACGAATAATCACAAAAGCATCCACAGGTTGAAACGTATAAGCTTCTGTAATGATCAGTAAGGCATCATCACTATTCACACCATTTTTATTCACAAAGTGGAGTGAGACGTTAAATGTTTCCTTCAGGGTATATGTTAGAGCTTTATGCAATGAACCAGTCACGGAGAAATTTAAAAAATGATCAGAGTTGGTCCTCCTAAGTCCCACGGAGTTTCTCAGGTTCCCATTTAAGATGATGATGAATATTATATATGTTCATGAGAGTTTATTCATAGAAAGAGGAATCAGCTGCAGCTGATGATGTGGATATTGAGCTCGGTGAAGCTTCTGTTACAGTTGGAGAGTTTGGTGTTACGGTTATGAATAGTAGTCTAAGTGAGAGAGACATGCGATAAGTCTTTTTTTCTGCATTTTCTGGAATTGGTTTTGGACAGAGATGCTTTATAACACAGTGAGTGATTCAGTTTTTCCCCCCTGTACTTGATCTTCTTCTCAAAGAGCTGATAAGAAAATGATTTTATAACCCATGTAACGTTACAAAATAGCTGAGAATTAATCCTATGAAACATAAACATAGGGTTCTCAAAATTTAGACAAAAGAATAGTAATATATGTTTTGGGATGGGAGAGATTCACAATTTACAAAGAGACTTGTATCCATCCTCTTGTGTTCCTGGGAGAAGATCAATCGAGGTAGAAGAGAGTGACGATCTTGCGAAGATTTTTAGCTTCTTGACATGTCTCCATGAGAAGCTTACTGTCATGAAACGCGAAGCAGATTACTTGCTGTACTTGTGATATGATGTCCATGTTGCATAGCCTGCACAAAAAAAAAACGAATAACTCAGTTTCATTATGTGTAGAATTGAATAACATCAATGTGTGAAATATGATCACCAACCTGCTGGCTTCTAGTAATGGCAAGTGGTCATTGTGTGGCTTTTCTACCACGTTTTGCACCTGTGAAAAGAGTAAAGAGTTTGGAGATGAAAAGAATCCGAACAAGAGATCCTGACGGTGAGCACAAACCAGGTGGTTACTTACTTTAGACAAGAGTTCTTGGCTCTCAGGAGGTTGTTTTTTCAAACTTTGAGGCAAAATGACTGTAAGAAGCTCTGGCCTCTCTGCTCTCAATGCACCTCTGATAACAGCTGCGTTAGTTCCAGATGCACCTGAAGTATATATATGATTTTTCTGCACGAACCACCACGAATGATTGCAGAGAAAGGTTTATGAGAACTTAAAAAAGAATGAAGCTCCAAAGGACTCTTACAGTAATAACCATGGCGTAGCTAAGTATCTCGATAAGTTCTTGATGCATGAAACCCATGTTCCTAGTCCCAAAGAAGCCAATTGTTCTAGGCCCTTGTTGCTGTATCGCCAATAGCTCCTATTGATTACATATATAGACGGGGTTAGTCACATCCCATCTAGCCAACAAAACCAATATTCCAATTTCTAAAGCTATAAGATTTGATTATAAGAGCAGAATTTCCTTTTAAGGTAAAGCTAGCTAGCAAGCAGAGAAAGTAGTAGTCGTTACTTGAATGTAATCAACATCAGCGGCAGGTTTGAGCTCAGAGACAGCAACAGAACCAGATCCTTCAACGATAGCCTGAGCCTGAGTAGGAATCCGGAGGCGGCCGGAATCTTCATCAGATTCAAGCCCACATGTAATGAGATCATCTTCATTTCTCCAGACATCTGTGTTGTCTTGGTCTTTCGTGCACTATATACAATATACACAGCATATAGAAATATCAGAGTTCCTCAGAGTTGAAAATTGTAAAAATTAAAAAAACAAGAAGCACAAACTCTACAAGGTCAAATCTTAGATATTACATACATGTTAAAGATATAATGTAGTCTTATGAACACTAAAGTCTCAGAGACACAACAATCTTTTAAATTACTGGAGGTCAAGTCACACAACCTAACTACTAGACAAGAATAATTAATGTCTCCAGCAAAAAAGACTAACACTTTCAAGTATAATAATACAATCGTGATGAGAGAACAAAACATTGATCTTTTCTAACACAATCTGTCGGAATGCAAATTAGTACATAAACAGAAGTAAGGAAGTAATCAGTGACATTTACCATAGGAATACAAGGAGAGTAGGATCTGAATCTCCCTGGGAAAAGCTGCCACTGGGAAGAAGAACATGTAGTAAAAGAAGAGGATCGGAGACTAAAGTTAGGGTTTTTCGATCTGAGCGGAGACGGAGCTTGAGAATCCGAAGAAGAAGGAGGAATCAAGGGAGGTGTAAGAGGCAGAAGGAGCCTCATAGGTAGCGAAGAACTCATCTCTCTATCTATCTATTTATCCCAACAGCTTTCCAACTTCTACGGAATCCAACTTCTACTCTCTTCTCTATCTGAGAAAATTGACAGAGAATCCGAATCCTTCACTGCTTCCTCGAAGAAGAAGAAGATAAACCACTCAGACGAATACAAAACCAAAAAACTAAACTTTTTTTTTATTTTTTAGTTGGAGAATATTATTCGTCCCCTTGCAGCTGTGAATTAATATTGACCTTTTTTTTTTGTTATGGGCTCCTAAAACTTAAAAAGCCTTGTAACTTTTTACAGCCTTCACTACTAATACCAACACGTGTCAACATGTCTCTGTTACTACTTGAACACTTACCATACTTACAATTGCAATCACATGTTTGTATCTTCTTTCTTTCCTTTTTTTTGTTGTTAAAGTAACTACAGGAAAGAAAGATGGATATATATGTATAAGATGAGAGAAACTATCTTTATGTTTTTTTTTACATACAGAGAGATTACATTTATTCATCAAACGTCCCTTCTTTCTTTTGACTCGGGTACATCAAGAAGACACGTTTTGATATCATCTTGTGGAACTTGAACAATGAACTGCAGTTTCATCTTCATCGCTGTCGTTTTCACTTTTCCAGCTTCATCCCTCCACCTGCACCATATGCATTCATAGCTCTCCCTTTTTTAGTTTTGCTATATAATATTGATATGAAACTCCCATCTTCATCGGTCTGTTTGCACCCTTGAAAAGCGGAAAGACAGGAGCAGGGCAGTGGAGACTGTGGAGGGAAGTGTAAAGGCTAAGGCTTTGAGAAGATGTATCTGCCATTGAAGTGGATTTGCGAGAAAGCTATCGCAAAGTAGTTATTATTTCATTATCAAAAGCTTTTACTGAAGAACTCAAAGTTGGTGTCTGAGTTCCATGACACTTGACACTATTGTCTTCTTGTAAGGGAAAAAGGCTGTTTGTTCTGTTATTGTAACGTGAAGATAAAAGAGTAATTCCAAACATGTTATTTTGAAGTAAGAAGAATATATAAGTCTGCAAAACTCAACCAGTCCTCTCATGGGTAAGGATATAAAGCTCTCCCTCTCTCTCTCACAGGTTTTCTTTCTCTCCCTTGTGGAAATCCGATCACCTCTTTTTCAAAACAGCTCTGGATCAGTCTGCCTGAACCGTGATTGGCTTTCCTCGTCCCATCGAGAATCCTCTGGTCCCATCAGGCATCCTTGGTCCCGGTGGTTGCTGTTTTGGCTGCTCCATGCTGTTCATTTGATTGTTTGAAGGTGGTGTTCCCACTTGATGTTGATGGTGATGATTGTGATGACTTCCACGCCCATTGTGGTTCTGGTTTTGGTTTTGGTTATGGTGTGGTTGACCTCGTCCTCGTCCCTTTCCCCTGCCTCTGCTACGCCCTTTTCTCTGTACAGCCGCTTTCTCATTCCCTTGCTCCTCTCCCTGTTATGTCTTAAAGTTAAAGAATCATCCATGAGAACAATGCAAGACCGTATTTGGTGTTACTTACTACTATCACTGCCTGCTCTGGCACATGTGTATCCCATTCCCCAGGACACTCTTCAGATTGTTTCTCAATCGGCTGCTGCTCGGATGTTGTAGCATCATCGTCCTCATGTTCTACTTCTACATCATGTTCTTTTCTTCCTCGCCCTTGACCCTGTTTTGGTTCCTTTGTCTGTATGATAAGAATAGCAAAACATTAACCGTGTGGAACCAGAATAACAAGAATGTTAAGAGTGTTGTCAATTTATCTGTCTGCTACTAAGATATATTTGGTCTCTGCTAATTATAGTATGAGAAGACAAGTTGAGTGTTGTCAAATTTCAAACCACATACCTGAGGTTTTAACATCAACCGGACCTTAAGACTGCTCCTCCAGTTTCCTGCTTCATTTAGTTCAGCAACCTGTACAGAGTAACATGCTTTCGGTTAATCACATCTGCACATGAGAGTATAAACACACATAGTCTGCAAATTCGAGTAATGAGAGACTGTACTGCTTTCTCGGCTAGCTCAACCGTCTCGTACTCCACAAAAGCATGGACCTATAAGAACACAAAGTAAGAGAACCATCAACTCTGCATCATATTAATCCATTCAAGTCGCAGAACCAAAAAGAACAACCATGGATCTATAATTAGTATACCTTGTTACTACTGAAAAGAGTACCATCGCTTTTGGCTGTTCTTGCTGCTGGTTGAACACCATTCCCAGTATTCTGTGGCTGGCAGGTACGGATGTTCTTCACACTGAGAAATAAACTCAATACTTTTAAGAAACCCAAAGTGATTGTTTATCTAGAATATTGAAAAAGTAACACCGACAGACGTTAGTAGTTGTACCTTCCAACAGTTGAGAAAATCTTCATCAGATTTTGGTAGCAATGGTCCTCAGGTAGATTCTCAGCAATAACTATACGAGACTAGATATGATAAAGAGCTTATTATTAGAAAATCAACACATTATTTTCTTCACAAGATAAGCAGTAATACAGAAGTATCAAAACAGTACCTGGAGTTCTTCTAGAGCAGTCTCGGTAACTGGATTTATGCGTCTCACTTTCTTCCCATCTTCACTAACAACCTGTTCAATGACCTCAAACCGTTAGAAAAACATCTGAAGGAGAAATATGCAACAACAACAACAACAAAACAAGCAAAAGAACTCACAAGCTTTGCTGAGTTCTGTAGCACTGTGGCAAGCTGAGAATTACCACTAATGACAGCTTTAACTTTCTTGAAAGATGCAACAACATGTATTGGCACTGTAAACCCATGAAATCCCATTACACGGATTGGAACAAAAAAAAAAAGTTACTATAAAAGTAACACTTTAAAGCAACAGACACTTACCGTATCCTTCAGGATCCTTGCTAATGAATCTCATCAGATGATCAGTGGTAGCCAAGTTCAAATCACTGAAGTAGTATTCAACCTGACAATTTGATATTAAGTAGTCAATAACTTCCGACATGTTGCAACACAGACAACAAGATCACATCATGTCTGAAGCTAACTAGTATTCAACAAGATTGAAAATCTCACCTGATTCACTATCTTCTGAACAGTGTCCTCAGGCAAACCAGTTTTCGGATCGATAGAAACCGAAGCTCCAGCCTCAGTCGTCTGCTCATTCTTAGACTCTCTCTTGTGATCTCTCCGATCACTCTTCTTCACAACCAAATCAGGCTCCTGCTCTCCACCGACACCACGCTGAAGATGGCCGTGGTTCCTCACGGGAACATACTGACGGTTCTGATGGAAGCGATGATGAGGATGGTGGTGGTGAGGCTGGATAGGAACAGGACCCAGAACCGGAACGTTGAAGGGACGCTGGTGGTGGTACATATGAAGCATACCGTGCGGCGGAGGAGGAGGGATAATCATCCTCGGTGGTTGCGGCAGAGGAGGTGTAGTTCGACCAGGTACGAACTCAGGAGCTCCGGCGTTGAGTCTACTTGAGGAGAGAGACCTCAAGAGCGACGGATCTGAAGAGGAAGTAGAGTGAGAGAGATCGTCGGAGTGAGTAGAGGAATCTAGGGTTTGCTGATCAGCCATGGATGATTGACTTAAACGTGACGACTTTGACAGTGATAGATGAAGAATTCTCGAAGTAAAGTTCGGATCTTTTCTGAAGAAGTCGAAGTGGGAATCTTTCTTACAGAGAGAGAGAGAGAGAGTAGATCCCTGGAGAAGAGGGGAGAGACCAAAAGAGAGACAAAAGACTCTTCCTTTTCCTGTTTGGAGAGAAGTTCTCGGGTCTCAAAGGTCGTCTCTTTGTCGTGTATTTATAATAGATGGGCTTTTAGTTCTTTCTTATATCGACATTAAGACAGAACAAACTTTCACTTGCTGGTCCTTAAATATTACAACATTATTCTGGTTTTTACAGTTATTAGTCTCAGAGTTGGAATCATAAAAACAGAAACTTTCAAACAGAAGAGAGCTTCCCGCAATGGTCTTGGACATGTTGGTCGAACCTGTTTCTGATGGCTTCCCAGAAGGAAGGAACTGCGATGTTGTCTGGGACTTCTTTAAACGACGGTAAGTAGTTCAAGTCTACTACCACATGATCTCTTGTTCCTTCTTGAATCTGTAGATATCTCAGCAAGGAGAGAAAGTGTGTAAGTAGAGATAAAGGTTCTTGTGTGACTGTGATGGGATAATGATACTTACAACCACGTCAAATCCAAAAATTGTGAGATCAAGCTTCTTTCTCAGCCAGTTAGCTGCTTCTGTAACTAGTTGGAGATCAATCTCATCTACCTGATTCTGATTTGCGGAGCCGACTGGTAAAGACTTTAAGCTGCGGAGGTAATGGAACACCCCAAAGTTACAGTCTTTCGGCAACTGAAGGCTTAGTAGCAATAAGAGTCCATGGAACTGTTATGAAATCTACCTGTCAAAGAGAATTGGTTGGAGACCGTTTTCTTCAGCTGACTTCCTCAGGATGGGAGAGCTAGGGATCGATTTCTTGACGGTATGGAAGATCTTTTCGCCCAAGACGTAGAACTTGAAGATCCTGGATGAATGGTCCACATACTCCTGCAAATTCAGTGATTGACAAGCTTCTTTATGTGCTGCACATCTTGAATTAGTAGTGTTCTTCTTGAATTTGTTATGTTGTGACTTACTTGGATAATGGCAGGAACAGGAGTGTTCAGATCTTTAAAGTCCTCAACTCGGAAGACAATGGCCTGGGAGAAACACATGAAAATGAGGATGTTGTTTGGATGTGAAAGACCAAAACAAGAAGGAATTATGAGAAAATCACCATGCTGTGAGCATCAGCAACACCACAGGCAACCTGAGGTTTCACAATACATGGAAGAGAGAGTCCAGCTCTTGACAAGTTTTGAGCCAGATCAGGTTCATCATAGCTGTCAATCTGCAGATAAGGAACTTTGACATTAACATGCAAAGGTGAAAATTAAAGCATCAATGTGAAACTATACTTGGAGTAGTCAGAGGAAATAGTTGATGGGAAAGGTCTCAAGAGATACTATGTCAAACTTGAATCATAAAGAAGATTGAGGAGTTAATAAAAAATAGGAGGATTCTAAGACCTTGAGGAAGCAGGCGCCTCTTATCTTTCGTCCTGCTGCAGTAAGGTCCTCTAATCCAAGAAGAATATGTTGCATCTTGAGTCTGTCCAGGACAGGATATATATGTTGAAGCGGGTCAACTACAGCACAGGCATTTTGATCTTCCATATACCTGCAAGTAGCTTTCAACAAGGTTTATCCTATGTGTGGTATCTATATGCCACTTGCTGATACAACACAGTGCTAGACTGAATCACATAATCGAGAAGCTTACTTTCTCAGTTCCTCCATGCCGGTAGAGAATGTAACTGCAACAGATGATTTTTGGACGGAGCAGTTCAGTTGAATGGACAAGATTTCGTCAGTTGCTTTGTGGAAAATGATATCAGCGTGTTTGAGTTGAGATGAAAGAGGGAACTCAAACATGAGAGGTAGAAAGATGAGCCCATTTGAAGTAGGATACATGGGTAAAGCACCCCTCTAGAGAAAAATTTAACACGGTGAACATCACATATAAGCACCATAACTATAGCATGAATCAATAACGACCTAGAAGATAAAGCATATAAACCAAATGTTTGAAAGTTGACGTTTAAATATGGTTATTACCTTGGCAAAGTCCTCTACGCGAGATGGCTTCATGATGTAAGCAACTATTGCAGCACCATCACCCATCGCCTGTTTACGAGAGGTAACATCAAAAGGGAAAGACATATAAATCAAATTAAATTGAGAAGGAAGAATATGAATGTGTGATATCAAGCAACTCAGCAACTTTGTTTTAGTAACTTTCGTTTCTGGCCTACAGTGAGTACTCTCTTCATGTAAACCAGCTTATTTCTCAATCTGAAGCGTTTTCTAGTATAAGCCAACATCAACGTCAAGACATACCTTTTTGTTAGTGCAGCAAATAGTCATCGGAAGCTCTTCGAGTCTACGGATATGAAGCATGTTAGGATCCTCACATGAATCGCCTTCTACAACATATAAAACCCAATAATGTCCAAACACACTCGTTTGTGAAGCTGTTTAAGTATAAACGCGGAAGCTGAAGATTTGAAAAAAAAAACTGTTCAAAACTCTCATGGGAGTAGAGAGATGATCTTCATCACTAACCAAGTACAACAACAAGCTGACTTGGACTTAGTTCACGCAGTGTCTCTTCTTTCCTGCTTGAAGCAACATACAGAATGTCACCGTCACTATACCATGCTTTGAGAGCATCACCAAAAGCAACACTTGTCAGAGACGACATCTCCAAAGGTAAGCAATCTACGGAGTATTCCGCTGCCGTTTTCCTCAGTAAATCCACCTATAAGATAGTAAAAACGAATCAATCAATCTCACACCACAATGTCAAAACATTTAGACAAGTCATCACGTTCATGAACTCAATAGTTTAGTCCAAACCTTGTTTTCCGGAAGATCAAGACCATAAGATATCCCCTGAGAGAGACAGCAAAAGACAAAAAGATCAATGTCTGAACGGCACAATTCGATCCAAAGTTCATCCTTTCCTCATCTCATCACTTTACAGTTAACCAATAACGACAGAAAACTCTGTAACTTTTGCATGCATTGCGATATCTAATTCCAATCAGTCGTTATTACCGTTCGGATCATGGAGTAACGAAACAGCCTGAGGATCAACAAGACTGATGCTCGAAGTCGCGGCGTCGAATCTTCTTCATTGTCGTGATTGAAAAGCACAGATTCGTCAAGTAAGACACTTTTCATCGTTCTTCTTCCCATCTCTCTCTGAAGGGAAAAAAGAAAGAATAATCTTTACGGTGGCGATTTAGCCGTTAAATGGCGGAATCGGAGAAAGTATTGTTCTTTATTGAACTGACCGATTTACCCTTACTGTCTTTGTCATAACTGAGGATGTATGGGTAATTAAGAAAAGGACAAAAGCAAAGTTTCGATCTTTATCGTTTTTCTACGCCTCCTCCTCTGTTTTGAATGAGAAAACCAGATCGGAAACTCTGAAACTGAGAGAGACACAACGGTGAAGAAGAGATTTAAGGTTGTGTAGTCGAATGTTCGGGAAATGAACCGGGAAACGTCTTCCTCAAATGCACAAACGAAGAGGTTCCCTCAGCCGCAGCCGCCGGAAAAGAAGGAGAAGAAGCTAAAAAGGGAGAGACTTCCGGCGAACCCATTGAGAGGATTCAGTACAAGAAGCTCTGGAAGCAGTAGTTGTAGCAATGGCAGTGGTTCCGGGTCAACTAGCCACAGGTTCTTGCTCTCTCATTCTTTCTCATCGTCTTCTTCCACTTCTTCTTCTTCGCTGGGTAGTATTAGACCTGTGAAGTCAGTAGCTAAAACCCCCAAGTCTGCTCCAGTTGTGAGTAAACCCTTAATTAGAAAGAAACCAAAGTCTCTCGAGGAGAAGCTCAAACCAACTAATGCTGCTGAGAAGCCTCAGAGATGTAAAACAAACCCTACTTTTGGAAAGAGAGTCACCATGAAACCGGAGAAAGGTTCGGTTTTGAAGAAGCTTAAGCTTAAAGATCGACAAACTACGGTTAGAGTAGATGACAGTGTTGTAAAGGTTGTTACTCCTGTGTCTAAACTAGGAACAGGATCTGATTTGATTTATAGAAGCAATGCTGATGAAGGTAACAGCAGTAATCAAGAAGAGAAGACACCACCTGTTCAAGCATCAGTATCTCCAGAGATGCACTGCGGAACGTCTATGAGTTTGTCAGCATCAGCTCAGTCACAAGCTTGTTATGCTGCTGGGCATTTACTCTCAGGTGTAAGTGATAAGAGGAAATGCAAGCCTAAAGGGATACTCACCGTGTGTGGGAATGGTTTCCAGGTTGGTAAGGGAAAGATACTGAATGATTCTGATGAATTTGATGAAGGAGGTTTTGGTATTATTGGTGGAAGTTATGATAACATCTCTATGATGACTTTGCCTGCTGATGCGTCAGTGCAGTGGCTTTTATCTCCTTGTGATGAGGAGAAAGAAGATGACAAGGAAATTGTTGAGTGTGTAGGCCATGAGACTCCTTCGCCACTATCAGATCGTAGCACTTGTTCTGATTTATGCAACGTTAGCCGTGGAAGAAGTGTTTCACCCATGAATACATGTAAAGAGACGATGAGAAGGATTAGTTCTTCTCTTTCTCCAAATGAGCTTTCTCGTTTCAGGACATTTATGCAGCTTTCATCCCCTAAGTGTGAGCTAGATCCTTCTCAGCATTTGGGTGGAGACAAACGGTCTCCCTTATCTGTTGACACGCTGGGAAGCGACAATGTGATTCAAACACCAGAATCCAACTCAAGCCTGGACAGTTACTTCAGACTTGAGGTTGGTTCAGATTTGGAATCACTGACAACGACTCTTCAATCAGCCAGATTGTCTCCAAGGAGACATGCCTCACCACAGGAACCGGGCAGTTCAAGTTTCAACTTCGACTCTTTGGCCACATGTTCTGATTCTATTGATCTTTCACAGTTTCAGAGAGGTTTAGTTGAAGGTGATGATGCTCCTGCAGGAAAAGGAAGAGAATTGCTTCCATGCTCTGCTGCAGAGTCAATAAGCACTGATGGTGGTGGAGGTCTGATATGTTCTGAGGATTCAAATTGGATGGCATGTTACAACAAGAGTTAACTTCCTTCCTAGACGATTAGTTTCCTTGTAAGTATGTTCACGTTAGCAGGTCGTAGCTGAAGGAACTTTCCTTCCTGTTGTTGTGTTTCTCTCTTTGTTCTCTTCACATTTTCCACTTATAAAACAGCAATTCTTATTCTGAGCGCATCAGAATATTTGAAATCATTTGTAGTTTTTGTTTTTGTTTTTGTTAAACCAATAAAACATATGTTTTTCATTTCTTAAATTACAGGAGATAGGTTCACACTCCTTTATGGTTCTTCAATAAAAGTACATTGTTGTTTTCAGCATCTTTGAGTTGAAAGTTAGATACCT
The DNA here is from genome assembly GCA_012274485.2 of Sinapis alba. Taxonomy (NCBI): domain Eukaryota; kingdom Viridiplantae; phylum Streptophyta; class Magnoliopsida; order Brassicales; family Brassicaceae; genus Sinapis; species Sinapis alba. The sequence goes on from MU105758.1 coordinate 166,344, forward strand.
GCTTTACCAGATACCTTTCCTTTGCTCCAGGTTTTTATAAAAGGCCATGCTTTTTGAGAATATTTAGATTCTATAGTCTTTCGGTAAATCACAGAATGTTCGATTGCTCAGTTCTCAAGATACAATAGGAGTAGTATTTAAGTGTTCACATTGCTACAACATTCTTATCTTTTGGTTTCTTCTATAAAACTTTTATAATAAAAGTTTGTTACTTGCAGATACCTTTCCTTGGCACCAGGCCGTGTAAACAAAACCAAAAAAAAAAGTTAAGTCTTTTAAGGTGAAAAGATTCCTTTAAACATATCTTACTTGTTTAGGAAACCACTCATCATCTTCCAATGTCATGCTGATCAAGAGCCTATTCATTATTTCCATTTTCCACACATTAAAAACATTTTCTTTTGGAATTGGTTTTGTTTGTTGATGTCATCTAGTTTCTCTTAACGGTATATAAATATATAGTCTTCCCGTTCTTTGTTATCATCTAGTAACTGAACCATCTCGAGGAAGAATGTCAGGCTATGCCAAGAGCAAATATGTTGTTGATGAAGCGCGTGCAGTTCAGCAACCAAAAGAGAGTGATATCACTGGTAACATCATCATCTTTACCCTTGTAGGGCTTTGCATTCTGCTCAGCCTCTTCATCATCATTGGTTTCTTTGTCATAGCCAAGCCACTTGAAGCAAGCTTGACATCTGTGGCTGTAAGAAGCCTCAAGTACAATGATACATCATCATCATCATCATCATCCTCGCCTTATTTCAACGCAACACTAGCCATGGAGATCAGAATTGAGAATCCAAACTTTGGCTTCTTTGAGTTTCCCACTAGTAAAGGAGATATTTTGTACAATGGTCGTGTTATTGGTGAGATGAAGATTGATGGACAACGAGTGGGTGCATATAGTGCCATAAAGATAGAGGTTGGGACAAAAGTGAGTTACAAAGAGGATCAGGCACCATCTGTTTGGTTCAAGAACGATGTAAAGAGAGGGTTGGTTATCCTCCAGGTTGGAGCTAAACTGAGAGGTGAAGTACACTTGGAGGTTTTGAACAAGAGAAGTGTGAATTTGAAGTGTTTGATGTATCTTAATCTGGTGGATGAAGTGATTCAACGTTTGTGGTGCAAATGAAAATTCTCTTTTTTCACCTTTTTACTTTTTTAGTTGTATTAAGATGTATAAAGTTGATATTGAAATGCTTGAATTTTCTTTTATCATGAAGTTGATATTTGAATATCAAATGGTTATTGTCTAGACACTAGTCTCTAGCTTGTTAATTACAATCAGTATATACATTTTGTCACTATAAAATTCACATTTTTCATTTCTACATTTTCACGGTTAAAATTTGAAAAAAGATGGTTAAAGTGGAATTTGGAATGTTTTTACCAGCAAAATTTTTGCTCTTAAGTTTTATTTTTTACAACAAAATAATAGAATGTTTTTAGTTGAATGGTAAGTGTTCCTTTTTAATTCCCATTATCAAATAAAAATTGGTACATTTGTGTGTTTGTTTAGCGTAAATTAAGAAGCATCATCAACTTTGTCGTCATCACTCTTTTATCATTCTCCAAGTAGGCAACCGTTATTAATCTTTGATGTTTGTGACTTGAAACTTGGTGAACACATGTACATCACTAGCTCGTTGTAGGGCCAACGTTACTTTCATTTCCTGTAGAATCGGATTCAGCTCCAGGCCGTGGACTTTTGAATGTTGTGAAATGTATTCTAAACAAGTTTGTTTTATCCAACAAGTAAAATCACAAAAGATTCGTCTCGTGTGAAACATATATATTAATGTGTTTCCTTATTAGATAAAAGCAAGTTTACTTGCTAAAATATCATTTTTTTATCCACTAGTGTAAGGTTATCTTGAAACCGTCCTCTTCAGGAAAATAAATAAAACCTAAACTAAACAGCCAAACACAAATGTCTCACAAAAATCTTATAATTTTTTTGTTAAAGATTTTCGACTATACACAAACACCAAGTCAAAGAGGAGAGGATATATAACGTGTCCAACAACTGAATCAAAATATTAAAAAGAAGTTACGGGTTGGACTTTTGTTAGGTCTCGATCACAATTCACAAACCCTTTTTATCTTAAGTATATCCATAGGCAGTAAACGTACATCAATCACAAGTTTGTTATTAATCATCTGTTTCTCGTTGACAAAATAAGAAATATATATATGCACTATGTATATTCAACCAATGTTAATCCACAACATAATAAAATTATACAAAGTTGTGATAGATGGTTGTAACATGGCTAAAAACTTTTGAAATGTTCACACGAATAATATACAAAAATAAATTTGCATAACTCGGGTATAAAAACATGAACGTCGTAAATATATTTCTTTCACAAAAGTTTTTAGGTGTATAAAATTAATAATGTTTTAAATTAAAAACATACTATACCATACCATATAGTTGGAAAAACTAAAGAATCATTTTTAATAATTTTTTTGTGTAGATGTGGAATGCCAACCATTGACATAAAAACAAATGAGAAAAACAACATACTCTCAAAAAGTTTTTTTTTTTTGTATAAATAAAGAAATATACAAAAGAAGAAAATGGAAGGTAACTAAGCACCAAACCCATAATCTATACACTTCCAATAAATAAAATAACAAAACCTCTTCATCACCTTAAAGAACAACAAGAAAGAGAGTTGGTGTTGATGGATGGCTTAATACCAATGGCGTTCAGGGCCGTGAAGAAGAACCTAACTCGCCGTCGTTACGAGTGTCTCTCCTCCTCCTCCGCCAATACAACTCGTGATCATCACTCTCACGACTCCAATATCGAAATGAACGTGGACGGTGGTCACCATCATCGCCGTCGCTGGTCCATGGGAGATTTCTCATCGTTATCAAGACGAGAAACAAAAAGAATTGGCGGCGGAGCAACGGAGAAGAGTTGTTCACCGCCACCACGGGAAGGTCAACTCGTGAGATACAAGAGCCATCGGTTGTTTTCTTGCATCTCAGGTCAATAATATTAATTATCAATTCAAGAAAATAGGAAACTCGAACTTCTTTTTTTTTCAGCGTGTTGGTTGGTTTGTATTATTACAAAGATGTGTGACACGGATCATGTACATATTCGTTATCTTGTGTTGTGTTGTGATGATCTTCTGATGTCGTAAAGTTTACGATACAACATGGGGGGGACGTTTGTTGTGAAATGTATAAATGCTGGGTCTTAAACGAGAAAACGAAAACTTGTAGGGGTCAATGTCGAAATAACTATAGTTCCAAGCCAATATGCTCTCTCACTATCTCAAAAGTCTTTGTCAATGTTCTAAAAATCACTGAACAGTATTTATTACAAAAATTAAAACTACGGTCCAATTTTTTAAAAAAATATATAACGATCCTGAAAATCAAATTTTCTACATATTTATTATAGCGATTATCAATCAACCCCTAAATGTTTTATAGAGGATTATTATTTAGGATAATGGATACACCAATTTTTGGATATTTAAACTAATTTGAAAGAAAAAAATTGGAAAATTGTTTGATGAAATCTGATTTACGGCTAAACCGATTTTTAGAACACTGTTTTTTTGTTGACCTAATCCACATGTATAAGGACTGTATAATACATTCATACTTGTTCGTTTTCCACAAGATACACGACATGTCACAAAATCTACAAAACTTAATAAAAGTGATTAAGTTTAAAGTCTTTCATAAGAGACCTCATGAGGAACAACTTAAACGATCAAGTGAACAGAGAGAACAAAGAAGACAATGCGTTTCCAAAGACGCTAGTCCGTGAAACAAAGAGTAGTAACAATAGCTCTACAAAGTGACAGTGCGTCTGTATAGAACTTCATCGTCATCACTCTCATCATCATCTTCATCAGACACAACCTCACCACCACCACCAGGCATATCTAGCTTCCCACCCATGTCAAACACTGGACCTTCAGTATCCGCATCGATAAAGTTACCTTCCAATCGTTCCTCAAACCTTTGGTCGCTGCAATTAAGGAACCAGTTCAACGAACTCCTAATCCCTTTGCTCTGTAGCTTCTGGTACCTAGGTTTGATTCTCGACTCCAAGCTATAAGTAAAATACTCAGGATACTCCACCAGCTCCTTCATCGGTCTCCCCATCTCCGTCTTGTAAAAGTAATAGCTATTCTTCATGAGTTCAACTCGTGAACAAAGGATCTGAGGACATCTCACAACCATCCTCGCAACGTCCTCAACCTGAAACGCCCTGCCCAACAGAAACTCAACTGGTTTCATTATCACGTTCTGCTTAAGGCTAACAATCTGCGGCATCTTCTCCACCACGCGAGCGAACCCTTCAGGATCAATCTTGAGCTTCAAGCTGAAAAAGTACTGTTGTGTAGACATCTTGGCCTTTACCGGTAATCCAAGAATCTGAGGATACTGTGCTATAACCAAAGGTAGCAGCTCTCTCCTGACGCCAAAACTAATCAAACACTCCACATTCGGTTTAACAGTCTCCTCGAGACTGTACCCGATTACATACGCACGTTTCTCTAGCATCCTAGCCACAATCTTCTTCGGCAAACCGATGGAAACGAGGTAATCTACAATAGGTTTGATCATAGTTCCAACTCTCATCCCCAAAAGATAAGGATACTGAGTCACCATAGGACCAATGTCTCTAGGACTCACACCAATACTCACCAAATAAGCAACGGACGTGCTCATCGTCCCTTCGAGCTTAAACCCCAACAGCTCCGGATACTTCATCAGAACATACCCCAAATCCTGCTTCTCCACATCAAGCCCACGTAGAAACTTAACCACAGGTGCAAGCTCAACAACCACACTAGCGTGGAGAATCTGAGGATAGTTCTTAACAAACTCTCCCAGCTTCGATCTGGAGATTCCGGTTTTCTCCAAGTAAGCCAAGACAGGGATGAGATTCTTACGCACGCTGCAACCCAACATTAAAGGATACTCATTTACGTCGTCTATCGACAACCCCAGCTTCTGTAAGAACTCGACACGCTCGGACATGACTTCGACGGTGGAAGGGAGCTCGATGGATTCCAATTCGTCGGTGATTACGCCGAGGGACTTGAGGTAATCGCAGATTTTGACTCGGTTAACGAGTTTTTCTTTCTTGCCTTGGATGACTCCCCATGTGACGGTGGGCATCTCGTACTCCGGGAACTTGGAGGAGGATTGCGTTGTTGCGTAGTGAGAGATTCGGAGGATCGAACAAGGGCTTTGGAGGAGGTGAGGAGGATCTGGTGGGTTTATGAGGGTTTTGAGGATTGGGTAGTGTCTTGCGATGAAAGATACGAACTTTTTGTTCCTCCTGAGGAGAAGGTAGCTCATTTCTGGAGGTGACCCAGAAGAGTGGTGACGGAGAAGATTATAACTACGCTGAGAATATCAGATGGGTAAAGAGAAAAATGGTTTCTTTTCTCGCCTGAAAGGGTTTTGCGATTAGAGGAGAGAGAAGCCCTAACTGTAGAGGCGGAGAGATGTGGAGGCTGTTTTTTTCTGAGTTACGGTCTAACCGGGTGGTCTGAACCGGTTATTATGAATCAGTAGGCTTCTTCCCTCGCGGTTTAGGAAATTAGAACAGAACCCTTTTAGCTCCTTCCTCGCCGCGTTCTCTAGCTAGCGTCATCGTTTCTCCATCTCTCTCTCTCAGGTTTGTCTTGTTAATCTCAACCCAAGAAGCAGTCTCTATCAGTTTTGTAGTAGTAATGCGCGGCTCTCGTAGCAATCGTAAAGTTTTAGACTTGGAATCAAATGATGATTTTGTGATCTGTGTCGATTGAATTGATCATTGCGTCAAGAACTATACTTTTAGGCTGTTAATGTTGTTGTTTGTTTGATAGGTTGGAGATAATAAGAGTGCAAAAAAAACTTACTTTCTTTCTCTCGCTCAGTCATTCCCATGTCTGCCCTTGTGGCCCTATGCAGAGCTCGAGCTGCTGCTGCTTCCTCTTCTTCTTCATTCAATAGCTTTGTTCGTCCATCATTTCGCAGCTTCTCCACAGGTACTAGTTATACCCCCCTTGACTTAGTTTCTGACTATGATTCTTATTGCTTAAGTCAAGAACATGATAATGTCCTAAAATTTATTGTCTTCTATGCATCTTTTTGAAGTTCTTATAACTTTCTGCTTGAACAATTTAAATGTGTTGCTAGGATGGAATCAGTTTTTTTCAGTTAGTTTTTGAAAGAGGTGTGATATATAGGTTGTAGGATGGTGTATCCTTGAGGAATCAGGTTGAGCTCTGTGAGCTGTATTTGCATTAGTATTATTGTTTCCTTCTTGCGTTTGTTTTCATTCAAAGTGCTTTTTTAGGTGATTGAGAGCTTTTGTGAGTTTGTTAAAAGGTAAAGCCTTTGCTTCTCTGTATGAGATAATAAACGGATGAGGATGAGCTATGCATGACTTCTCATCTCTTCTTCATATTTATTTTTTTCCACAGTTTAGTAAACTGAGTACTCGATTACACTTCATGTTGAGACACTTGGACTCTCCAACTCTGTTTCTATTTTGCATTCTCCTCAAAGAAGATCTCTTTCTGGTTGTATCTAAAGTGATCAATCAAGTACATAAATAAAACTGATGCATATAGGTACTTTGTGGGACTCTGGTTGTATCTCATAATGAAGGTATTATGGTCTTGTATACTGTCTGTATTGTTTTTTTTCTTCTGTAATTAGGATTGAGTTATGTTGAGTATATACATCTTCAAACTTAGTTAAGGAGATCAGATACTCATATATTGTTATATTCCTTTTTTTTTTTGGCAGGTTTTGCTGATGTTCAGAACAAAACACTGGTGGCAGAAATGGAAGAAAAGATGCTCCACATGGACATTAACTCAATGATAGGAAGTTCCATGCCACTAGGAATGATGCGCATAGGAACAATCATCCACAACATCGAGATGAACCCAGGGCAAGGCGCCAAGCTAGTACGAGCTGCAGGAACAAACGCCAAGATCTTAAAAGAGCCTGCTTCAGGGAAGTGTTTGATAAAGCTTCCATCAGGAGACACCAGGTGGATCAACGCCAGATGCCGTGCCACCATTGGTACAGTGTCGAACCCGTCTCATGGAGTGAAGAAGCTGAGGAAAGCAGGACAGAGTAGGTGGCTGGGGATAAGACCTAAAGTGAGAGGAGTTGCCATGAATCCGTGTGATCATCCACATGGTGGTGGTGAAGGGAAAAGCAAAAGTAGTGGAAGCAGAGGAAGGACATCGGTTAGCCCTTGGGGGAAGCCGTGCAAAGGTGGTTACAAGTCTGCTAGTGTCAAGAAGAAGAAGAAGAGATTAGCTGCTAGAGAAGCCAAAATGTGATCTATGATAGAACCAGAAGAAGTTTTTTACGTTTTTCTTCAAATGCATGTTTTTGAGAGTTCGGTTATGAATGTTTATTACATGTTTTCTTATTTCTTGAAACTGAAATTAAACGTTTTGAGCGTCTTAAACGTTTTAATAAACGCGTTTTCCAATATTAAGTGAGTTACGATCGTCCTAATAAAAGACTGTAGTAGTAGTAGCAGATGACACACAAAGTGAATTAACTGAGTCAAAAAGTTGGAACAATACACTGAATCAAATCCTCACGATGTAAAAAACATTCAGAACAAATGTCTTTTTTGACTTATTACTTTTAAATATTCCCAACTTCAGAAAATTAACTTTTAATACGAAATGATGTTTGAACTTTGAACCAGACAATGTTGTCAAAAATCAAGATGCCTTTTTCTATTAAAAATTTCAAGAAAGACAATTTGACATTTGCATTGGTCTAAGAAACCAAACTATTTAAAAAGTTTAAAGCAGGTTTTGGGAAAAACCAAGAATGGTATTAGATTTTTGTCAAGGGAGCACACAGAGTTTGAAGATTGTATCAAAACAACAGAGCAGCCACCATGCTTGCCATATTGGGTCCTACTCAGTCCATACTTATTCAATCATTTCATTTTAACCCTTTATAGATGTTATTCCTTTTATTTAATTTTATACTAAGTGTTTTTATTCTAGCTTTTTATATATGTTTTGGTATAAATATATGTCCACACATGCAATGAATCTAATACCTTCATTGTGAGATGCATGAATTTTATTTTATTTTCTTACCACCGTCCTTTAATACCCTTTAGTCTAATATCTTGGCTCAGACTTCATTACAAAGCTGGATAAAAAGAAATCGACAAAACATTAAAGTATATGTCCCCATATATTCTTTACCCCCAAAGAACATAAATACTTAGCTTTGTCTATGAATGACACAATAGAGATTAATTTATCAATTAGTTCTGAGATTAATTAATGCATAATGGCTACATATGGGTTAGGTGATGAAGAGAAAGGTAATGTATATGAAACAGAAAAAAAAAACTGAAACTGTAAAACGTAGAAGAAAGAGATTGAAGAGTTGTACGAGGAATATTAATAAGACAAGTTGGTCGAGATCATATGCATTGAACCGATTGGAGCGAACCACGTGATATTGACATGTGCAGTTGCATCAACATTATCTACCTTTTGAAATCATTGTGTATTTAATTGTTCATCAACGTTTTGAGCTAATCTTATACTACTATATACTATTTTCAATATATATCTACGATCTAAGTAAAGCCATCAAAATTATTAAAGGATAGTCCTAATGGAGAAATATGATCAATAATACTCAAATATGTGATGAAACTGTGGGCATATCATTTAAACTCGTTGTTGAGATAATAATGCTTATGTATTATGCAAATTATATAATATAGTACTTCTAATAAAGTAATTATATTTTGTTGAATATTGTTGCAACTGGTCCACAACCACTAGACATGCAATCTAGAGGAAGGGGTTTGCGATGTTCAAGGCAATCATGCATGGGTTGCCATTTCTGTAGCTTTCCCTTTCCACACATTAATTATTTGTTTTCTAATTTCTTTAAAATTAAATACTTATAATACTAACAGAATCCACAAGCCCTTCTGTAAGATAATCCTCCTGTTTTTTTGTTTCACCTTTTTAAAAAATGTGTAAATCTTTCTAGGTTTTGCATACGAATCTATAAAAATATTTTTGATCTGGATAAGAGATTAAGCTCGATCTCTGTACGCAACTAGTCAAATGTGTGTCATCGTCCCATCGATCCTAGCTAAAGAATCAATTAAGTGCATATCCGCAAGATAAGTTGAATATCCTTTTGTGTCGGAAAGATATCGATTACTATGATATTTTTGCAACTAGCTATCTTTACATCAGATTTAATGTCTGCATGCATCATTTCCCTGTCAGTGTATTTTGTTGTAAAGTTTTGTTTTTTGGTTAGGTCTTGTTGTTATATACTCCAGTATATATGATTCAATGAATTTAGATTAACAAGTAACATATTGGTAACCTGTCAATTGGTTAATACCCGAAAAGCCAAAAATTAGATATTTAATAATCGTTTCTTAACTTTTTATTAGTTAAAGTTAAGACTGTTCTTATATTACGCTAAGAATGATACCCTAAAAAAGTTACAATAATCATGGCCTTAGGAAAACATCATGTTCCTCATTAATCACGCAACCAAATATGTCATGTAAAATGCAGAAATTCTCACGGTTTTTTAACATAATGCTCGCATTGCTTTTAACTATTAATAACAAGATGCTAGTAACGATTTTAAAAAATTAAACCCAAAGGAAAATAAACATTGGACCAACTGTCCCACTAGGAACACGATAATATGATATATCCACCACATGAAATGCCGAAGAGAAGAATAACAATATATGGGTCCTAAATGGTCGATAAACATAGACAACATTATTGTTAGGTAGAAAATATAGCTATATAAGTTATATGTACATAAGTTTTTTTGAAACTATTTATCAAATTAAAATGGCAATTCACTACATTCAGTCTATTAATCATTGTCATCCTTTGAATCCATCTCTAGTGCAAATGAATTCGAATTTTTACGTTGTACCTTTTTTCCCATCCATATAGTTTCAGTAGATTACAACTCTGAATGATAATAGCATTACTGCCGTGAACAATGTATAAAGAACACAGATTAAGTGACCACTTTCAAAAGTTTAATAGTATCGATCTATAATTATTTGTTTCCAGCAATTTAAGTGGCTGGTTTTTTAAGATATAATGTGGGTTATCACATCATGTCAAATTGTCAATCAAGCCATAAAAACGCAATCACATATCAAAATATATGTAACAAAGAAGGAACTATTTGTTTTTGTTTAGAAACATCAAGTGGTTAACATTTTATTTGTTTTCATACAACTCAGAAAGGGAAAAACATGACTACAATAGACGAACAATTTTAAAAAGTTTTAATTAAACCACCATTGAATATTCCCAAAACAAATCTTAAAAGAAAAACTGAAACCTCCACTTTCAAGCAGAGTCTTACCTCAAATAAATTATAGCCTGCGTCAAGAGAGATAAAGTGTCTAGGGGAGAAGAACCAACTTTTGATAGATAGAGAAGCCAAGTATTCTAATTTTGCATGCCTTCCAGAATCAGCAAACAACTTGCTTGTCACACTTGTCACCCCTCAAAAGAGAAAATTTAAAATACTAGTCTTATTTAAACATTATCACACATTAAAAATCTTTAAATTCACTGAACCTTCCTCTCTTTCATGTTTCTTCTCTGATTCTACAAGAGTCTAACCCCAAAGAGATTATTTATTTTTCTGCCTTTCTTTGTATAGCTACTTGTCTTCTTCTTCACTTTTATATCTTCTTACCAGCTTTTATACCAAACTCTATATCACCACTTTGTTACTTCTTCTGTATTTTTTCTTTACAAAGAAAGGTTCCAAAGTCTGCTCTCCCTAAACGTTAAATCTTCTTCTTCTTCTTCTCAAAGAACTCAACATATCTTCGTCCTATTTGTCTCAAGATCAAGAAAAGTGAACCCTCTCTTTAGATGATTTCTTGAAACCTCCAGTCTACAAAGCGATACTCAACACCATTCTTGGACCAACAAGAAAAGCATGGATACGAGAAGAGATAACAGAAAAGACATGAGTTCTCATGGATCAGCTCAAGCTCCTCCTATGATGAGTAGGCAAGAATATATCCGGACATTTTCATCCTCTCAGAGCAGCAGACCGAGGAAGCTAGTAACGACAAGTTACTTCAGTTTAGAGTCAATGGTAGTCCTTGTTGGTCTCACAGCATCTCTCTTGATCCTTCCCTTGATTCTTCCACCATTGCCTCCTCCTCCGTTTATGCTGCTTCTCGTTCCTATTGGGATTATGTTTCTGCTTATGGTTCTTGCTTTAGTGCCTTCTTCTTCTTATAATACCAAACATGTAACAAACACTTATATGTAACATAACGTTTTCTGTTTTGTCTATTCTTGTTAATTTTCCATTACATAAGGTTTCAGAGGAAGAGTTTTTGTATTAACTATTTCATTTGTAAAACTTGTTTATCTGATGCAGTATTACATTACAATTGCATGACTTAGTCAATAATGGTGTCTGTAAATGGGAATAGAGCAAAAGAGAAATATTTTTCATTGATCATATAAGAGACTAAGGATAATAATACCAAAAAATCTATATATCTTTGCACGTTTTTATTACTATCAGATTTTTACAAGTTTTTATTACTATTAGAATCGTTCCATGACCATAATTATTCTACGATGTTACCATTTGGACTCTCAGACAGAGACATACTCCCTCTGTTTCACAAAGAATGTCATTTTAACTATTTGCACACTAATTAAAAAAATGATTGAAATGCATTAATATTTTTAATAATGGTAGATGTTTAACCAATAGTATTTTAGATAAATAAAAATATTTATAAAATCAATGCATTTTGTAATAAATATTGAGCTAAGAACATCAATAAATTGCATTGAAAATATAAAACGACACTCTTTGTGAAACAAAAATAAAACTTTAAAATGACACTCTTTACAAAACGGAGGGAATAGCAAAGACTTTTTATTTCTTTCTAGTTGAAATAATATTATAAAACGTTTTGGATAGCATCTTCTCCCATGGTTTAGGAAGCGTTTAAGCGAATTTGACAAAGACATTCTCATTGGAAGTTAGTTTATACAAAGCTCCTTTCATCATAATCCAAACCCTGGATCCACATCCAAATCTGTAGTGGTATGATTTGTTTATTCAGTTCTTATTTTTTCAACTATTTTAATGAAACGGGTAAAGGTTAAACCCGGATGTGCTGGATGGATCCAATCGTTGCTCAGTGTGAAGAAGCTTTGACCAAAAAAAGAGGAAGGTGATGCTCCAATACTGCCATGAGCTGAAAATGATGATGTTCACCTTTGTATACTTCCTCTGTTGTGTCCACATCTAAGCCTTGAAGCTGCCTCGCGGCTTCCATGAGCTGTCCTCTTAATCTCTGTGAGAGCAACCTCCCTCCCGCTTTGGCACACTCTCTGTATAGTGGCATGTAAGCGACTGCAACTCTCAATGGACCTGGGAGATCCTTCAAACGTATAGCAGACTCTCCAATCTTCAAAACCCTCATGAAGTTCATGAAGTTTTCGCGGCTTTCCCTCGCCCCTTGGTTGAATGCAGCCTCTGACCAATGTTCTTGGAGAAACGTTTTCAGCTCTGAAGGAACAGACTCGTCTTCTGACTTTGCAATGGTGTCTGCAACTGAATAAGTTGCTACCGGATCACCGAGGAAATCTGATTTAAGGAGAAACTCTACTCCAAAGAGAGAACCATCGCTTCTTTCTCCGGCTGCTTTGAGGATTTCGATGCTGAGAGCAGTGAGGACAGGTCTTGGTACATGAGGAAGAAGATAAGCTGCGATCTCAACCTGGCTACTCGAAGTGGCGGCTGTGAGAGCCAAGCATAGCTCCATTTCACGACAGCCTCTTTTAACAAACCATTCGACAACTTGCATACAACCTCTCTCTGCTGCTCTCATCAAGGGACCCAAGAAAGCCATGGCGTGACCTTCTTCCACAAGGCAGTCCATAGTTTCGATTTTACTATAATGGGAAGCAAAGCCCAGAGCTAAGTCAACATCCACGTCTAAGCTATTCCGTTGAGCAATCTGCAGCAGAGATAGAGAGTTAAGAGTACACAAAGAAACTTTACAAGTAATCATTGGGAAGAGAGCTTTACCTGCAACAAGATGCGCACAAGCTCTGTGCTCCCAAAACGAGAAGCTTCAAGAAAGCACTGGTTCACGTTATCTGCTCCTCCTTCCACCAGCATACCGAGCAATCCATGTATGACAGTAGCTGAGATTCCAGAAGCCCAGCCAGGGTTAAAAGAGGTAGAGAAGAGTGTAAGCGGGAAGCAGGCAGCATCAAAAGCTTCTGTGAAATCCTTTCCTGTCAAATGGTTTCCTGCAAGATCTAAGAACATCTTGAAAGCAGAAAGCTGGAGTTGGATCTCAGCAGCTGAGTCTTGTTGGTTAGCTTTATTATCTCTACCGCCCTGGCATCGAGAATGGAAACCTATGCATTTGAGGGCCCATTCAGTAAACTTCTGAACTTTTGTACTGGCTTCTGCTTTAAGTACCTCATCACCGTTACACTCTTGAAGACGCTCATGTAACCTGGATAAGCCGAGATGCAAAAAAAAAAGGATTTATAAAGGAAGGGTGTCTCACCACCCTTCCCAGTTAACCCAATATAAACTAGGTGGAAGATGAACATAAAGAGTTATGTATAAGATCTAACAAAAGAAGTAACTCTAAGCTGTTATGAGAGAATCAATATGCGTACCTTTGAGCCATTACCGTTACACTATCAGCAAGACTCACTGTCCGGTTACGGCAAGATGAGACACATGAAGCAAGGAACGAAGTCCTGAGTGTAGCTCTAGTATAGTCATGAGCACCATGACATATAATCTTTGCAATCAATCCAGTGATACCCCTTAATTCCCCCTCTGTACTCAAGAACCAAATGGAATCTAGACTAATACACAACAAATCATTCAAAGTTTGTGAATCAGCAAGATCAACCATCCTCTCGGAAAGTTCCCAATCCTGTGAGCTAGTAGCACTTTGGAAGAGTCGTCCCAGTTCGATTCTATCCTGTCTACTAAGCTTCTTCTCTTTCTCGAGAACATCGACATTACCACTTGATTTTAGTTTCTTCGAACACCAACCAAAGCCTTTGCTTGGTTGAGTTGAAGCGTGGTGATTACCACTCCCTTCACCTTTCTCTGAAGACTGAGCAGTGATCTCCTCAGTTCCCAGCTCGGAACCAAAAGGCTCATCAGGGTACAATTCATCATCACTCACGCTCTCCTTCTCCATCTTCCAAAATTAACAACTTTTTCTTTCTTTCCCAGAAGTTAATCAGACACTGAAAGCAAAATCCTTGCAAATAACAAAATACTCTATACCAAATCCCTTCCTTGTACCAAAATGGTGAAACAAAACAAAAAAAAAAGACTCAAACTTTGAATCTCAAGCCCAGGAAAATGCTCACGAGAAAAGGTTAGAACTTTTCCGTAAAGAGAAGCATCGAAAGCTAAAAACTTTGACGCCTTAAAACCAAAACCCGGAACTGATCCACGCGCCCGACCCGGAAACTGTCATCATCATGGTTGAATCTTCGACCCGGAAAATTGTATCGGAGAATCAAGAACAAACCCTAAGAATAAAAAGAAGAAGAATATTTACAGCATTCGCGAAAAAGGAACATACTTTTAGAATACATCTAATCGTGGAATCAACAAGTAACATGATGATGATGAGGAAGAGGAGGAGATGAACGAACCTGGACGAGATTTTCATTGAGAGGTCGAGAGGAACCCTTGTGCCTGCCCTCGAGTTCTGACTTCTATATTTTTTTCTTCTTTAGTTTTTATTAAAATATTTTATTTATTGTGATAAATGGCTATAAATAAATTTGTTTCTCCACTCTCAGATTTATTTATAACTCTGTTTTATAATTTTTTTTTTAAATAAATAATTAGATGTTATTGTTTTCTTTTTTTTTTTTCCTTGTTGCCTCCTTTAAGCAAACTTGTCTTTTGGGATTAATCAATTGGGTTATTAACCTTATAAAGCTTAATTATTTAGAAAAATGCAAATTGAATTATTTGTAGCTATTGAAATCAGCTGTTTAGACAATGACATATATATTTTTTACTAACACTGAAAACCATGTGCATAAAAGCATTTTTTTTGTTTTTTTCACAAAAACAACTTTTATATAAATTTCAAAAATAATATTATAAATTAATAAAACATTAATTTATCATAAATCATAAAAAAAAATCTTAGTTCTATCTCCTAAAAAAATTCAAATTCCAATCACTAAACCTTTATATCCAAATATATAAATATATTTACTTTTAATCTTTTTAATGAATGTTATTTTTTTTTTTTTAAATATGAGTTACTTTTCTAACAAAAAAATAATTTAGTGCTATTGAATGGTATTTTTTAATCCGTATTATTTTGTACCAAAAAAGATACCTATTAATAAAATAAAAACAAAATAGTTCTACAGTTCAGTAATAAATCAATAAGGAAAGACTGTAAAAGAAAAAAAAAGAAAAAAAGAGAAAAACCTAAAATATTCGAAAGTAATTGATCTCACAAAGCAAAGCATCTCTCTGAGTATATTTTTATAGACGTCATCACACACCACCGATCTCTCTAGACGGTCGCCTCCCTCTCTCCTAGCAAAAAAAAAAAGTCCATCTTCTCTTTAACGATCATCAGGCATGGATGAAGAGTACGAAGTTATAGTTCTCGGTACTGGTCTCAAGGAATGCATCCTCAGTGGCCTCCTCTCCGTCGATGGTATCAAGGTCTCTTTCTCCCTGATCTTCGTATGTTGCTTGATCAACGGATCTCAGTGAGATCTCTTGACTTCACTTAGCTAAAGATGTGATCTTTTTGTTCAAATAGGTACTTCACATGGACAGGAATGACTACTACGGTGGAGAGTCAACATCACTTAATCTCAATCAGGTCATTAATACTCTCTCCTGTTTATGTTAAAAGGTTTCATTTTTATCATTTGTTGTTGATTATTGTTTTTTTTTTGTTTTAAAGCTGTGGAAGAAGTTTAGGGGAGAAGATAAAGCTCCAGCTCATTTAGGCTCTAGCAGAGACTACAACGTTGACATGATGCCCAAGGTTACTTACTTCTTTTTTCTACCTTCATTTCTACTAATACGAGTTTACTATAAGTGTTTTATCTTTCGACCAGTTTATGATGGCAAATGGCAAGCTTGTTCGTGTCCTTATTCATACCGATGTGACCAAGTACTTGTCTTTTAAAGCTGTTGATGGAAGCTATGTCTTCGTCAAAGGCAAGGTACAAACTTTTTTTCACAGAACTGATTGATCCAGGTTTTTTGCAATTTTGAAGTCATTTTTTAACTGTTGATATCTATTACAGGTTCAAAAGGTGCCAGCAACTCCAATGGAAGCTCTCAAATCTCCTCTTATGGGTATTTTTGAGAAACGTAGGGCTGGGAAGTTTTTCAGCTATGTTCAGGAATATGATGAGAAGGATCCTAAAACGCATGATGGAGTGGATTTGAAGAGAGTTACAACAAAGGAGTTGATTGCGTAAGCTGATTTTCTTTTATTTCCTTCTGCATAATGATATCGTCAATATCTGATTTTTAGACTATCTGCTGCTAACTACTTTTTTTTTTTGCAGGAAATTCGGTCTGGATGAGAACACTATTGACTTTATTGGTCATGCAGTGGCACTTCACAGTAATGATAGCCATCTCCATCAACCTGCTTATGATACTGTGATGAGAATGAAGGTGAGCTGCTCTTGTGGGACTTTAAATTTTGGACACCCTTGTTTTGAAAGTCTTATTTTGACAGTTTTGCTTGAATTTTTGTTATCAGCTCTACGCAGAGTCTCTTGCACGTTTCCAAGGAGGTTCACCATATATATATCCTCTCTATGGGTTGGGAGAATTGCCTCAGGTTTTTCTTTTAATACATGCTTCGCTCGGCTGGTTCAACTATTTAGACGTTTTGGATTATAGTTTCTGGAGTCTCTTTGAACTTAAACTTGTTTCAGGCATTTGCACGACTTAGTGCTGTCTATGGTGGGACATACATGTTGAATAAACCTGAGTGCAAGGTATGTCTTTGGATTCCCCATCTATGTGTCTCTCTGTTTTGCTAATTCTTCTGCTTACAGAAGTAAAACTTGGGACACCATCAACTGTTGCTTTTATAACAGGTAGAGTTCGACGAGGAAGGTAAGGTTATTGGTGTTACATCTGAGGGAGAGACTGCCAAATGCAAGAAAGTCGTCTGCGATCCTTCCTACCTGCCCAACAAGGTAACTGACAATCACAGATCTGTTGAAACTTTACACTGACATTTAGCTTTGTGTGATGTTTCTCCATGGGGGCAGTACGCTATACTTTCATTTTGTTTGTTTTTCAATGCATATGTAGTTTTCTCTGTGGTTTGTTGGTCAGAATGCAAGCCATTTGTGCATTCTTTAGATATCCCACTTTTTCTAGATTATTCTGATATGCTTTTAACTTCCTATTGAAACAGGTGAGGAAGATTGGCAGGGTTGCTAGGGCGATTGCCATTATGAGCCACCCTATTCCAAACACCAATGATTCTCACTCGGTGCAAGTCATCCTACCCCAAAAGCAATTGGGCCGCAAGTCAGACATGTTAGTTCTCTTAATCCTCCATGCGGTTTTACTGATAGAAGTAAATGAGTCTTTATTACTGGGAAGGAATTGAAATGTCAGGTCCATATATTATCCCCTGTGGTAGCATTATGCTTTGTCTGATTATGCTCTTGAGCTTACTGAGATAACTTGATTCACACTTGAAGCTGAAAAGTAAAATATAGAAGTGTTTTGCAAGACACTCTTCTCAACAATATCACTTTACCATACACTCCACACTATTAAACATGGCTATGTGTATATACTGAGTCGATTGATATGTTTGTTTATTGGCTCATGATAACATCTTGATTGCAAATGACAGGTATGTCTTCTGTTGTTCGTATTCCCACAACGTTGCTCCCAAGGGAAAATTCATAGCATTTGTCTCGACAGACGCAGAGACTGATAACCCTCAAACCGAGCTGAAGCCTGGAATCGACCTTCTTGGTCCAGTTGATGAGCTGTTCTTCGACGTCTATGATAGATACGAGCCTGTCAACGAACCCACTTTGGACAACTGCTTCATATCAACGGTTTGTTTACTTAGTCCTTTATCTGTGAGCATTTAAAGTTTGTGGTTCCTAATAATCTTTATTAACTCCTGACTTAAACAGAGTTATGATGCTACAACACACTTTGATACAACTGTTGTTGATGTGTTGAACATGTATAAACTGATCACTGGAAAGGTAATATTCCAGATTCTTACAAATATTTCGTTTTTTTTTTTTAATATTAACATCCACGTCTTCTGCGAGCTGGAAGTGATCATCACCTTTGGTGTTGCAGGAACTTGATCTAAGTGTGGACCTTAACGCAGCTAGTGCTGCAGAGGAGTGATGGAGAAAAATGGCAAGCTCTCTTCCTCTCTAGTCAAACAACTGTTTACTGGTTGTCTTTATCCCATCTCAAACGTTCTCACTTGTTGTCTGTTTAAACACAAAATCAGATTGGTCTCATCATGTTCTGGTTATAGCAGTGTCTGTTTCTTTCCTTTAACCAAAATGTTTGATCTACTGGTTTCTATTTGTTGTGGCTTGAACAATCCTCGTCTCACTGGTTCCTCTAGACTCGCATAATCTTTGGCCCAGCAAAATGATTATCTTTGGCCCAGCAAAATGATTCAACTAAATGCTTAGAAAACTAAACTGGCTCAAAAGTGGTAGGATGAGTTAAACCGTATTCTGATCAGCTTTCAAAGAACTCAAATATGTGATCAACTATGATATTCGGAAACAAAGCACAGTTCATTAATCAAAGCCTATATTCGACTAAGATCACACGGTCAAAACAGAACAACTCAGATCCAAACCACAAAAACTATGAAATGGGGAAGATAAGGTAGGAAGCTTTCATTAGTTCATCCTCCTGACAAGCTCGTTGATGAAGTTCTCCCTGTTTCCAGCATCACCACCTTCAACGTAGTGGTTCCTCTTCTTCTTAAGGCCACCGAGTGGTGCTTTCAATTGGAATGGCCAAAGGAAGTTGTTGGCTTCTTTAAAGTGAGGTCCAACGGTCATGATCTCGTGGATCAGATCCTCCACGCAGATGATGTTGTGCTTTCCTAGAGCTTCATTCACTATGGAGTTGTCGGTAAGTGCTATCCTCTGGTGGTTCAGCTTTCCAAAACCCCTCTTATAAATTAGCTCCTTAACACTCTTCAAGTTTGGGTATCTGCACCAAAGATATCATTTCACTTAAAAAATATTATTCTATATAGATAGGTAGAGAGAGAGAGAGAGAGAGAGAGAGAGAGAGAATGAGATGAGATACCCGTAAGTCACGTAAGGCTCAACACGACGCAACATGTTGATTGTTGCCTTGTTCACCTTAAGGAACACACCATTGAAGATCTGCACAAATGTATTACCACAAAGATGATCACATGCAAATTAAACATATGACAGATGTACATATATCTATCGATAATCATACGTTGTCTGAGACTAGATGAGATTAAGAGACTTCAGACTTACTTGTCTTAAACGCAAGAGCTGCAGAATCTTCTTGGTTTTTGGGTCAATAGCGTTGATTCTGCATAACAGAAAAATTCATGCAAGTAAGCAACAGAAACTGTTTTGGAACAAACTTCTGTAAGAGAGGCACAAACATACCCACGGATCCGAATGATAAAGAGCAATTTAGCCTCAGGGTCAACATAGAACCCTCCTTTCAACTTAGCCTCACGCTTCAAACGGATCAACTCATTATCCTAAACAATGGAGGGAAAAAAAGAGTCTATTTAAGCAAAGTCATCTTATTTAAGCAAACGAAGCAGACAAAGTGTGTATATTCAACCTTCTCAGCGTATTCTTCGGCATATTGCTCAGCTCTTTTGAAGATAAGCTTTCTGTTCTCAACGCTCTTCTTCTTAGCAGAAGCAGCTTCCTGTTTCTTAGCCAATGCCCATTCCTCTTCCCTCTTGATCTTCTTTAGCACAGACTCTGGAACCACCACTTTGGATTCAGCCATTTCTCCTACATAACAAAAAAACAACATAAGCTTTCCAAGCAAAGAGACAACCTTTGAGCATAACCATAAGCAGAAACATATATGCAATGACTGAAACCAAACAGCTATGGCATAAAGTAATGGTTTTTCAATCAGCTAGACAGCACATGATTCCATAACTATGTTAGATTTCTACAATGGAACGTGAACAAATGTGCTTATCAATCTCAAATATGTACACAAACCTAGAAAAAAATGAGTAACTGGATACAAGATGAGACGAAAGAAAACGAGACAGATCGAAGAAGCTTACTTTGAGAGGAAGTGAGATAGAGAGGGCGCGGCGCAGAGAGGAAGAAGAAAGAGAAATGAGTCAAAATGGGTTTAGGGTTTTTAATTCTTAACCTATTTTGTTTAAACGGGCCTTACATTAGGCCTCGGTTAATTTAGGCCCAACAAACTTAACTGAACCATTGTATATAATACCTTAAAGAATGGTCCAAGTTATGAGAGATGTCCATTCAGGGGTTCTTACGGAGGGGTTCTTAGCGGGATTTAAGAACCGGTTCTTAACTTTAACAAAGAAAAAGTTAAGAACCGGTTCTTAAATCCCGCTAAGAACCCCTCCGTAAGAACCCCTGATGGAGATGGTCTGAAAGCCTTGTAATTCTATGTTTTCTGATATAATTCTACAAGTGACAGAAACAAAAATTATTTTTGTAGTTTTTACAGGATTCGCTTGGTTACAAATTGAAAATCTTAAATCTTTCACTTATATTACTTTTTTTATGGACAGGAGTTATTTATATATAAGAAATTCTCTTAGATAGCCCATTTTAATTTGTTTTTCATAAAAATAGTTTTTAAGAAAAAAAATGATCAAAATAAGTTTTTTTTTAAAGCTAAATTTTTTATTTATATGCATTTATAAGGTTAACTAATTTATTTTAGAGTTAAGGGGTGAGTTTGGGGTTAGGGTTTCAAATTTCAAAAAAAAAAAAAATATTGAAAATTAAAAAAAAAATGCTATTTTGATCATTTTATTTTTCTAGAGTTATTTTTGTGACAAAAACTTAAAAAAAAGAAGCTATTTAAGAGAATTACCCTTTATATATTGACTAAAAAGAGTTTATATAGTCATGGTGAAAAGAATTGTATAGCCCCAGAAGGGAGAGTACAATTTTGAGCTGTGAATATTCAATTTGGAGGCTAATTTTTGGTTAAATAATGACTGTTTGGTAAAACATAGATCAAATAAGGTTTATCTATACTAGAAGTTGTTAGTTAACTTTTAAACAATTAATTTAAAACATGCTGATATTCTGACACTAACTTAGTTACACATATGGTCTTCTAGAAGAAACTTTAGTAACCGTAAAGCAAAAAAAAGAAGAAAGACGTTTATACAATAAAGCAAAAAAAAGAAGACAGACGTTTATAAGATAAGTGCTAGACCACTTCTTTACTCCCCCATGAAGAAGACAACTCCTCAAAAAGGAAAAAAAACATCTAGAACCCTTATCCTACTCTTCTCTTTTTAACTATCAATTTTTATTTTATAGTTTTCATTTTCAAATACCAATATATATGTCTATCAGATAATTAGAAACCAATCCACTTGAATTAATCAACCTTCATTGAAGAAAGCACAACAGCCTCTTTGATTTCGTACTAATTTCAAAGTTTTACTGTAAACTATTGCTATCGTCGTCAGGGACGGACGTACGTTACGGCGAACGGAGTCACGTGCCCCTGACTAAATTTTGATTTTCTTTAAACAATCATCTTTAACCTAGCTCAATTATTATGGAAGTGCCCCCAACTAATTCAAAATTTATTTTGATGCCCCTTACTAAAGTTTCTCCTAGATCCGCCCTTGATCGTCGTGAACTTTGTCACTAATAATAGACTGAAGATCGGTATTTTGGAGTTAACAGAAATTTAATAAGAATTTTGTAAAAAAATGTTTAAAATATTTTAAGAATCTATAGACTAATTGTATTCTTCGTTGTCGACAAAAATAGATATAGGAGTTGTCTCCCTTAACACAATTGCCAAGGTTAGTTTTAGGCTAATTATTGATATGAATAGGTAGTAGAAAAACATGTGAACCAAAACGATATACTCTATGCCAATAAAATCTACGTGACTCCAGGATTGTTCTGTTTTAACTCGACAATTATTGTTGATGATTCGAAATACAGAAGATGACATAGAGAAAATTACGTACTATATATGATATAACAATAATAAAGGACAGTTGACAAAAGAAGAAGACCAATAATATGAGAACAATGGACCCATCTCTTATCAATGGCCGACCCTATTATTATTTTCTTTTCCTATACATCCACTGATTTCATTTTGGCTATGTTCAATAAGGTTCTTTTTTAGCTAAAAACCAATATGATAATATTTACAAAAATCCCATATTATAAGATCTACTCCATAACATCTTTCTAAGTCATCATCACCCTCTGCATCCCCCCTGGACATCACCGGTTTTGAATCTATCTGATCAAAGCTTAGATAAACATGTATATTTTAACCTAAGTCATATTACTTTCGATTTTACTATGTTCTGATGAGAATTTCTAACCCCACAATCTTTTCTAACATAAACTAAAACATGTTAACTAGTATTGTTTCCGTGGTTGATATTTGAATTAGTATCTTTCAGCTATTATATTTTATTTGACCATGTTGTGATGTAACAGCTAAACCATTTAGATACGTACCGACACCGGCTTGTGATTATCCTGGGCTTATTCGCAAAGAAAAAGACGAAAAAGATTTTCATAACATCAACAAAATTGTAAATTGTATTTTTCTTGGATTCCATTAACACAATGGGACGAAATGTAATCATGATAAGACTGACCCTCGTGAGAATGAAACAAAACATATTCACATAAATGAAATCATATATAGAAATATCTAACTATAATGATTCGCATGCATGTATACAGTAGAAAGTATTTCCTTTTTGCAAGTGATATGTATATATAGTTTTGTTATAGCTACATCACATTTGTATTATACAAGATGCGTTAAGTTAATATTTTTTTTTCTAACTGGTAAATTATGAACAGAGTACAAAGTAAAAAAGTAAGATACAGAACTGTATACACAAAGCTTCAAAACAAGTGAGGAAACGATTTGTAATCCATTACCAATAGTGACTAGATCAAGTCTAAATTTTCACTTTTTTCATTTTTAACGTACGCACCTTAAGATTTTTGTTGTTTAATAATATGACATGAAATTCATGTGGCATATTGTTATCTGGTTGAGAGGAGATGACTTGTGTGAGGCTGTAAATCCGTGAGACGTACCTTTACGTCGGTGCATGTCATAGTCGACGTGTCACCGTACTGAAGATAAACGAATCTAATATTCTAATGCATCCATGAGGCCTTCTAGAAGACTATATAATGTAACTTCCCTCACAACATTCTATATATGTAATAACCTAATACGTATACAAACACAAGATGATATCTTAAAACTTTTAACAATTGAGCATATATTATGGACTATTCGTGGAAGTTTTTGTTTGATAATGCGTGCTCCATGCAGAATGGATATGGAGATGTAATTTAAATTATGATAAAGCTCAATATATGTTTAATACATATCGGTTGACGGTTGCGTCAGTGAATACGACTCACTTTTTTATAAAGCTTCTAGAAGCTTACTGGCTTTCTTACATAGAGGAAACATGATGATAAAAAGCTAACTGGTCTTCGTGAACTTTATCAAGATGGTTACGGATTTCGTATTTTCAAGGTGATGTTGGTCTTCGACAATAACACGAGACTGAAACTGATATGTATCTTAACTGGAAGTTGAATTTTTGAACTGGTTCATTCATCGGTTACGCTATGTACCTCGCGTTCAAAACTCTTACTCGATTAGAAGTCTTCCTATATATTGATCAATGATGTGGACATGTATATCAAGATTATGAAAATTTGGAGATCAAAGATGTCATCTGCTTTGGACAATTTGCGTCTCTGTTTACTATGCTTGCGTCAGGTGACATTGACAGGGAGAATATATATAGACTAAGAGCATGATTAACCCGGTAACTAAAAAAGTTAAGAACCGGTTCTTAAAGTCCTTATTTAAGAACCGGTTCTTAGTTTTTTAGTTAAAAGTTAATAAACAGTTTATTAACTTCCGCTAAGAACCCCACCTTAAGAAATCCGGGTTAATCATGGTCTAATAGTATTTATCTACTAATGTAGTTAAAAAGTTATTAGGCCAAGCTACTTTTATACTTTAGTGTGGTAAAAGCTTAAGACATATAGTGGGGCACCGATGAATATTATACAATGAACTTTACCTAACTTCACTTAACCTACAAAAGTTACAACATCGACTATTTTGTGTATATATACCCTAAATTTTCACCAAGAGATGAATTATATTAATATATATTCCTTGAATTTCATAATAAATATCATTTAAGGTTTTTCAACAAAAAAGATTTTCTGTTTTACTTCTATTTCCATTTAATGTAGTTTTTTGTTTGATTTTATTAATTGATTAATGAATTAATATAAAGGTAAAAATTGAAAAAATTGTTTAAAATATGTATTGTAAATGTACGATACTTATAATAAAACAAAATTTTAAAATAAAACAACAATTAATATAAAACGAAACATAAGAAATGGTTTTTAGAAAAATTATTAAAAATAACACAAGTTAAGTATCACTTTTCAAAAATACTCTTAATCAAAAATATATTAATATTTGGATTTAATCTTTAGTGATTACTACTTAAGATTTACTATTAAGGATAAGTTTATGTTTATAAATATTTTAAAAAATTAACTTAATATTTTTATCATAAATTTAATGTATTTATAAAAATAATTATTTATTAATGATAAATTTGAAAAGTGATTTCAAACTTAATTTTCCCCTAATTTTTATCTACTTTAAAACTATCAAGTACATGAAACTGTCAAAATAGGAAAAGTATAAACCGAACCGTCGCGTAGTTTTAAACCACGACTCTGTCGTCCTCCTCCTTCCTTGTTATATAAAGGCTTTGCCACCTTACTATAAACTTCAAACTCGCTCAAAGTCATCTTCTCGAGTGTTTTTATCTTTCTTCTCCGAACACACGCTTCATAGTTTGTTAGCTCAATCAAAACTCAACACTCTTTGTTACTTCTCTAACAAGTATGGTCATGTCGAAAAAGAGAGCTGCTGAAGTTACAAAAAGTTATCACGGTTTGATTCCCGGTTTACCGTCTGAGTTAGCTATCGAGTGTTTGGTCAGAGTACCGTACCGGTTTCAGTCCGGTATGAAGTCTGTTAGCCGTTCTTGGCGCAGCTTACTCTCTGACTCTTCCTTTACAAATGAGAGGCGGAGATGCGGCAAAGCTGAGCTTCTTCTCTGCTTAGTTCAACCGCTTACTCCGCCAAATCTAGCGTCCAAAGCGGTTGGAGAGACATTACTGGTAGTGGAGGATGAGTCGCCGCAGCAGCAGCAGCCGCGCGTTGTCGGGACGCCACGGTTTGGATTAAGCGTTTACAACGCCACTATGTCCACGTGGAACCGCGTCGCGTTTCCAGATCAGCAGATCCCGCTTTTCTGCGAGTGCGTCGCGATTCAGGCCTCCGGGAAGATTCTGCTCATCGGCGGGTGGGATCCGGAGACGTTACAACCGGTGAACGACGTCTACGTTCTCGAACTCGCCGGAAGAAGATGGAGAAAAGGAGCGTCTATGAACGAATCACGCTCCTTCTTCGCCTGCGTTTCCGTCGGTTCGAGGAAAGTGTACGTCGCCGGAGGTCACGACGATCAGAAGAACGCTTTGAGATCAGCGGAAGTGTACGACGTGGAGAAAGACGAGTGGTCGTATCTCCCTCCGATGACGGAAGGAAGAGACGAGTGTCAAGGACTCCCCATGGGCCTTAAAATAGCCCATTTACATTTTTACATGAACGGCCCATTATCGGCCCATACAATGGAAACGGAGCTAGGATTCTGCGTTTTGAGCGGTTACGGAACAGAGTCTCAAGGTAAGTTCCGTTCCGACGGAGAAGTTTACGATCCCGCTACGAACTCCTGGTCAAGCATCGAAAACGTCTGGCCGTTCTTGGATACTGTTGGGATTGTGAAATCTCATGTCCAACTCTTTATTGTCTTATTAGTACGATATTGTCCACTTTGGGCCTAAGAGGCTGGCCCGCATGGATTTACTTTTGGGTTCCTTCCCAAAAGGCCTCGTACTAATTAGAGTTGGACATCTCTTTATATATTAGACACTTCTTGTCTAATTCTCCAATGTGAGACTTAGTTTGTTATCTTACAGATACTAGCCCTAGAGGCCGCACCGCCGGAGAGATTATCAGAGGCTCTTCCTCCTCCTCTAAGTTATGGTGTTTCACAGACAGCGAGTTAAAGTGGGAGACTGAAGACGATTCAAGAAAATGGAAACTTGATCTCGAAAGTATACAGCTTCCGGTCACTGGAAGCTCATTTTACGCGGGAAGTTACGGAGGTGAAGCGGTGGTGATGATTGGCGGGGGGAGTGAGAGTGAAGGTAGAGGAACGATGGTGAGGAAGACGTCGGAGAAATGGAGTCGTGTCCATGAGATTCCCTTTGGTTTCTCCACTCTTCCATTCTCTCATGCTTCAATCTATGTCTGATGAAACACAAACTGCTTTTGATTAAACGTGTTTTTAAAAGTACAACATAGATCTTTGTGATCTGGTCTGAAGATTCTAAAGAGATGATGTGACACAAGATAAACGTGTTATTTAAAGTACAACAGTTTCTTTGTGATCTGGTCTGAAGGGAAAAGAATAGTAAAATGTTTTTGATGATTAAAGCAATTGCCAGTCATCTTCTTCACGTTCTTCCTCTGTATCTTCCACAAACTCGCAGCTGCTGTGGTGGCTAACCAAGCTGTGGGTTTGTGTCACGGTGAACAACGGAGCACCTTTTGATTCCTCAGCTAGTTTCGATGCTCGTAGACACAAGTCATCGAAGTCACATTTGTCGCGGCAATAGAATCCAAGAGCTAGTGATGGGTCAAGTGATTCCAAAGGAACGTAACGTAGGACACTGATGCAGAATTAAGAAACAGTTATGAAAATGAACACAAACTGGTCCAGGAAAAAGATGATTGATGAAAACTTACTTGCAATGATAGGAGGACGTGTCAACATCTGGAGTTTCCTTGTTCACTGTGACCATCTACACCAATCATCAAAACCCGATACGTTTCAATCAGTAAAACCAACATGTGACATGCCATCACATGGATGATTAAATAAAATTAGATCTTCATCTGAACCATCTCAACTCCAGACCACACCTCTTATTGTTATATGTACGAATCAAAAATTTCTTAAAGGCATGAGTTGAAACCTGCTGAACTTCATGTGGATCAAGGTAGAAACCATTGTCGTCTTGAACACCAACAATGTAAGTCGAGGCACCTGGTTTTCCACCCAAAACTCCAAGGCTTTGAGGGAAAGTGAACGTGGCTTTGAGAGATGGAATGTACCTGATTATTCACCAATATATTCATCAAGACCAAATACAAAAAACGAGCCACAAACCAAACAACTTCACATTTTGCAAAAACCTGGGATTCACTCTGTCAACACCGAGAACCAATGGGACCAAGAGCAGAAGCGGTGTCCACTCATCCTCTCCTTTCGAGAATTCTACACAAGATTTGGTAGCATCTTCTATGCATAGAACTGGAGCTCCACCTCTCTCCCCATCTTCGCTGCCAGAAACGATATGAATAGCTATAGGAAGAAGCGTCTGGTGTTTAGAATCAGTTTGTTTTCTCTTCTTGCAGACTAATGACTCCCACGACCGACAAATGGCATATGGACCTACCCATGACCCAGCAGCGAGACCATAAGACTCTCCAACTAGTATAAGATTGTGTATGGAGAAAGCTGAAGCCTCTGAATCACCAAAAGGTGCCAAAGTCTCTAAGTATTCCTGCTCAGGCTCAGGCTGCTGCATTTTCAAATAGAACAATCGTGAGAATTCTACTCTCTCGCTAATCACATAATACGTTAAGCTAACCTCTGATTTATTCAACCTCCAACATCTCCCCAGTCTATGAAAAAGCAACGCCTGCAAAAATTTGCTTGTTAAATTAAGTTACAAACTTCAAAATCTCAAGCCAAAAGAAAATATTCTTCCTCACACCTGAGCAAAAAGCATCTGGCTGCTCCGAATCATGCAACCCCAGTTCACATCACTTGTATAAGTTGTCTCCTTAATAGGTTCAAAACCTGTAAAAATAAATAAATGGTGAATATGTTGCAACAGCTTTACGTTGGCTTGAATATATACAAACCTTTACGATATGTCATCAGTATTTTGGAAGAAAAATCATGTTTTAACGCAGCCACTACACTGCCATCATCTGTTTCTTCCGAGGCTTCATCCTCAGATAATTTATAACAGACACCTAAGAGCCATACGTCACTTGTAGTGCTGGGAAGACCAATCCTGTTTGGCCCTAAAACACGGTCCTGGAACCTCTTGATTGCACCACTCGCCATATGGACTTTCTTTACAAACGCTGTCCAACCATTAGCGCAAACTTGCTTATGCCTCGAAGTTGTAGACTCCTCCCTATACGGTTGAGAAACTGAGGAGGAAGAAGAAGACGACCTCCACAAGGTAAACTTGGACTTATTATTATCACTAGGTTCTGAATCTGAAACTAGAGATGTTGGGGATATAATATCACTCTTGCTTGATGAAGAACATTGTTGAGGAACAAATCTATCAGTTAAAGCCTTCATTACCTAGACATGAAGCACCAACAGTTGCAACGTGTCCGTCTCATAGAAGCAAACCTAATCCCTGAGAAACCTTTACCAAATTAACATCAAACGTAGTACAAGTAGGAGCAAACTAAGATGAGCTACAATCAACCTCAAATCATGTCTTTAAGACAAAACATTCTGATTCCAATTAAAAGGGCTAACTTTTAAGATAATTGGCATTCAGATTCAACATGCATATCCTCCTAAACTGAACAAATTCTCAGGAAAAATCACAAAATACAGAATAAAAATCGAGACTTTAAGACGCAATTATTTAGCAGGAAGCAAAAAGGATCACCTGAGAGATGGATCAAACAACAACCAACGAGGGAAGGGTAGGAAGAAGAAAGAGAAGAAGATCGGTTTCGTGTTGTATCTTCTTGCTTCTGAGTCCCGTCGAAGATACCTTCTTTACAAGGGACAACTAAGGCGAACGTGTGTCTTGTCTCCTTTGGGACACAATCTGAGAATAATCTCTCTCTCTACTTCTTCAAGCTCTCTGATTAGATTTTTTAATGACGCCTTTATTTGATTGATTTATAGATTAGTTTTCACATAAATCAGGGTTATCATTATTACTCGAGGGTTATAAATAATCAAAATAAACACTTTTTCTGCACAAAACTTCTAATATCCTATAAAAAAATAATTATAGATAAAGTTTTCCCAGTAGGGTTTCCCGGGAATAATACAGTTGCACAATTGCTATAGTATAAAAAACAATTAGCAGCACATAAACGTCATTACGATAACGATGATATTGCTACTGGACTGGGCTTTATAAAAAGCCCATCAAAGCCCAAAACAAGCTGGTCAACGGTCGCGTTTCTTAATTAGTGAAATTTACAGTTTTACCATTTTCAGAAGATACGCAATTTATCAAAGTTGGTAGTAAAAAAAAAAAGAAAAAGAACTGCCCGCTCATTCTTTCTTCCTTCCTTGTTCGTCTTCTTCTTCTTATCCTCAGATCCGCCATCGTTACTTCATCTTTTCAACTTCACCAACCACTACTAACGTAACCAGAGTTTCGAAATTTCGAGTCTTTCAATAACAGGAAGAAGCAGCCATCAAAAAGAACTCTCGATTCAGTGAACACTTGAGTTGTGTTTTCCTCGTTAGATACAAAGTTCAAATCTTGGCCTTTACTCGAATCACTGACTATGCCTGGCTCGAAGAAGGTTCGTTCGAAAAGAATCTCCTTTCATCTCGTAATTTTCACTTAATATCTGAAATTTTGGAGATGCTTTTGCTCAGATTTCGGACAAGAACGACATAGGACAAGTGTTCAACAAGTTGTTGAATCAGATTGGAGAAGAAGAGGAGGAGTTCGAGTTGCCTGATTGGTTGAACAAAGGGAAACCAGCTCCTTACATCTTCATCAAACGCAGTATCCTTTTTCTTTAAATCTTTTTTTTTTTAAATATGCAATTTTTTTTTGGTTTGAGAAGATTTCACTTGATTTATAGCCTTAGCTAGTTATAAAGATATATATTTGACGAAGAAAATTAAGAAGAGGGTTGAGGATGATGGAATATTCTGTTCTTGTTCCTTGTCCCCTGACTCTTCTTCTTCAACTGTCTGTGGTAGTAATTGCGATTGTGGGTATGCCTCAGTTTCTTGAACTATGTTAAAAGAGCATTTACAATTTACACCATGGTTTAAGTATATTCAATCTTTGTGTGTAGGATGCTATTCTCAAGCTGTTCTTCCAGTTGCAAGTGTGGGACTGAGTGTAACAATAAGCCCTTCCAACACCGGCATGTCAAGAAGTTGAAATTGATTCAGGTAAAAATGTATGAGTAGTTTCCTTAGGAGGATTAAAGGCTTGTTGCTGTTGTTGGTTTGTTAATATCAGTTGTTTCTTGTAGACTGAAAAATGCGGATCAGGGATTGTAGCAGAAGAAGAGATCCAACAAGGAGAGTTTATCATTGAATATGTAGGAGAAGGTAACTATTTGATGTTTTTTTTTTTTGCCTCTCTGATGAATTTATGCAACCTCTTTAGTTGAAACTGTCTTCTCTTTCTTCAAATCTTTTGGGTGGATATAGTTATAGATGATAAGACTTGTGAAGAAAGGCTTTGGAAGATGAAACACCGTGGAGAGACGAATTTCTATCTGTGTGAGATAAACAGAGATATGGTGATTGATGCCACTCAGAAGGGAAACAAGTCGAGATATATCAATCATAGTTGCAACCCTAATACACAGATGCAGAAATGGTTTGTTTATTGTCACCTTCATTGCTTATAGTTTTATGCTTATGTATGTTTGAGCAAAGTCAATACTTGATTATTCTTTTGCTTGCTATTAGGATAATTGATGGCGAGACAAGAATCGGCATTTTTGCTACCTGTGACATAAAAAAGGGAGAGCATTTGACTTATGACTATCAGTAAGTTCATATAGCTTTTGTTTTCTCTAGTTGATTGAATGAACATTTTCATATTTTTCAAGTCTGTATAACCTTTTTGAGTAGTGACACTAATGGAAATAGAGCAGGTTTGTTCAGTTTGGTGCAGATCAAGACTGTCACTGTGGAGCCATAGGTTGCAGAAGGAAGCTTGGGGTGAAACCAAGCAAACCTAAATTACCCTCGGATGAAGCTCTTAACGTAGTGTTATGTGAAGTATCCCAGACACTGCCCAAGGTATGCATAGATTCTGTCTTTGCCATGTAATAGTTTAACTCACTGACATTTTGTGTGTAATGAGGTATAGACTTATATTATTATCTTATTTTTTGGTTAGGTGCATCAAAATGGAGCTGTACATGAACATGAAGGTAAGTACGGGTTGTTGTTTCTGCTCTATTTGCTAGGGTAGCTTAGTATGTCTTTGGATTCCAACGTTTCTCCAGGAAAGTCATGGAACAAGCTTAGTCAAGGGCAGCCATGTCCTCGTAACTGCATAGGTGTGGTGCTCAGGTTATCTCGCCCCAGGAGTGATAGGTATATAGCTCATTTTGCTTTTGACTTGCGGATTAGTTTACTGACTCAAGCTATGGTTTTTCTAAAAGATTAATGATTTTTTTTTTTAAGGTGTTTTGGTATCATTAGAAACTTTGATCCAGTTTCAAGAAGGCACTCGGTATGTTTCCAACAAAGCCAATACTTGTTCTCACCTTTAGCAAACACATTCTTAATAAAAGACCTCTGCTAACATTTTTTAATAACTTGTGTCCAGGTGATGTTTGAGGATGGGGTTACCGAGTTTATCGACATGTCCAAAGAAGAAGATTGGGAGATTGTATCTGACTAATAGTGTTTTTTTTAAGGTGATCTTAAAATCTCTTTGGTTTCTATCTATTAACACAACATAAGAAAGCAGCATATGGAGTACTAAAACATTCCTTGCAGGTTTCTTTCGTCTCTGCAGATTTCTTTGGAGAAAAAAGTTGGAGAAACCTGAACAAATTTGTCAGTCTTTAAGTTTGATTTGGGATTGGTGCAGTGACATTGTTGTTGCATCTAACTTGACCTGTGTCATACCAGAATTTCTAAGACTATAACCACCATATTTGTAATTTCTTCTCATTCCTTATTTTCGTCAGCATCTCAAGATGATGAACGATGACTTGCAAGAACTTTGTGGTGTATGTATGAAATTGTTGCCTGTACTGTTGTTTTGTAATCAAAGACTGCTTTACCTTTGAAAAGTCCTCTTATGTGCTTTTCGACATAAGAGTTTTAATAGTTTCCTTAAGAGTTGGGAATTCGGTTTATATGGTTTTTTGGGGTCGGTCTACTCGGGAGATATTATTTATTCTAAACTAAATCAAAATCGGTTTATTTTTTTTAATCAACTAGTTTTTATTGAAAATCAAATTGTATATGGCCAATACAAATAATCCACCAACCATATGGGTGAGGTTCCAAATAATCAAAATCGGTTTATTAGGTTAAGTTGCTAGAAAACCAAAAAATAAGTATGTGAAATTTGGTTTTATTTGTTTTTTTCGATTTTTCGGTTTTTGGTCGCTATATCTTAAACCGATTGGTTTTTACTTGTCGAACCAAACCGAGCTGATGTCAAACTGAAATTTTCGGTTCGGTCGGTTTGGTTTGCTTCGGTTCTCACCAAATGCCCAGCACTAGTTCTGTTATCATTTGTCCTTAATAAACTCACTAAGTACTTAATCAAACCTCACACTTGACAGTTTGCACGTGCAGCAAAAGCTATCTTCGTGCAACTGTGTCGGCGCCGACAGAAGCCAAGTAAGACGGTTGGAAAAATCCAACCAGTTTCGTTTTCGAGATTGAAACCGATGACTTGCTTGCGTGGTAGGTGGTGAAGTGAGTGGTTCTGCTACACCAACTTTAAAGGCAGGGGTTGGGGAAAGACAGTGACACTTACTACTTTGTAGTTGGTAATAAACTTATGTTGTTCGATTAAAAGTAAGTCAGTGAATCACACTTAACTTCTTGGGATCTCTGTTACTATAAAGCAGTGAGCACAAGAAAGAAGAACCTGTGATCACTTGTCTGAACAGAGCAGCTTTACTTACAATCAGGGGAAGAAGATCATGAAGGTGATAGATAAGATCCAGTCCCTAGCCGACGAAGGCAAAACAGCCTTCTCCTTCGAGTTCTTCCCTCCCAAGACTGAAGATGGAGTCGACAATCTCTTCGAGCGTATGGACCGTATGGTCGCTTACGGTCCCACTTTCTGCGACATCACTTGGGGAGCTGGTGGATCTACTGCAGATCTCACTCTCGACATCGCTTCAAGGATGCAGAACGTTGTCTGTGTAGAGAGCATGATGCATCTCACCTGCACTAACATGCCTGTTGAGAAGATAGATCACGCGCTTGAGACGATTAGATCTAATGGGATTCAGAACGTGCTTGCTCTTAGAGGTGATCCTCCTCATGGTCATGATAAGTTCGTTCAAGTTGAAGGAGGAATTGGTTGTGCTTTGGATCTTGTGAATCATATTAGGAGCAAGTATGGTGATTACTTTGGGATCACTGTTGCTGGCTATCCTGGTATGGTCTCTCTATCTCTTTCTTTGATCTTGTGAGTATGATTCGAGCTAAAAGTTCGGATTTTGAAATGCAGAGGCTCATCCTGATGTTATTGGTGAGAATGGGCTCGCTTCGAATGAAGCTTATCAGAGTGATCTTGAGTACCTGAAGAGAAAGGTCTTGTCTTTTTTTTTTTTGTTACTGTTTTATCAGTTTTTGTAAAGGTTTTGGCTTTTTGTAAATTTGGATTGTCGTCTTGTTGCAGGTTGATGCTGGAGCTGATCTGATTGTTACTCAGCTCTTTTATGATACTGATGTTTTCCTAAAGTTTGTGAATGATTGTCGACAAATTGGGATTAAATGCCCCATTGTTCCTGGGATCATGCCTATTAATAACTACAAAGGGTTCTTGCGTATGACTGGTTTCTGTAAGACCAAGGTATGTTTGAGATTCTTACTGTAACATCAAAGGGACTCATGCAAATGAATAACCTTGAAGTTACTGTATGTTTGAAAACTTATTACAAACAAGTGTTTTGATCAGCTAGATTAAAGTGAACATTGTTGTGTTCAGAGTAAGTGTGTTTGGTAACATATGCTTTTTTTGTATGAAGATACCAGCTGAGGTTATGGCTGCCTTGGAGCCAATCCAGGATAATGAAGAAGCTGTGAAAGCCTATGGTATTCACCTTGGAACGGAAATGTGCAGAAAGATCTTGGCTCATGGAACGAAGTCTCTCCATCTCTACACATTGAACATGGAGAAGTCAGCACTTGCAATACTGATGGTTGGTCCTCATTTTCTACTACCTGTTGTGCTACTTACTACTGGAGAGTATCCTAACGATTGTGCTGATGTTTGCAGAATCTTGGTATGATTGATGAGTCTAAAATCTCTCGTTCTTTACCGTGGAGACGTCCAGCAAATGTTTTCCGTACTAAGGAAGATGTGCGCCCCATTTTCTGGTAACCGCACTTAGTTTTCTCTCTCGTTCTGATTATATGCCTAGACACAGATCTTAATCCATCAAATCTTTTGAAGGGCAAACCGTCCGAAGAGCTACATTTCTAGAACCAAAGGCTGGGAAGACTTTCCTCAAGGCCGGTGGGGTGATTCACGCAGTGCTTCATATGGTGCACTCTCGGATCATCAGGTACTAGTATTACATTAACATCAATCTGTAGTTGTGTAACTCACTTTGTCATTATTTCATAGCATATTATCTAGTGGTTGAAGATTGTTAAATGAAACATCTTCTTTTGAGCTTTCTCTACTGAACTAAATGCTTTTCTTGTTGTCAGTTCACACGTCCACGAGCACGTGACAAGAAGCTTCAACAAGAATGGGTTGTCCCATTGAAAAGCGTTGAAGATATTCAGGAGGTAGAACATGTCTTCTCCTTCACTTTCACCTGAAAAAAACTCACACACTTAAAATATAACAGAAATTCAAGGAGCTCTGCCTTGGAAACTTAAAAAGCAGTCCATGGTCTGAGTTGGACGGACTCCAGCCAGAGACAAAGATCATAAACGAGCAGCTGGTGAAAATCAACTCCAAAGGCTTCTTGACCATCAATAGCCAACCATCTGTCAACGCAGAGAGATCTGATTCCTCAACTGTTGGTGAGCAATAAGTTCCGTTTCATTGCTAAGGGCTACTGACTCAAGACTCATCAAAGTCACTTTCACTTGTGTGTGGTTTTGCAGGATGGGGTGGTCCTGGTGGATATGTATACCAAAAGGCTTACCTAGAGTTCTTCTGCTCAAAGGAGAAGTTAGATGCAGTTGTTGAGAAATGCAAAGCTTTGCCATCTATAACTTACATAGCTGTCAACAAAGGAGACAACTGGGTATCAAACACTGCACAATCCGATGTGAATGCTGTTACTTGGGGAGTTTTCCCGGCTAAGGAGATTATTCAACCAACTATTGTCGATCCTGCTAGCTTCAAAGTGTGGAAAGATGAAGCGTTTGAGACTTGGTCAAGAAGCTGGGCTAACTTGTACCCTGAAGCTGACCCTTCAAGAAACTTGCTCGAGGAGGTGAAGAACAGCTACTATTTGGTGAGTTTGGTGGAGAATGACTACATCAACGATAACATATTCACAGTCTTTGCTGATATTTGAGAACATTTGTTTCCTACGGCTTTCATAATTTACTTTTGTAATGTCTCTTAAAATATTGGGATTGTGGTTTTATATACATCTTGTTATCTTCATCATTATCATATTGATTTGCCAATAAAGTTGTATTGATAAAGAAAACATTCGTGTCGTTACCTTCAAAGATCCTATGTGACACACAAGTTGCTTGAAACAAAAGTTTCCATTGTTCTACGTTCTGAGCTACAATGAAGTCATCTCTTTGATTTGCAAAGAAAAAGAAAAGGAAAAAAAAACAATACAACTTTTGATATTTACGTTACATAACTCTCACATGTAATCCTTACTGGGCCCACTATTTAAAGGCCCACCAACATTAATCAGGCGTTATATGATTAGTTAATTAAAATAGTCACTAATTAATTACAAAACCTATCCTCTCAACTTTCACGGACCAGAGAAACGTTGTGCTTTGTGAGCGTTACCTTAACGGCTACTTTCTTTTTCTTATTATTATTTTTTCTTTGAAACCTTCTGTTTTCATTTTCCCCCTTTCTTCTTCTTCCTCTTCGTTTTAGGTTCGAAATTTTATTCAATCCAATTTGATTTTTTGTGATTCGATTGTAATGGAGGCGAGAACCGGCAGAGAGCACCCATCGACACCGGCAGCAATTGCACCGGTGGCTATGGCTCCTCCGCCGCCGTCTACACGGCGACCGAGAGTGAGAGAAGTCAGCTCGAGATTTATGTCTCCGGTTTCTTCATCTTCATCCTCGTTGTCATCTTCTTCCTCCGCCGGAGATCTCCATCTATCGACTCCAAGACATCATCATCACCAGAATCATCGATCGGTTTCCGTTCAGAAGTCGAGACGGCAGTTAAAGTTAGTAGAAGGAGATGAGAACCACCGCCCTTCCGAGACGGCGCGTAGCCTAGACTCGCCGTTTCCTCTTCACCACGACGGAGGCAAAAACCAGAGTAATCGATCTAAGCCGTTGAAGGAGAACGGTCACCGTCTCGACACTCCGACGCCGACCTTGCCTCCTCCGTCCAGATCTAGACTGAACCAACAGCGTCTGCTTACCTCCTCCGCCGCGGCTAGGCTTCTCCGGTTATCAGTCTCCTCCACGGACGGTGAAGAAGAGAAAGACAGAGACAAATCCAACGCCTCGGATCTGTTGCCAGCAAGGAGCCACGCAAAGAAGGTCAACAATCAAACCGCGTCTCCTCTCCGTCGATCCCTGAGTTCATCTTGCGATGATCCTTCGTCGTTTCGAGACGCGAGAGCTTCATTGTCATTGCCTCCTGTGGCACCTAACTCGAAGACTCAAGCTGATACAAAGAAGCAGAAGAAAGTTTCAGGGCAACAAGCTGATTCGCATTCTTTGAAACTGCTCCATAATCGATACTTGCAGTGGAGATTCGCAAATGCAAACGCTGAGGTCAAAACGCAAGCTCAGAAAGCACAAGCTGAGGTCAGTTTCTGATCTTTCAACTCTTGAGAATCAAAAGTTTGATACTTTAGCTAATTATATCTTGATGATTATTCGACAAGTCTATTGGTTATAGTTCAGTATGAAATAAACATTAACATCAGTTTCAGAAGTGAGTGTGTGTTCTGTTATGATGGTGGTGATGTTAAGGATAATGTCTAAATTTATCACTGTTGAAACAGCATTATGTTTGGTAGATAGAAAAGTACGATTTTGACATTAACATCAGTGGCACAGAAATGAATGTGGTTTATGTCATATTTGGTGGTGATCTTAAAGACTATGCCGAACTTACCAATAGTCTGTCTTTGACGGTGAGTTCTTTTTCTTGCAGAGAATGTTTTACTCCCTTGGTTTGAAAATGTCAGAGCTCTCCGACTCTGTACATGAGAAACGCATAGAACTGCAGAGATTATTGAGAGTGAAAGCTGTTAAGGAGATTGTGGAGTCTCAAGTAAGTTCGTTTATCAGACAGTATATTTGTTTTACTTATTGAGAATTGTTGACTAATCTCTTTGAACTCTATGCAGATTCCTTATTTGGAACAATGGACAACACTAGAAGATGACTACTCAACTTCAATTACGGAAACGTCTGACGCTTTACTCAATGCTTCATTGCGGCTCCCTCTTGATGCTGACATCAAGGTATATATATTGTTCGGATCAACTATGATAAACTTATTCCCTATTTTTCATAACTTGTACTAACCACTTGAAATTATGATTTCTCAAAACCAGGTTGAGACTAAAGAGTTAGCAGAAGTAATTGCTGTCGCTTCAAAGTCTGTTGAAGGCATTGTGCAAAACATTGGAAATCTTTTGCCTAAGGTTAGCAAACTACTACTACTACTGTTGGCTTCACCGCAAAATATGAACATGAATAAATTTGAATCTGGATTAACATGTTTGATGCCATTTTGCAGACACAAGAGATGGAGACTTTGATGTCTGAACTAGCAAGAGTAAGCAGCATAGAGAAGGCATCAGTACAAGATTGTGGAGTTACACTACTGAAGACACATTCATCTCATGTATAAACCTGAAACATAGAAATCTGACATAAACCTTTTGTTCTTTTCAGTTGCTGAAGTCTAATAAGTGTCTTCTTCTTATGCAGATTGAAGAATGTTATCTTAGGAGTCAGCTTATTCAACAACGGCACAAGAAGTGTGAACTTCAATAGAGCAAAAGTTTTGTTTTACATGGGGATCATATGTTCTGATCATTACATTGTTAATTATATATTAATAAAGAAGTAATGTAACTGCTTTTAACCAAGCTAAACCGGATCCAATTGATTTAAATTCTGTAGAAGCAGTGATTCTTGAGTATTGATTGATTGGACTTAACCAACCTAAGCCGGATCCAATTGATTAGTTCTGTAGAAGAAATGATTCTCGAGTATTGATTTGACTTAACCAACCTAAGCCGGATACCAATTAATTAATTTTGTATAGTATCGCAAGAGGCCCACAACATGCCCATTAACTAAGACGAGGCTTAAACTCTACCGATGAGATGACATCAACGCGTATCAAAATAAACGGCTCCGATTTAATCTCAAATCCTTCATCATAGAGTCGGCGGAGGCGGAGCAAATCATTTACAACCACCACGAGAGATTTCGATTTGAAACGAAAGACAAAAAAAAAAGTGAACACAAATCTGTTGAAGCGATAGAAAGAGAAGAAAAGAGAAGGAGCAATCATGGGGATGAAATTTTTGAACAAGAAGGGATGGCATACGGGGAGTCTCCGTAACATCGAGAACGTGTGGAAAGCTGAGCAGAAACAAGAGGCCGAGCAGAAAAAGCTTGAGGAGCTTCGTCTCCAGATCGTCCAGGAGAGAGAGCGTTCCGAGTTTCGCGCTCTTCAGGAACAAGCCGGTCTCGTCCCGTAAGTTTATTCTTCTTCTTCTCTTCGCTCGATCTCAATCGATTTGGGTTGGATCTAATTTCGAAATTAGGGCTACGGATTAGAGATTGTATCTTATGATTTGATTGTTGATTCGTTTAGTGATTGTGATAGAATCGGTTATCCAAATCGATTTGGGTTCGATCTAATTTGGGAATTAGGGTTAGGGTTTATAGATTGTATTTTATGATTTAGAGTAAGTTTTAGTGATTTTGATAGAATTGGTGATCTGAAGTTTTGGGTTATTCTAAAAATCATATTTTTGCATCTTCTTGCAGGAGACAAGAGAGGTTGGAGTTTCTGTATGATTCAGGATTAGCTGTAGGGAAAGGGAGTGCGAGTGGTTCAGGTGTGTCGTTTCAGAAAGAAGAGCAGCCTTTAGCCAATGCTGCTGAAGCTGGTAATAGTGCCAGTGAGAAACCAGATCCGTCGGCTCCTGGTGCGTTGTTTGAGGATAAGACTCCCTCTGCTAATGATTCGTGGAGGAAGCTTCACTCTGATCCTTTGCTTCTCATCAGGCAGCGTGAGCAAGAAGCTCTTGCCAGAATCAAGAACAACCCTGTCAAGATGGCTCTTATTCGAAAATCTGTAAGCTTTACTTTACATGCATGGTTTAGGAATTGTATTGGGTATTGTTTATGTTTTTTTTTTTCTCTTTTACCCTCTATAGCTTCTGACCTGTTGGAGAATTTGCTTTGTTATAGGTGGAAGAAAAAGGAAAAGGTAAAGATGGAGATGCAAAGGAGCACAAGAAAAAGCGTAAGCATCGTAAGTCCAGACACCATTCTGACTCGGAGGAAGATTCTGGTGAAGAGACTGGAAGAAAATCACGTCATCACAGAGCATCAGGGGATCATGACAAACACCGCGAGAGGGAAAGTCGTGATAAGCACTATGAGAGACGAAGGTCTGACTTAGAGGATGAGTCCAAAAGGAGAGAAAGTCACGATAAGCACTACGAGAGAAGGAGGTCAGACTTGGATGATGAGTCCAAAAGAAGAGAAAGTCAAGATAAGCACTATGAGAGACGGAGGTCAGAGTTGGATGATGAGTCCAAAAGAAGAGAAAGTCGTAGAGAAGATCGACCCAGTGAGAAGTATAGGAATCGCTCCCCTTACAGCAGCCGTTTGGAAAGGGAGAATCTCAAGAGTTATGATCAAGAGGACAGAAAAAGGAAAACAGAGGATTTAGACAATGTCAAGCCCCCCTCGAGGGAGGACAATGGATTCCAGAATAGACGCAGGAAGGGTGGCTCTAAACTATCAGAGGAAGAAAGAGCTGCTAGATTTAAGCAAATGCAAATGGACGCAGAGGTGCATGAGGAGCAGAGATGGAGAAGGTTGAAGAAAGCTGATGAAACTGATGCAGTGGAAGCTAGTAAGAACAAAAACTCTTTAGGGAAAAGCTTTTTGGACGATGCTAATAAAAGTGTGTATGGAGTTGAGAAAGGTGGAAGCTCGACTATTGAAGAAAGTGTGCGTCGCAGAAGCTATTATTCACAGCGTGGAACTGAAGCTGAAGGCAATGCTTTCCGTCGCTGAATGATAAGATGCAAATATCATTCTCGTCGCTGAATGATAGATGCAAATATCATTCAACACAACAAGGTTTTTGTCTTCGAAATGTAACAAATTATATGTTTAAAAAACAAAATCGTATTGTATGTTTCTGATTCCGGTTGGATATGTTGAGCAAATTCTAGTTCCTTCCATATCTAGTAGTCTTAAGGCCCATCACGTAGCCTGATTGGATGGTGGTCCGGTCCACTTTATTATTGCGCAATAATAATAGCTAGTGGGAGGTTGAAATGTGGTAGGAGTTGATCCATACCCGTGAGGCCGTGACATGTGTAGTTAAGCATTATACTCCAAGATTCCACTTTGGCCCCTTTATAGAAGATGAAGCCACTCTTTCTGTCTTTTTAGATATATTTAAGTTTTTTTGTGCTATTTTTGTTGTCAACGTTTCAACTAAGAAGAAGGTTTTCGTTCAAAGATTATATAACTAAAAGTTTTACCATTTGAAATTCGAAATTAGTAAGGTTGTTGGTGTGTTGTGATTATATTCAGAAGTTCACATGTTTTGAATTGTTGATAGTAAGAAAACAAACAATTGATGGAAATTTAAATAGAAGAAAAAGTGAGTTGGGTTGTTATGGAAACATGTTTGCCCTGTGAGATTTTAACCTCACTACTCTTTTCTTTTTCACATGAGATTAGGCCACTCGGGTAGAAGCTTGCAAGAAGGTTTCAACTTTCACGTGTTACCTAATTTGTACAATGATGATTCCTGAAATATCTACTGTAGTGGTGCACATAAAATCTTAATATTGTAAAAAAACTTAGATGAATATTTCTGATGAGAATTTTATACATAGAAAAATTGTGCTAATTCACAGGCAAAACAGACAAACAAGTGTTTTGCCCAATGAGAATTGAATGGCATAAGACATGAGTCGGCTTTAAAGGAAAAAGAAGAGAAATACAAAAGCGAGAAATGAAGATGTAACAGAATGGAAAAGGAAATGTGTGGAGCTTGAGATTAGGATTTGATACGATGTATTGTCATTTTGTCTCCCTACTAATAATATTAACCGACACGTTAGTGATTTAGTGGCTTCTTTCTTTTTTGACTTTACACTGTTTTTCACATTGTGGGTGCTATTACCCCCCACCCAATCACCACCGCCCTTTCTTTCCAATCTTCATAAACATATATAAGCATTTTTTTCTTATATAGTGATTGTATTGTAGTGGAACATTGCTGGAATAGTTGACTCACTAATTTAAAATAGTATTATGGATGATATATGTTTTTTTTTTTGCTAGTACCGTTTACTCTATGTTTAAGTTTTAAAATCAGTAGTGCAGAAGTCTATATATATATATGATAGATTTAAGGCTGTGGAATAGAAAATTAGGATTGTTTCTGTAAATTATAATTAGCCATAATGAAAAATAACAAGTTCATACAATTTTGCAGACACAGATCTATTACAAAACAATGCAAAATGTTTATGTAAAATTAGAAATTACTATCATTTTAAGATGCTAATTTGATTTCTGTTAAATCTTAATAGACATCATCATTAGGCAATGAAAAACA
The DNA here is from genome assembly GCA_012274485.2 of Sinapis alba. NCBI lineage: Eukaryota > Viridiplantae > Streptophyta > Magnoliopsida > Brassicales > Brassicaceae > Sinapis > Sinapis alba. Next base: position 208,839 of record MU105758.1, read on the forward strand.
AAAGGAAAACAAAAGTTCATACATATTTGCATTTGATCATGATATGATTTTTTGGTTCTCTATTTGCTTTTTGATTTACTAATCCAACTTTTTTGTTGTCACTACTACAAACCTAAAAAAGATAGATTTATAATCATTTCTCCAAATAAAAATATTGAAATCCCAATACACATTAATGAGTCAAAAGAGTGGAATGTTCCGTTTCAGTAAAAGTTCTCTTCTATAAAGCTGACAGTAAAACAAGCTAATATACATATTTTACAAAAAAAAATAAAAAATCTAACCTTCGAATTATTCCAGAAAAAGATTCTGACAAAAACAATTTAACAGAGAGACAAAAAAGAAAGCAACCAATCAAAGCTTACGCAATAGAATCCAAATTTTACACTTGTCTATATTTCAAAAGAATCGTCCTTCTTTTTTTGTCTGCCAAAGTGTTTATTAGTGCCCAGAAGAAAAAACTGAACGCACAATCCAAAAAAAACTATCATCTTCTCTTATTCTTCTTCTCTTTCTGTAATAAAAAAAGCTTAAACCTTTTCTTGAGTTTCTTTAACCATGGCAGCTAATTGCAAAAGGGTTAGCTTCTTGTTCGCTCTGGTAATGACGGTGGTGGTGACTCTCACTCCTTCATTCGTCTACGGCGAAAATGGGTTTTCCGATCTTAAAATCCGTACCCACTTGAAACGACTCAACAAGCCACCTCTCAAATCCATAAAGGTAAAATAATTTCATATAAAGTTTCCTTTTTTAGCTGATTTCCGCAATAATTTCTGGTTTTGGAACAGAGCCCAGATGGAGATGTAATAGATTGTGTCCCAATCACCGACCAACCAGCTTTAGCTCATCCTCTGCTCATTAATCACAATGTCCAGGTTTTGCAACTCTTCTCTTCTTCTTTCGTTTTATCTCTCTCTGTGATTCTTGTTCTTGAGTGTTTCTGACATTGTTATAGATGAGTCCAAGTTTCAACCCAGAGAGTGTCTTCAGCGAGAGTAAACTTTCACCAAACACCAAGAATCATCAGTCTAATGATATAACTCAGCTTTGGCATGTGAATGGGAAATGTCCAGTGAACACAGTCCCCATCAGAAGAACGACAAAGCAAGATCTTTACCGAGCCAGTTCTGTCGAGAGTTTCGGTATGAAGACTCAGAATAGTATCACTAAGCTCAAATCTTACGACACAACTAGTGTCCTTACACAAAATGGTCACCAGGTAATGTTTTTCTTGTCATGATGCATTTGCATTAGATTTTGAGTCTTTTTACAACTTTTCTAACTCTTTTGGATTTGCTGTAGCACGCCATAATGTATGTGGAAGATGGTGTTTTCTACGGTGCTAAAGCCAAGATTAATGTATGGAATCCAGATGTGGAGATGCCTAATGAGTTTAGCTTGGCTCAGATTTGGGTTTTGGGTGGAAACTTCAACTCTGATCTTAATAGTATTGAAGCTGGCTGGCAGGTAAAGCCTTTCTGTTTCTTGTAACAGAAGTTAGTTTTTTGTGTTTCTGATTCAAAGATTTGTGCGTTTTCAGGTGAGTCCACAACTGTATGGTGATAATCACACCAGGCTCTTCACTTATTGGACTGTAAGTTTCTGTCTCCTTATGTGTCTTTTAGTTTATTTCTATGTGTGTTTTTGTTTATTGAAGAATAATTCTTTTGTCTCCCCTGTGAATAAACAGAGTGATGCATACCAAGGCACAGGCTGCTATAATCTTCTATGCTCAGGATTTGTTCAAATCAATAGGGACATTGCAATGGGTGGATCAATCTCTCCTTTATCAAGCTATGGAAACTCTCAGTATGACATTACCATACTTATCTGGAAGGTAGACCAAACACCAAGAATCTTTACTTGTTTCCAACTTCAAATCCTTGATACCATAAACCTAGTTAATACTATATATTATATACATTTTGTATAACTAAACCTACTTTTATATGTAGCTTAATGTGTAGCTTTGGTTTGAGGAGTTTAGGTTTGTTTTTTCTCAGGACCCAAAAGAAGGACATTGGTGGTTACAATTTGGAGAAAAGTACATAATGGGATACTGGCCAGCTTCACTCTTCTCTTACTTATCAGAAAGTGCATCGATGATCGAATGGGGAGGTGAAGTGGTTAACTCACAGTCCGAGGCAGGACAACACACTACCACTCAGATGGGAAGTGGTCGGTTCGCAGAGGAAGGTTGGGGCAAAGCTAGTTACTTCAAGAACGTTCAAGTAGTTGATGGATCAAATAAATTGAGAAACCCTGAAAATCTTCAAGTGTTTACTGATCAAGAGAACTGTTACAATGTGAAGAGTGGCAATGGAGGTTCTTGGGGAAGTCACTTCTACTATGGTGGTCCTGGTCGAAACCCTAATTGCCCTTGAGGATCTGTCTACTTACTTGCATTGCACATCATTCTAAATTAATCATTCATTGTATTTTTTTTTTTTGAAACACACTTATATTAAAACATTCAAGCCAAAGTAGAAGAGGCATGTAAGCCTAGTTCAAACGCCAACACACGTTTTGCTAAAGTATCTGCAACAACATTGTTGTCCCGGGAAATCCATTTAAAAGAAACAAAATCAAAAGAGGAGGTGACTGAGAGGATATCAGCTAGGATTCCATAGAGGCCAGCGAGGGATGATTCCGTTTGCAGGGCTTTGATCAAAACTGCTGCATCCGATTCTATTCTGATTCGAGTGAGACCCTGTTCCTTGCACTTCAGGACCGCTTCTCGAACTGCCAAACCTTCAGCAACTAACGGCGAACTCACATGGTGAGTAAAAGAGGAGAAGGACGAGCTTCCGGCCAGCGAGAGGATCGTCCATCCTAAACCTGCAATATTCAAACTTTCATTCCAAGCAGCATCTGTTCTTATCACGGCACAATCCATGGGATTTGCAACTGAGGGCGGTGGAGTCCGGGCAGATTGTGGGAGCGCAACTTGGCTGTTGGCCCATTCGCGAGCGCTTGCCACTGCCTTCGAGAGAGTTTCCTCTGCTGTGAATATTCTGTCACTGAATACAAGCTTGTTCCTAGTTATCCATATTTGCCATAAAATCCAAGGAGCTAAGGGTCCTTCGAAAATGCCAGTAGGAGGTAAATTTTTCTTGTCAATCAGGTTGTTCCATAAACTCCTCAAATCTATAGATTCGCTGTACTCGACGCTGGGAAAAACAGGGGCTGATGTCCAGACCTGTTTAGCAAAGGAGCAATGCAAGAACAGATGATCTATAGATTCAGGAAGATTACATCTCTTACACTTTCCCTCCACATTAATTTGGCGTGCTCTGAGAGATTCTCCAGCTGGGATGGCTCCATGTAGTGCTTTCCACACAAACAGTTTGACTTTTGGAGAGGTTTTTAGATTCCATACGTTCTTCCTCCACTCGTATGAAGCGTCCGCTTGAGAGATTTCCCTTTCTGTGTCTCGGTTAGAGAGAGCAACCGCATATCCCGTCTTTGTAGAGTACTCACCTGAAGCTGTGTTCAGCCATGAGAACTTATCAGGAGCGCCTGTGTAGCTTGGTTTGATCGCCAATATTCTTTGTTCCTCAAAGGGGAGAACTCTTTGGATCATGTTCCGGTTCCATTCTCTTCCGGACGGTAGTAGCAGATCAGACACTTTTAGGTTTTGGAATTCTTCCGGGGGAGGTCCCATCGGCCGTAGTGGGGATGTGATGCTGAGCCATGGCTTCTCCCATATATTGATACTATCACCATTTCCAACTTCCCAACCTGAGCTATTAAGGATGATGTCTCTTCCAATCAATATTCCACGCCAACCATGAGAGATAGCGTTCTTTGTTGGTACCGCTAGAAAATCTTCGGTGGAGCAATACTTTCCAATTAAAATTCTTCCTAGCAGACTGTCAGGTTTGTTGATGATTCTCCAACTGATTTTTGCCAAGAAAGCTTCATTGAAACTTTGAATATCTCTGAAATCCAGACCTCCTTGCTCCTTGGGTCTGATCAGTTTGGTCCAAGCTATCCATGCCATTTTGTTTCTCCCCTCGCAGGAATCCCACCAAAACCTAGTAAGCGCTGATTGGATCCTTTTGCAGAGAGAGACCGGGAGTTGAAAACAAGACATGGCATGAGAAGGGACTGCTGAGAGCACACTTTTAAGCATCGTCATTTTCCCGGCCGTTGAAAGGAATCTATTAGACCAGCCCTTTGCCTTCTGTTTTATCCTGTCAACAATGGATGAAAAAAGATCTCGTTTAGATCTACCAAAGTGTTCCGGCAGTCCGAGGTATTTGCCTATACCACCCTCCTTTTGGATTGAAAGAGCGTCATGGATCACTGTTTTTAGAGAACTCGGGGTCTTGCGCGAGAATGTGATTGACGATTTGGCCGTGCTGATATATTGTCCCGACGCTTCCTCATATCGTTTAAGCAGCCTGCTCAAACTCTCAGCGTTATCCTTGCTGGCGCGAAGGAAAAACATTGTGTCGTCCGCGAAGAGGAGATGATTGAGTCGAGGAGTCCCTCGAGCTACCCGGATCCCTTTGAGAGATCCTTCCTCTTGTGCTCTGTTACATAAACCCGAGAGAACCTCACTACACAAAATGAATAAGTATGGTGAGAGCGGGTCTCCTTGACGGATGCCGCGGCTCGGTATGACTCTTCCTCTAGGCGAACCGTTGATGAGGAAAGAGTAGGTAACAGTGGATACACATTGTATTATCCATCTAACCACTTTCGGGTGGAAGCCAAGTCGTTGTAGGACCAGTTTGATGAAGTCCCACTCAAGTCTGTCGTATGCTTTGCTCATGTCGGTTTTAACCGCCATCGAGCATCTCTTCTCTGCCTTAGATGTTTTGAGATAGTGCAAAATCTCGTGAGTGATGAGGACATTGTCCGAGATCGCTCTCTCGGGAACAAACGCCGACTGATTCTCTGATATAATGGTGGAGAGTAACGGTTTGATTCTCTTCGTTAAGATCTTGGAGATAATCTTGTAGTAGACATTGCACAAAGCAATAGGTCGATACTCTGCCACTGTTTTGGGGCTATGAACTTTCGGGATGAGACGAATATGAGTCTCATTGATCTTGGCCGGCAGTTTGTCTGATATGAAGAAGTCCTGGATCTCTTTCACAATGTCAGCGCCAATATTTTCCCAGTTTGTGTGATAGAAGCTTCCCGAGAAGCCGTCGGGTCCAGGGGCTTTATCCGCATGTATAGAGAATATAGCCTCCTTAATCTCTGCAGCTGTCGGGATAAGAACCAGGTTTTGATTCTGCTCTTCAGTCACCATTGGCGATAGAGCATACAAAACAGTTTCTTCTCTGTTTCCTGCGATTGCTGTGAAAAGATCCTGGAAGTAGTTAACAATGACCTTCCCAATCTGATCTTCTTGGTAAACCATCTCCCCATTGTTGTCTTCGATGACAGAGAAAGCATTCATTCTCTTTCGGTTCTTTGAGGCAGCGTGGAAAAACCCAGTGTTTCTATCTCCGAGGCTGAGCCATAACAGCCGGCTCCTTTGCCTCCAATACTCTTCCTCTGAAGCATACGCAGCATTGAGCTCCTCCGTTACTTTCGTGATCAAGGCTGAATCATTAAGCGGGTCAGTAAGTGCTTTTTCAAGATCATATTTCTTTTCCTCTATCAAAGCTCTGCTATTGCGATATTGTTGTTTGCACCATTCAATTAGCGCTGATCGCACTACACAGATTCTGTCATTGACAGTCTGGTTTGCTCCCTCCTGCCATGCTTGGCGAACCAGTTCCTTCACTTCTGGGTTGTCCTTTAAACGTCTATCATAACGGAACATGCCTCGCCTTTTCTTTTTCTCAGGTTCGAAGAAGGAGATAATAGGCCTATGGTCTGAGCCCTCATACTCCAAATACTGTAATCTTGCTGTCGGGAATAATTCCGCCCAGTCACTGTTTGCTACAGCACGGTCCAGTCTACATCGAACTAGGTAATCACCTCTTTTGCCTCGCCAGGATAAGAAATCTCCAGAATGTTGTAGGTCGAAAAGGTCCCCTTCGGAAAAGAAAGATCGCAAGTCAGTGAATGATCCTTCCGGTCGAGCAGGACCGCCTTCTTTCTCTTCATTATTGATGAGGTCGTTGAAATCGCCAGTCAAGAACCATGGAGACTCTCTTGAAATATTCAGATCGAGGAGATGGTCCCATATGGCTCTTCTCTTTGGCCTGTCAGTGTCGCCATAAACGAAAGAAGCATAAAATAATTTTCCTTCAAACTCAATGCAAGTGTCAATACAATTAGCCGTAGAGTTTAAAACTTGGAGATTAATTTCCTGTTTCCACAATAGAATTAAACCTCCTGCTCCATGTACATATACTATATATACACATTCTTAAGTATATTGGTTTCTGATTGCCATAGTGGTTTAGGGTGAGTGTTTCTCTGTTTCTATGGAGTGAAGAGAAGATATATTTTCATTAAAGAACATGGTCCCATGTGTATACTGAAATATTTATGATCATGTATTTATAATTGCTTTGTTTATGAATAACAAAACATATAGATGAGACTTTTGGATCTTCCCATTAAATCAGCCAGGTAACAATTAGAATTAGAATTATTGGTCAAACTTCATTAATCTAGCATACTATATAAATTTATATTATATCATAATATATAAGTTTCACTAATTCAAAGTAACATGATCTTAATTTGATGGTAAAATATATTTAGTTCAACTGGTGGACCTTGGTGAAACTTCATTTGAGACTAAATCATGTTTGGGCGGCTGATTTTCAATTGTTTTAGAATTATGTTATAGTTCTTGACTTCTTGATCAAGAAAATTACTTTATACTATATAGTTTACCAATTTATCTATGTGGATTACAGACTAATATTGTGAATTGTGATAGCCTCTAATAAAGTCAACAAAAATGTGGGCCTTGAAACCACAAGAGAGTTTGACTTGGTGGATCGCATTGACGAGTTCTCAGTTGGAAAGTATATAATCAATTTAACATAGTAAGAGAATTATAATTGTTTAACAAAATATTCAATGGTGCCAAAGGAAAGTTCAATAAAAGAATGTACTAATCATATTATAAATTAAGGTATCAGTTTAATAGTGAACTGATGTAAAAGCTCGTGAGCTCACGCTGAATGGTTCATGACAGACTAACAAGTGATATTCTTTTAATTTTTGGTGCAAAGATATTCTTTTAATTTATAATAAGAAAAGAATGACAACTAAAATTATACATATAACGTCGAAGACTAGGTTACATATATATAATTGGTTTATTCAGAGTAATTACCTATCGTTTGGTCAAATGTTATTTTAAACTTTCGTAAAAATGATCCGGCTATGAAGAAGACCGGCTCAAAACTAATGGGGACCATTGGGCAAAAATAAATTTTGGATCCTATACTTATTAATTTTAATATTTTAAATATTATTAAAACTATTTTTAAACAAATTAACTAATTTATTTGTTTTATTTGAGTTTTAAATATTGTTACATTATCATATTTTATAACAGTATTTAAATTTATTAATTATTACGATTAGGCAACTTCAGACTATATCTTAATGGTTAGAGTGCTTCATTTTTTTCACATTTCTGATGCATGATGTATATTAAACAAAAGAAAAAGATCAATGTTATATACACAAAGATTAGTTGCTCACAAAATGATACTTCTTCAATTATCGTTCTTTATAAAGTGTATATCATTTATTTATATTGCCTTTTTGAATGCATATACGCTAACATGCATATACTTAAATACTTTAGAACTCACATAAGATTACATAAGTTAACAAAAGTAAAAATATAAAAAAATCAGAATGGATCCCGGGCACTGGCTAATGAATGTATTTAAGATCACGAGCCTGAATTTATGAAACAATGCGACTGCTAAAAACACATGAGATTATTTAGAAAAAAACTTTATCCACGATTTTGAAAATATAATATAAGCAGTAACCTTATAATTTGCAACGAAAAGTTGTGGTAATAATATTGTTTGAGTTGATACCAACAAATATTATTTGATCAGAGTTTGACAACGTCCAGACCTTTTTTAAAATTTTAGAAGGTCCTCTCAAAAAAATAATAGTTATCAAATATAAGCAATCTCTTCCTATAAAAGCCAATGAGTTCCTTCTAAAAGTTTCACTAAGAACTGTATATCTAACAATGATGAGAATGGCTAGTTTCATGGTGACTCTGATGGTGATAGCAGCCACGATAGCTATTCGAGTTGATGGACATGAGTTTTCCCATCACCAGGAAGTTAAAATACTTAGACATTTGAAGCGACTCAACAAGCCTGCTGTTAAATCCATTAAGGTATCTTATACAAATTAGAGATATATTTTAAAATAGCATCAAAACATTTTTTTTTGTTTCAAAAATAACACACAAAGAAAAAAAATTCTAATATTAATGAAATTATTATTTTTTTAAATCATTTACTCATTAGTTATGCTATTTTGAAGATTTGTTCTCATTCTACTATTTTTGTCATAATTATTTTTTTGTATTATCTAAATCATTTGCTCTACAAATTTCATGAATTTCTTATGTAAAGATGAATTAATTATTATACGCTTTTAATCAAAATTTTCGTTACAGAGTGAAGATGGGGATGTTATAGATTGTGTTCCTATTACCAACCAACCGGCTTTTGATCATCCTTTACTTAAACACCATACCATCCAGGTTTGGTTTCATTTTTCAGTCTTTATATTGTTAGACCACAATATTTTTGAATAACTTGCAATACAAAGTTTATGCACGTAGATGAGACCGAGTTTCATCCCTGAAAGTGATTCTAAGTACATCAAGAAAGAGGCAAAGACTATAACTCAGGTTTGGCACAAGGCTGGAGAGTGTCCTGATAACACTGTTCCCATCAGAAGAACAAAGAAAGAAGATCTCTTAAGACCTAAATCCATTGAGAGTTTTGGGAGAAAGCCTCATCATAGCATCCCACAAACTACAACCTTTGATCCTACAAAAGGTCATCAGGTACATCCACACGTACACACATCTATGTGCTAATATTTTTACTGTTGTAGCTTACACTATTCATTAATTTCTGTTGGAGTTGCATTTAGTACGCGATAATGAGTGCGATGAACGAAACGTTTTATGGGACAGAAGTTTCGATAAATCTGTGGAAACCATATGTTCAAGTTCCCGACGAGTTTAGCTTGGCTCAGACTTGGATTGTGTCCGGATCGGGCTCTAGTCTTAACACCATTGAAGCTGGTTGGCAGGTTTGGTCCCTTCTCCACGACCCCTTCTTTGTTGTTATGCAAATCACGGAACTTATTATATATTTGTTTGCCCTAATTTATAGGTTTATCCAGAACTATATGATGATTACAATCCTAGATTATTTGTTTACTGGACGGTAAGCTCTCTTTTCCAAAATATTTATGCTTGTTTATCTTATTATTATTATCATTATTATTATAACATGATGAAGACTTCAAATCGTGTGGTGCACAAAAAAATAGAAAATAGAAAACTTCAAATTGTGTGTGTTTTTAAATACGTCTCCGAAAATTCATGAATTACGGACACTGGTTATCTTTTTATGCAAAATTATCGTATCTATAAACATAGTAGAGTGTAATAATTGTGAAATCATTTTTTTTCATATTAGCGTGATGGGTATCGAACAACAGGATGCTACAACCTTCTCTGCTCGGGTTTTGTTCAGACAAGTAATCGAAATTCAGTAGGTGGAGCTTACAACATCGTGTCAAGCTACGGTGGAACTCAGTACGAAATCGCCATACTTATATTCAAGGTAACTTGAACCGCAATATATATATATATTTTTTTTTTCACCAAGTAATTACCTCACTATCTAACCTAAAATGGTTAATTGCAATCATACCATTAGGACCGAAAATCAGGAAACTGGTGGCTAAGGGTTGGCAACGACATTATAGGTTACTGGCCTGGCTCTTTGTTCACTTCACTAGGAAATGGAGCTACGAGAGTTCAATGGGGAGGTGAAATCGTTAACTTGGAGACTGATGGGAAACACACAGCCACAGACATGGGAAGTGGGCATTTTGCAGATGAAGGTTTTGGGAAAGCGAGTTATGTCAGGAACCTGGAGATAGTAGACGGAACTAATACTCTGAGAGAACCAAAGAGTCTTTACTACTTTGCTGATAATCATAACTGTTACAATGTGAAGATAGGAACTGATGGAACTTCTATGGGGATTCATTTCTTCTTTGGTGGTTCTGGTCGTAACGTTGAATGTCCGTGATTTAGATATGTGGGGGTATTCACATACATGTCTATGTTTGAATAAGAATATGTTAATTCGCTGGTGTGTGTGTTTTTTTTTGGGTTAAAATAATTCGCTGGTGTGTATATGAGTTTGCTTATGATGATAAAAATAAAAGTGAGTGATTGAAGAAAATATTCCACGTCATGAGAGATGATCCCATCTATCAATTGATATCAGTCTGGTTACAGCTTCCGAAGAATTGAAATAATACGAGCATAATAAAAGACGCATTTATTGAAAGTTAACTAGAAACACAGTTGTTTTAGATGGTATTCAAGAAAAATGTTATAAAATGCACGTTTAATAAAAATTTACATACGTTTATATCAAACCATGTACGTTATTCTCTGACCGGTTGAGGATCCATTGTTTTTTTTTTCTTATCACTGACTATTAATACGTTATAAATAATACTCTTTCTGTTTCAATATAAGTACTCCCTCCGTTTCATATTATTTGTCATTGTAGGGGAAAATTTTCGTTTCAAAATAAGTGTCGTTTTAGAGTTTCAATGCAAAATTCATTAATAAGATTCATAGGTAATTGTGTTTTTATTTTTCTATTGGTTGAAATGTGGTTAGGTGTATAGGTAATTGTGTTTTTATTTTGGAAATATACAAAATCATATGTTTTTTTAATATGTGTGAATAAACCTAGAACGACAAGTAATATGAAACGGAGGGAGTAATTTTTAAGTTTTTTCATATAGATTAAGAAATATAAATTTGTATACAATTTATCTTGGTTACATAAAAATATTAATAAATAAAACTAATGTAACTAATAAAAAACAAAGTATTTTGTAATTGATCACAAAATTTAATAATATTAAATTATATTTTGGATAATGAAAATATAAATTATTTTGAAATATTTTTTTTAACATCATTTAAAGTTATACGGAGGAGGTACATTTAATGATTTTAAGAAATCCTATATGTATACACAATATTTGTCATGATGTTACATTATTCTCAAGAAATCCAAATAACCTCAAGAATAACAAGAAAACAATATAATAGTTTAAGACGTGCTAAACCTTGCTCAAGTATGTTGGAAACCATGATGATCAAATCAAAGGCTACAGAACCTAACAGCGATTTGTGATGACTTTTCGTTTCGTAATAAATACATGACAATTGACATGTGCTGTTTCTCTCCAGATAAGACCTAATTAATCTAATCTTTGAAATTTATGTGTATGTGGTTGATCTAACTCGACCAACAACATTGATTCTGTCCCCACTTCCCTTTAAGCCTGTCTATATCACGACACAACATAGCTTACAAAGACATTATTTCTCAACGATTTTTGGATTTGTGGATATCAAAATGGGTAACATTTCCTCTGCTCAAAGCTCATCACCATCTTTGCCGATTGATTCCACCTTCGATCTTCCATCTCCATTGCCATCTTGGCCTTCAGGTTCATGCTTTGATTTTAATGTTCATCCTCTATTTAGCTATACGTTATGTTCTATGTATTTTTTGAATGTTTTCTTTTTTTTTGAAAAGTGGCTTAAAAAAATCGAAAAATACATAGAACAAAACATAGCTTTTAATGTAAATTTACATTGAAATTTTAATGTGAATTTCCAGGAGAAGGATTTGCAAAGGGGGTAATAGATTTGGGAGGTCTTGAAGTTTTCCAAGTAACAAAGTTTAACAAAGTATGGACTGTACACGAAGGAGGACAAGATAATCTTGGAGCCACTTTCTTTGAGCCGTCTTCACTACCTGAAGGCTTCTCCCTTCTCGGTTTCTACTCTCAACCTAATAACCGCAAGCTTTTTGGATGGACACTTGTCGGAAAAGACATCTCCGGAGACTCTTTAAGACCTCCGGTAGACTATCTTCTTCTCTGGAGCGGCAAAGCTACAAAGGCAGAGAACAATAGGGACCAAACTGGATACTTTTGGCAGCCTGTATCTCCTGATGGTTACAGTGCAGTGGGTCTAGTTGTGACCACCACGGCTGATAAACCTTCTCTAGACAAGATCCGTTGTGTTCGTTCTGATCTAACGGATCAATCCGAGCCAGACGCTCTGATATGGGAAACTAATGGGTTTAGTGTTTCGAGTTCTAAGCCTGTTAACCGAGGTACACAAGCCTCTAGTATATGTGTCGGTACGTTCACTTCAAATCCAACCCTAGCTTGTCTGAAAAACAACAAGTTCGACTTTTCTTGTATGCCAAGCAAGGTCCAGATCGATGCTCTGTTTCGAACTTACGCTCCTTTGATCTACTTCCACAAAGATGAGAAGTATCTCCCATCGTCCGTTAACTGGTTTTTCAGCAACGGTGCCTTGCTTTACAAGAAAGGCGAGGAATCGAACCCGGTTCCAGTCGAACCAAACGGTTCAAATCTTCCTCAAGGCGAAGCCAACGATGGTCTTTACTGGTTAGACCTACCAGTTGCTTCTGACGCAAGAAAACGAGTCCAAGGCGGAGATTTACAGAGCATGGAAGTGTATCTTCACATAAAACCTGTTTATGGTGGAACATTAACAGATATAGCCGTCTGGATGTTTTATCCGTTCAATGGTCCTTCACGAGCCAAGCTCAAGCTCGCCACAATCCCGTTGGGGAGAATAGGCGAACACATTGGGGATTGGGAACATTTCACTCTCCGGATTAGTAACTTCAGCGGCAAGTTACAGAGGATGTACTTATCACAACATAGCAAAGGAAGCTGGATCGATGCTCCAGAGATTGAGTTTCACGGTGGAGGAAACAAACCTGTGGCTTACTCTTCTTTGAACGGGCATGCAATGTATTCGAAACCAGGACTTGTGTTGCAAGGCAAAGACGATGTAGGGATTAAGAACGATACAGGAAAGAGTGAAAAGGTGTTTGATACTGCGGTTAGGTTTAGAGTTGTTTCGGCTGAGTATATGAAAGAAGTTGAGGAGCCTGCGTGGTTGAACTATATGAGACATTGGGGACCAAAGATTGATTATGGTCGTGAAGATGAGATTAGAAGTGTGGAGAAGATTGTTGTTGGAGAGAGTTTAAAGAGTGTGTTCAGGACTGCTATTAATGGATTGCCTAATGAGGTTTTTGGTGAGGAAGGACCTACCGGTCCGAAGCTGAAGCGAAACTGGTTAGGTGATGAAGATTGAATAATCTCTTCCGTTGTTTCTTTTTCATTACAATACTTGGTTTTGTGAATCTGTTATTATCTCTGTTTTTTGTCTTCTTGGTGTGATCACGTTAGAGAATATTTCGTAAGACAGTTGTTTAAACTCTGTGTGATGATTCTATACTCTTGACCTTTGTTCATCTGAATGTACCATGTTTACTGGTTTTGTATTGAATCCCTTCTGTTGTTCCAGATTTTGGTTCTGGTTTTTAGTTTTTAATTTTTGATTTTGCTGTATTTTTAAATTTTCTTAAAAATGAATAATTTAATTTAAAATAATACAGCAAAAAAACAATAAAATATTTTAAAATTACCATTAAATGTATCAAATATTGTGATTGTTTGTTAAAAATAAAAGATACATTAACTTGTTTGTTTGAAAACTGTTATATTTTGACACAACATATATTATTCTAAATTTTCAATTATAAAAATATCTATAAATTATATAAATTTTTAAAACTAATCATAAATTTTCATGATTTCATATTAAGTTCTTAGTATACAGATGTTAAATACATCACAAAAAATGATATGATTAACTCATTGATCAGTATCTTCATTGATTTTACTTGTAGTTTAGAGGTCACATACTTTGCATACATATAAATTATAGAACAGTTTTAAATTATTATAATATATAAAATTTACACATGCACATGTATATATGGATGCATTATGAGTCTATGACCATATATGCACATGGAAGTACAAATAAACAACTTTTGTATAACTAGAGAAACGTGGTTGCTTTGATGATGTTTAGATCATGAGGGGTTGTGATGATATTGAAGGTATAAGTCAACTTTCATAAGTGTTAATGTAACCACTACTCTGTTTTTTATTAGTTCACTAATTTATATAATATATGAGCAATCTACTCCTATAAATTCCACCTGTAGTTGATAGAAAATTTTAAAAATTAGACTAGTTTCTAAGGATTACAATTAAGGAAAATGAGAATGGCCGGTTTCGCGGTAGCACTGATGATGATAGGGGTGATAATGTCTCCTTGTGTCTATGGAGAAGAGTTCTCCGATCACAAGGAAATCGAAGTAGAAAGACTTTTGAAGCGGCTCAACAAGCATGCTCTTATATCCATTAAGGTTATCTTATACAAATTCATATTCATAAACTCAATGGTTTGATTATTTGAGTGCAAATTAACTGAGATTGAATGTATCACTTAAATCTCTGTTACAGAGCGACGATGGAGATATAATAGATTGTGTTCCAATACATAGTCAACCAGCTTTTGATCATCCTCTTCTTAGAAACCACACCATCCAGGTTTTAACTTCATTTACGAACTATCTTTTGTTTATATATACATGCATGCATGGTGATGTTAAAACGTTAAGTCATCGCACGTAGATGAGACCGAGTTTTATACCGGAAAGTACGTCTACTACGTACACCAAGAATTATACTCAGGCGTGGAACAAGAATGGAAGATGCCCAGAAAATACAGTTTCGATAAGAAGAATAAAGAGAGAAGATATCTTACGATCAAACTTTATTGAGGATTTTGGGAAAAAGATGACTCCAGGCATCCTTTTATATGGTTCAAAAAGTATTCATGAGGTACACCTTTTTATATATTAATTTGTTAAACATTCTCTAGTTTCTACTATGGCTTAATTTTAAACTTTTCCTATTATTCGGTGTTGGTTTAGTATGCGACCATGAAGGCCAAGGAAGGAAAGTATTTCGGGACAGCATTTGTAGTGAATATCTGGAAACCAAAAGTTGAAGTTCGCAACGAGTTCAGCTTGGCTCAGACTTGGCTCGGGTCTGGAGTTGGCCCTACTAAAAACACAATTGAAGCTGGTTTTCAGGTCTCATACTTTTCTGGTCCTCCATCGATCCTGATTAACTAAATCTTGTGATCATATGCAAACATCATGACTGTCTTCGTTTGCCTTAATCTATAGGTTTATCCAAGAATATATGGTGATAATAATCTAAGATTATTTGTTTACTGGACGGTAAGTTCCCATTTTCTACCCCGGACATGTTGAAAAGCTAATCATATAAAATTTTAAACCGCTCACTAGTTAATAATAGAGTTTTTAACTTGGCTGTTATTTTGTAGAGCTTAGAACATCTCCAAAGAAGAAATCTCAAAGACTATTTAGATAGTATTTTTTTCAAAAATAGAGAAAAAAGAGAGATGTTAGATTAAAGTTTCTCAAAAAGAAAAATCCATTAAGACTCTATGAAATCCCTTATGACTGCTTGTCATTTAATGGATGCATTTTCTTTATATTAAATTAAAGTACAGTTATTTATTTAATCCATTTTAAAATAATAAGAATTTATTGTTTAAAAACTCAAATACGAATCCTATGGATAAGCTTGTTTTGGGCTTTATAATCTGGTGTTTAGGATCTAAATGTTAGACTTTGTTAAATTTAAAATAGACTATTTTGTTATAAAGAACAAAAATAATAGAAAAGTGCATCTTAGTTTTTTTATGTGCGCGGATTCACGAATATGTTAAAGACAATAATGATAATATATATAAATATATATATTTATTTTTGAAATTAGGCCGACGGTTATAACAAGACAGGGTGCTACAACACCAACTGTCCAGGTTTCGTTCAAATAAGCAAGCTTGTCACTGTTGGTGGGACCTACAATACTGTCTCACAATACGACGGTGTTCAATACGCCCATCGCATCGTTATATGGAGGGACAGGAAGGTAACTACAAACATATATTTTCCTGTTTTACAAAATGTTCATATTGGCATTTTATCTCATTACAGTATTATTTTAAAATTTTAATATAATTTATATTTATTTTAATTTAATATTAAATATAAATTTCAGTTATATTATAAATATTTTTTTCAATACTATTAATTAAATAAATTTAATTAATAAAAATATAAATACATTTCAATTATTTTTAGTATATATAGAAAATGCTAAATTAACACTGCTTACGATAAAAAAAATATTATATTTTTTTCTTAATTTATTAACAATATAAAAAATGTTAAATTGTCATTTACCTGTTTTATTAAAATAGAAATATTGCATAAAAATAGTTTTATCATTAAAAATATATGCTATTATTATTATTTTTTAATTTTTCTAGGCACCTCATGAGTAATACTGTAAACTTAATTTCTAACTAATTAATTCCAAATTTTTAATTAATTAATAATATATTTACATATATTTGTAATTTAACTACAAGTATATATATTATTTTTTTCTTTTTATTCTGCAAAATCTTAAAACTCCTATTTTACTCTACATTTCATAAACAAATAACTAAATAAATAAATATAAATTTAAAATATAAATATAATTATAAAATAAAGTATATCAATTTTTAGTTTAAAACGAAAATAAATTATGATGATATCAATTATATTCTATAAGTATAATTTAATATTAAACTAAATAATAAAATCCATCTCATGAAATTTATAAAATGGGTTATAATTTTAAAATTAAACACAATATTTTATATGAAATTTTCATGTTTACTATTAAAAAACACAGATTATTTAATACTATTATCTACACCAAAAACACATCTCAAATTTTATTTTTTCCCAAAATTTATTTCAAATTTAAATAAAAATAAATGGAAAAGGTTATTCCTTCAAAATAAATTGATATTTAGTAAATTATATATACTTCTATACAAAAATATACATTTTAAATTGTTATAAAAAAAAACCTAACAAGTCTAAAGACATAAAACAAAATAATAATAAACATATATGTTTCATTAACTTTATTTTGTTTAAGAAAACAATTCTCCAATTTAGAAGCGCAATTAGAATCTCGTGGTATATTATATCTACATCTCATCATAAAATTGATTGTCGATTATATCTAGGACGGCAAAAAATGGTGGCTGAAGGTAGGCGACGAGCTTGTTGGCTACTGGCCTAGCTCGTTGTTCACTTCCCTAGGAGATGGAGCTACGAGAGTTTCATGGGGAGGTGAAATTGTTAACGCTAAGACCGGTGGGAAACACACGGCCACGGACATGGGAAGTGGGCATTTTGCAGATGAGGGTAATAAGAAAGCGAGCTATTTCAGGAATCTTATGACAGTTGATAAAGCCAATACTCTGAGAGAACCACAAGGAGTATACACCAAGTCTACAAATGCTAACTGTTACAACATCAAGACAGGACGTAATGGAACTTCCTGGGGGATTTATTTCTACTATGGTGGCCCTGGCCGGAACCCCAAATGCCCTTGATTTCCATCTGTGTACTCAAAGCTTTTGAGTGTATTTTATTGAATATGAGCGTGTTGAGTATGAAAAAAATCCACGTTGTTGAAGTTTAATATTATATGTTTCCTTGAATAATATGTGTGAGAAAGCTTTTCGAATTTCCCATTTCTGTAATTTGAATAATAATAATAATATGTTTGATAAAATCTTCAGTTTTTGGAGAGGAAGGACCTACTGGTGACGAAGATTGAATCTCCTCTGTTTCTTTACTTTTATTTTTCTTTTAATGTTTGGTTTTGTGAATCTATTATTATCTCTGTCTTTGTCTACTTGCTATGATCACGTTAGATGATATTTCGTAATACAGTTTTTAGAACTCTGTGTGATGATTTCCTAAACATTTTTGTCTTGTCTTTACTGGTTAGACCTATCAGTTGCATGCAAGAAAACGAGTCAACGCCGAGATTTACAAAGCATGGAAGTGTATCTTCACATAAAAACTGTCTTTAGGAGAACCTTAACAGATATAGCTGTCTGGATGTTTATCCGTTCAATGGCCCTTCACGAGCCAGCTCAAGCTAGTCACAATCCCGTTGGGGAGAATAGGTGAACACATTGGAGACTGGGAACATTTCACTCTCCGGATAAGTAACTTCAGTGGCAAGCTACAGTGAATGTATAGCCGAAGAAGCTGGGTCGATGCTCCGGAGATTGAGTTTCAAAGTGGTGGAAACAAATCGGTGGCTTACGCTTCTTTGAACGGGCATGCATTGTACTCTAAACCAGGCCCTATGTATAAAAACTACTTAGGATATGTAATAATTCATATGTATAGACGTATGCATTATGAGTCTATGACCATATATGCACATGGAAGTACAAATTAACAACTTTTGTATAACTAGGGAAACGTGGTTGCTTACTTGCTTTGGTGACGTTTAGATCATGAGGAGTTGTGATGATGTTAAAGTCTCGAGTCAATCGTAACCAAATTAAATTTAGGTGGTTATCTATAATAATATTCTACTTTCTACATAAAAATTATAGACTAGCTCAAAACGTATAAATCAAAAGTAAAAAAGTTAACTTTATTATAATATTTTTTTGGTAGTATTAATATATGTGCAGAAGTTTCAAATGACAATTGTCATTTATTTATTTAACTCCGAATCAAATAACATTTTAGCTTATTTTCTAGTTATTTCTAAAAAAATATATATATCAAATTATACAAAAAAAAATTATACATACAAAGATATATATGGATGCATTATGAGTCTATGACCAAATATGCACATGGAAGTACAAATTAACAATTTTTGTGTAACTAGAGAAACGTGGTTGCATTGATGATGTTTAGATCATGAGGGGTTGTGATGATGTTGAAGTCATAAGTCAACTTTCATTAGTGTTAGTGTGACCACTAATTTTGTTCTCCTAATTTCCTAATTTATAGAATATATGAGCAATCTACTCCTATAAATTCCACTTGTAGTTGATAGGAAATTTCAAAAATTACTAAAGAATAGTTTCTAAAGATTACAATTAACCATAATGAGAATGGCAGGTTTCAAGGTAGCACTGATGATGATAGGGGTGATAATCTCTCCTTGTGTCCATGGAAAAGAGTTCTCCGATCACAAGGAAATCGAAGTAGAAAGACTTTTGAAGCGGCTCAACAAGCATGCTCTTATATCCATTGAGGTTATATTATACAAATTCCATATTCATAAACTCAATACCTTTATTATTCGCGGGAGAAATTTACTGAGGTTGAATGTTTCACTTTAATATTTGTCACAGAGCGACGATGGAGATATTATAGATTGTGTTCCAATACAAAGTCAACTAGCTTTTGATCATCCTCTGCTTAGAAACCACAACGTCCAGGTTTGACTTTATTTACAATCTATCTTTTGTATATATATACATTCATGATGATGTTGAAACGTCAAGTTTTCGGACGTAGATGAGACCAAGCTTTATACCGGAAAGTACGTTTACGTACACCAAGAATTATACAAATGTTACTCAGGCGTGGCACAAGAATGGAAGATGCCCAGAAAATACAGTTTCGATAAGAAGAATAAAGAGAGAAGATATCTTACGATCAAACTCCATTGAGAATTTTGGGAGAAAGATGATGACTCCAGGCATCCTTTTATATGGTTCAAGTAGTGTTCATGAAGATATTAAGTATGATCCAAGTAAAGGCCATGAGGTACACCTTTTATATAATGTCATTGTATTAAATTACACAAGCTCTACAGTTTCTCTTGTGGTTTAATTTACACTCTTTTCCCATTTTTTTGGAGCTGGTTTAGTACGCGGTCATGAGTTGCAAGAAAGGAAAGTATTTTGGGACACAATTTGCAGTGAATATCTGGAAACCAAAAGTTCAAGTTCCCAACGAGTTCAGCTTGGCGCAGACTTGGCTCTTGTCTGGAGTTGGCGCTAAGCTTAACACTATTGAAGCTGGCTTTCAGGTCTTGTACTTCTCTGGTCTAGTTAACTACATCTTTGTTATTCATACGCAAAACATCCTAATTAGCAGTACCTTTGTTAATTTGCCTTAATTATCTACAGGTTCTTCCATCATTATATGGTGATTCTAATCTAAGGTTATTTGTTTACTGGACGGTAAGTTCCCATTTTTTATCCTGGACATGTTAAAAAGCTAATCATTTAAAATTTTTAAACGGCTCACTAGCTAGTAATAGCTTGACTGTTGTTTTGTAGAGCTTAGATAGTAATTTTTTATTAAAACAAACAAACAAGAGATATGTTAGATGAAAATTTCTCAAAAAAGAATCCATTAGAAGCCTATGAGAACCCGTAATTAGGATTACTTGTCATTTAATGGATATTTTTTTCTTTAAATTAAAGTTTAATTATCGATTTGTTCCATATTAAATTAATGAGGATTTTTGTTGTTGAAAAACTCAAAATAAAAACCCTATGGATAATAAGCCTGTGTTTTAAGGTTTATAATCTGGCATTTAGGATTTAAATTTAGACTGTTTATTAAATTGAAAATAGACTATATTGTTAAAAGTAAAGAAAAAAATGAAATAGGTGGATGGACACCAAAAGACAGGGTGCTACAACACCGACTGTCCAGGTTTCGTTCAAACGAGCAATCGTATCACTGTAGGTGGAACCTTCAAAAGCGTCTCAAAATACGACGGTGTTCAAATCGCTGTCCTCATAACTATATGGAAGGTACTAACCATATATAATCTCTGTTTCTTTCTTTTATTGACAATTAATGTGATATAATTAAGTTATTATATCTGCATCTCAACCCAAAATGGATTATATCTAGGACGGCGATTACTGGTGGCTACAGGTTGACAAAGAGTTTGTTGGCTACTGGCCTAGCTCGTTGTTCACTTCCCTAGGAAAGGGAGCTACTCAAGTTCTATGGGGAGGTGAAATCGTTAACGAGAAGACCGGTGGGAAACACACGAGCACGAACATGGGAAGTGGACATTTTGCAAATGAAGGTTATAGAAAAGCAAGTTATTTCAGGAATCTTATGACAGTTGATAAAGCCAATACTCTGAGAGAACCACAAGGAGTTTACCCCACGATTACCAATGATAACTGTTACAGCATTAAGGAAGGACGTAATGGAACTTCCTGGGGGTTTAATTTCTTCTATGGTGGTCCTGGCCTGAACCCCAAATGCCCTTGATTTGGTTCTGTGTGCTCAATTATTATTTTTTTGAGTATTTTACATATTTGTTTGCATTTTGAATATGAGCGTGTGAGTGTGAACAAAAACACGTCGTTGAAGATTATATTATCTCTGTCCTTGAATAATATGTGTAAAAGCTTTTCGAATTTCACATGTCTGTAATATGAAACATGAATAGGGTGTCGGCTTCCTCAGCTTGTTGACTGAGTGGTTCAACCCTCGTGGTTGTCTCCTTCCAATTGTTTTTTGAGACTAATCTCTAATTGCAGGTCTTCTCCGGGTTGGTACGAGTTGAGGTAAACTAAATATTATTAGTAAATATTGCATATTTATTAAATTAAGATATTTTAATATTTATATTTATTTAATATAACAAAAAGTTTAGTATATTATAATTCTTTCAATTTCTTGAGACTTAATATTACAATTCTTTCAATTTTCCTTTCACCTCAATCTTTACATGATATCAAAATCTAATGATCAGAGTTGTTTCTTAGTTTCTTTTTTCATATAAACCATAGAACTTTTTTATCCTTAATTTTTAAGCTATATAGTTTCTTTTTTATTTTATTTATGTTTTTTGAGAAAGGGCTTCTATTTTATTTTTATTAAGCTAAGTGTTTTCTACCATTTAAGTTTATCACGTTTCCAAATATTTTCCAAATTCAAATTCATCATCATGAATCTATGAATCTAATCCTTAGCGTGTAGGCAAAACGAAAAGGAAAAAAACGGGTAGACCAAGTTGGATTTATGCTTTGATAAATGTTCTTTGACTAGTAATTACAGATCTATTTTATGTTACCCGTTATTTGTTTTGAGTCTTGACAGCGAATTTTTTTTTGTTGTTGGCATGGGCAGAGGTAGAAAAAAAATTATAGGGGGCATAATTAAAATTGTTCATAAAACTAAGGATATATTTGCTTAAAACAGGGGACATATTTAAAATTAGTCAATGTTTTACATAGAATTTTCAAAATGAGTTGGGGGCAGATGCCCCCTCTTACTCTCTGTGCCTTCCGCCACTAAATTGTTGGTAAAAGTCTTGACTGCGATTCACATGCATATCGTTTTCTTTTCACATAGAAAGTACAAAGCAAATATCATTTATTAGTGCCCGCGTTTAACAGCAATTTGCATGGTCATGTTAAGCGTTTCATCACACAAGATGATTCGATTAAGTCATGGGTCACAATGCCTTCGTTGATTTTACTTACTAGGTTATGAGTCACATACTTTTCAGACATATAAAATATAATATGACTTCAAAGTTTATAACAAACAAAAATAAATAAAAAGTCAGTTATAATAATTTAGTTGTTTTGTAAATATTTATATTTATGCATGAACATAACAAAGTCACTTAATATAAACATATCATGTATGTATACTCTAATTGGAGGCTTGGAGCATTACTGAGATAGCTCGCCAACGTATAACCAACCAGAAAGTAAAAGTAGCCATTACGAGTCTAACCATAGATGCACATGAAAGGTAATGTATTAAATATTAACAACGTCAACCAAGTCTTTCTATAACAAGAGAAACTTGCTTGCTTTGATGACGTTTACTTTATGAGTCAGTTTCATGGGGGTTGTGATGATGTTTAAGTCATGAGTCAATTTTCATTAACAGTGTCAATGTAACCACTTGTATTTTAATCTAATTAATTTTCTAATTTATAGAATATATGAGCAATCTACTCCTATAAATTCCACTTGTAGTTGATAGGAAATTTCAAAAATTACTAAAGAGTAGTTTCTAAAGATTACAATTAACCATAATGAGAATGGCCGGTTTCAGGGTAGCACTGATGATGATAGGGGTGATAATCTCTCCTTGTGTCCATGGAAAAGAGTTCTCCGATCACAAGGAAATCGAAGTAGAAAGACTTTTGAAGCGGCTCAACAAGCATGCTCTTATATCCATTAAGGTTATATTATACAAATTCCATATTCATAAACTCAATAGTTTGATTATTTGAGTGCAAATTTACTGAGGTTGAATGTTTCACTTTAATATTTGTCACAGAGCGAAGATGGAGATATTATAGATTGTGTTCCAATACATAGTCAACCAGCTTTTGATCATCCTCTACTTAAAAACTACACCATCCAGGTTTGACTTCATTTACGATCTATCGTTTGTTTATATATGCATGCATGAAGATAGAAGTTAAAACGTCAAGTTTTCGCACGTAGATGAGACCGAGCTTTATACCGGAAAGTACGTCTACGTATACCAAGAAAAAGACAAAGGCTACTCAGACGTGGCACAAGAATGGAAGATGCCCTAAAAATACAGTTTCGATAAGAAGAATAATGAAAGAAGATATCTTACGATCAAACTCCATCGAGAGTTTTGGGAAAAAGACTACCTCAAGCATCCCTGAAGATAATCCAAGTAAAAACCATGAGGTATACTTTTTTATATATTGTACTATACCTTGTGTTAAACACTAGCTCTCTAGTCTCTCTTGTGGCTTAATTAATTTAGGCTTTTCCTTTTTTTTCGGAGCTGGTTTAGTACGCGATCATGAATGCCATGCAAGGAACGTATTTCGGGACAAATTTTATAGTGAATATGTGGAAACCAGAAGTTCAAGTTCCCGACGAGTTCAGCTTAGCTCAGACTTGGCTCGTGTCTGGAGCTGGCACTACTCGTAATACAATTGAAGCTGGTTTTCAGGTCTTGTACTTCTTTGGTCCTCCATATATCCTTAATTACATGTTGTTCATATGCAAAACATATTAAGTTACAGTGGCGAACCTAGGTGTGCTAATAAGGTGGCAAGTGCCACCATAAAAAAATCAAAATTTGCATAATATATCTCAAATTTTAGTTATTTTCTCTTATTAAATATCATATCTTAACTATATTTTTAAGTTTATATGTGATTTGACCCCATAAAAAAATATTTCTACATTTGCCACTGTTAAGTTACCTTTGTTTGCCTTAATCTATAGGTTTATCCAAGAATATATGGTGATACTAATCTAAGGTTATTTGTTTACTGGACGGTAAGTTTCCATTATCTTCCTAAACATATTAAAAACTGCTGATCTAAAATTTTAAACAGCCCACAAGCTAGTTTTAGAGGTTAATTACCTGACTGTTTGTTTTGTAGAGTCTAGGGTTTTGAAACTGGTGTCTAGCTCTTAAATTTAGACTTTTGTTGTATTTAAAAATAGACTTAAAAATTGATATAAAAGTACCTCTTAATTTTTTTATGCGCACGGATTCATGTATATGTAAAAGACGATAATCATTTGAGTAGCATCATCACAGTATTTATTACTCCATCCGTTCCATTAAGATGGATGTTTTGGTGTTTTCACACATTAATCATACATCGTTTTTATAAATTATCAAATTCCAATGTATTTTAACCAATAGTCTTTCAATAAATTCAATTAATTTTATTAAAATTTGCAATTTTTGTATAGAAAACACAAAAAATACATCTTTGTGAAACAATTTATTTTTGTAAAACATTTATCTTAGTGGAACGGAGAGAGTATGTCTCTTAAGAAAGTGGGAACCACATAAAAAGAAAAAACGGTCTCCAACAGCATTCAAATAAGAAACGTTTTTGATGGGTTTGTTGCATTATACGCGGACACTATTGACACGTGGCGATCCGAATTGATTTCTTTTTAAAAAAAAATTTAATCAAAAAAAGAAATAAGAATCCACATGGGATTTCCCCGATGATGCTGGTCTTATGGGCTTTTTTTTATATTATTTTTTTGAGAATAGGCCGATGGATACCAAGGGACAGGGTGTTACAACAACGTCTGTCCAGGTTTCGTTCAAAGGAGCAATAGTATCACTGTAGGTGGAGTCTTCACTACCGTCTCACAATACGACGGAGATCAAGCCGAGCTATCCATGCTTATATGGAAGGTACTAAGTACTAACATAGATAATTTCCTTTTCTCATTTTTATTAACTATATGGGATAATTGAAATGCTCTCTAGTACTCCGTATGTTATACTATATTTGCATCTCAAGCCAACATGAATTGTCGAGGATGTCTAGGACGGCGAAAACTGGTGGCTAAAGGTCGGTGAAGAGCTTGTCGGTTACTGGCCTGGCCAGTTATTCAATTCTCTAGGAAATGGAGCTACGATAGTTCAGTGGGGAGGTGAAATCGTTAACAGGGAGACTGATGGGAAACACACAGCCACAGACATGGGAAGTGGGCATTTTGCAAATGAAGGTTATAAGAAAGCGAGCTATTTCAGGAATCTTATGACAATTGATCAAACCAATACTCTAAGAGAACCACAAGGAATTTCCCCCTTGACTGGTCATGATAACTGTTACAACATTAAGGCAGGAGATGTTGGAACTTCCTGGGGGGTTAATTTCTTCTATGGTGGTCCTGGCCAGAACGAGAGATGCCCTTGATTTGGATCTATGTTCTCAAAGATTTTGAGGATTTTACATATTTGTTTGTATTTGAATATGAACGTGTGAGTAAGTATAAAAAAAAAATCCACGTCAAAGAAGTTAATATTATCTGTGTCCTTGAATAATGTATGTGTAACTGGAATTATAATATGTATGTTTGATAAAATCTTCAGTTTAAAACTTTAAATAGTTGATTTCTGTTGATCTGCCTATGAGTATATCTAAATTTTACCTATAATCTTATTTATATGTTATAGTGCATTTGTGAAGAATGGTTTATTTCTCTTGAGTCGTATAGTAGTAATAAGGAATCTTCATTGAATCTTAGTACAACAAGAGAATCTTGCTTGCTCTGATGATGTTTAAGTCATGAATGAATTTTCATTGATTTTTGAGTCATGACGCGTTGTAATGATGTTTAAGGGCATGTTTAACGGGAGTCTCTTAGGGAAGATCTCTTAGCGGGATTTAAGAGGCGGTCTCTTAGCTTTTAACTAAAAAAGTTAAGAGACGTCTCTTAAATAAGATTAAACATACTCTAAATTAAACATGCTCTAAGTTTATGTCATGAGTCAATTTTCATTTTCGTTGCAAATGTAACCACTATAATTATCTAATTTCTTAGTTTATAGAAAATATGAGGAATCAACTCCTATAGACATATATCTACCAAGATGTTGATTTTATAAATTAAGTAGTTGTGAGTATAATGAGATAAGTTGTTTATAATATCGAGTACAATAAATTATAACAATGTTTACTTTGCATATATCATCAACTATAATGAGATATGTTGTTTATAATATAGAGTGCAATAAATTATAAAAATGTTTACTTTGCATATATCTCACAACTATTATGACAATGAGATTTAAAAATTTTATTTTATTTTTGGTAATCTAACTTAAATATTTTTATCGTGTAATTTGTAGTAATTTATGATTTTATGGATTTCTCGATACTATTTTAGCTTATATAATTGATTTAGATTTTAATGGGTGAATTGCATTATAAGATAAATAGTATTTTTCTTTAGTAAAATTAAATCTTAGATTATTGACAAAAACTTATAATTTGGACAATAAATTACATTTAACAAGACTATTAAATCATTTAGATTACTGGCAAAACTTTATTTTACAATACTAACTGTATTACTGTTACAAGATTTGATTAATGTTTTCATATATGAAAAAGGGTTATTAATGTTACTTCTTCCAAGCTATTATATATACTAATCCAATTATGTCCATTTGTTTTTCAAATGCTTAAGACACACTAATACTCAATATTAGCCGCAACCCTCCTATGCAATGATGCTTAATCAGACCATGGTTTTCCTCATTCTCGGTATGGTCATACCAGTCGTACTCGGAACTTTTTCAGGAAAGAGCAAACTTTCCTATCTCCATGAGCAGGAAATCGAACTACGGTTGAAACAACTCAACAAACCTGCAATTAAATCCATCCATGTATTGACAAAACGTTTACCTCTAATTTTATATTCCCTTTGTTGTCTTTTATAATATGTCTTAGAAGTTTTTTTGTTTCATTTGATTTGATTGGTAACTTTCTATCCAAAAATTAGTTTTATTTCAGTTTTCTCTTTATATCCTGCAGTAGTTAACTAGTACTACTATGAACTAGTGGTTGGATTGTTTATATATTTTAATTAATTATTATCATAGTGTAAGCAAATACAGTTGTTTATAATTTATGTCTTTTAAATATTTTTGAGGTTCATCAAAACTTAGAAAAGAGAACATAATTCTTTTTTAACGATTATTTTGACTAATAGCTTTTAATTCTTGCATTGATTTCTTACATTAATTAGAGTCCAGATGGAGATATAATCGATTGTGTATGGATCTACAACCAACCAGCTTTTGATCATCCTTTATTCAAAAACCACACCATTCAGGTTTTGCTAATACAGTTTTTCAATTCCTTTTCTCCTTAAAATTAATATTGTAATCTTAACATTTCACGTGTTGCACCGTTTTTGTTCAAAAGATGAGGCCAAAAAGTAACTCGATAAGGGACAAAACAGGAGGTAATAAGACAGATATTATACATCAATTATGGCGCACAAAAGGTGAATGTCCTAAGAACACCATACCCATAAGAAGAACAACCAGAGATGATCTTTTAAGATCAGATTCCATCGAAAACTATGGAAGAAAGAGTCCACCACCAACTATTTATCACACTGACGATGCTCATGATTCCGAGGAAGTTCATGAGGTTGGTGCACATAGGCCCTGCTCAAATATATTAAAAAGGCTCAAGGCCAGACATATTTCAGTATTGAATATATACCGCTGAGACTGAATAATATAATTATTGAACCAAATTCAATTGTAGCATACGTGTGTGTACGTGGACTATGGTCAGTTCCATGGCAGCAAGAGCCGTATAAGTATATGGAAACCAAATGTTCTAAGGACAAGAGAGTTTAGTTTGGCTCAAACATGGGTCGTTAATGGAGATTGGGACACTGGTTTGAACTCTTTGGAGTCTGGTTGGCAGGTAACTACTATTCCTTTTTAGGTCACGCTTCATTTTGTTAATCTAATAGTTCTAACTTCATTTTTTTGCTCTTTATAAAAGATCTTGCATGCTTTGTACGGTGACAAGAACCCAAGACTCTTCGCCTATTGGACGGTAACTTTTCATTTTTCTTATCAATCTTTTTAATTACCTTGGATTAATACTTTTCCACCAAAAAACTTAGGGCGATACATACCAAGAAACAGGATGTTACAATCTTGACTGTCCAGGCTTTGTTCAAGTGAGCAGACACATCTCCCTCGGTGCAGCACTCAACACTTTCTCAACTTACAACGGTGAACAATACGACTTCCTTCTAACCATTGAGAAGGTATATACTTTACTTATAAGAGATGTTAACTAAGCATTTTCACAAAGGGGTTATCTCCTGATTAAGTTGAAACTCGTTTTAGGATCAAGAAACTGGACTTTGGTGGTTGAAGTTTGAGACATACCTAATCGGATACTGGCCAAGCTTTATAGTCCCCAAGCTAGCAGTCTCAGCACAAAAGATCGCATGGGGAGGTGAGATTGTGTATTACACTAGAGGCCATGGGACACATACACTTACGCAAATGGGGAGTGGCCATTTCGCAGAGAAAGGGTTTAGGAAGGCAGCTTATTTCAATAGGTTAGAGTACATTGATACATCTAACCATCCCATCACACCCTCTCCACAACATCTTCAAGCTACTGTGACTAGGCCTGAATGCTATAACCTTCAAGTTGGCTCTAGCCAGAGGTGGGGAACTTACTTTTTCTATGGTGGACCTGGTCGCAATCCTCAGTGTCCATGAGAGACACTAGATTAAGGGCAAAATGCTTCTTATACAAAAGTTTAAAACTATAAACTAATATTTTCAATAATCAAATGCAAAGCTGATCTTCAAATACAAATGACCCAAACAAACAAAACTAAAAAGACAAACCAAGTCTTCTATATCACTCATTATGACTTAGATGAGTTTCATAGCTCTCTCTCTCTCTCTCTTAATAAACTTAGAAATCAAGAGATCCACATTGTTTGCTCTCTAAAGATTTTGCAGCAGATGCAGGCTTCTTTGCTTCCATCTTATGATCACCATTTACGCCTCCTCTCGCTCTTCCAATACCCATCTTAGGCAAACCACGGTTCAGACCATCCAACAGAACACAAGCTTTACACCATTTCTGCAATATCATTTGTTATCCAAACAAGCAAACATAACAATATGCCTTGATGTGATAAGAGAGTGCCTTTTGTTTACAAGGCTTCTCACCTGGCTAGAGATGTAACCGCACCTCTCACAAGTCCCTTGCTCAGGCATCTTTGTGCTTGTTGCTATTCTAAAATCTTCACCAGATTTAATGATGTCCAGAATCGCCTTTGGCCTGCATTTTTTTGTATAAGTTAGTCATCTCTTACTTCTACTAACAGAAAGAAAGGTGGAGCAAGAAAACCTTAGCCTTTCCAAATCTTTGATGAACTCACGGGCGAAGCCACGATACGCATTAGGAGAGTATATACCTGAAAAATACATCTAAATCACTTAAAGCAAGAGATCTTGCTGAAATGAAACTCAAGAAAGGCTATGCCTATGAAAAATGCACACTTACATTCGGTGGAGAAGTAGTCCAGCTTCTTGAAATAAGCATACGTGTGTACTACATTAAGGTATCACAACATCTTTTTTTTTTGTTCAATAGCTTACAAGAAAATTAATTCAAAATAGTGAAAAGGATATATGACAATCTCCTTCTCGTATGTATACTTGAAAGGTTTACATCTTGGAATGGGACCATCTTCACCTGTAGTAATCGATGTACACCGACTTAATCTAGCAATATCCCCACGCAAGATGTTCAAGAGAACGGTTTCTGCTATATCATCTGCATTATGACCAGTGACTAGCTTATCTACTTTCAACAATGCAGCTCCTCTATCAAGCGCCTTCAGATCAACATCAAACAAAAGCAGTTGTTATGCAAAGTTATTACCAAACTGTAGAACCAAGAGAAAGCTCCCCTCAAACCTGTCGACGGAAGACACCACAAAAGGTGCAATTGTTCTTCAGACCGATCATTTTCACAATGTCGTCCATTGTCCATCCATACAGATCTTTGTATGAAAGTATCTGAAGAGGCAACCCATACTGGAGTTCGTTTCGTTTAACGGTCTCAAGAGAATCATCACGGTAACCTGTGATCCCTTCATCTATGGACAAGAGAAAGAGGTCTAGTCCGTAACTGTGACGTCTGTTTAGTTCTGACAACACATATGCCAATACCGTAGAATCTGCACACAAAGGCCTCAGCTTTTCATGTTCTTTGATGAAACTAAGCATCAGTTAAGAACAGAGGAATACGGCAAACTGCTTTAAGAGATTTACCTTTTCCACCAGAGGCACCAATAGCAACACGTTCACCGGATTTGAATAAATGATTTTTCACAATAACTTGATGAATCTCCTCCTCAAAAACCTCATAGAAGCACTCCTTGCATATCTTTAAACACACACACACATGTTCCCATCATCTTCCATTACAGAACACTTAAAAAGCTCAACTTGGAAGAGACTTATAAACTAAAGATTGACACTTTCCGCATCAGAATCCAAAACCAACTAACCAGAACGATAAGTTTGATCCTATTCGAAATAGAGATCACAGTACAGACATATGGAAGGGTTTTGGATTCATAAAGATCGAAACTTTACAGTAATGAAGTTGTTCCAAGTCTTAGACAAAACACAAAACATGAGACTTTCGAAAGAGTTAACCTGTTGAAGGGTTTTGGGTCGTTTGAGGACGGGACGTCTCTGGTTACATAAGCAGCAGAGGCGAGAGGTTCCTGTTTTCTTGCTCTTGGCTTCGCTTGCCTCCATTATAAACCGGAGCTCAGCTCAGCTCCTGCGAATGAGAAAATCTTCCGGTATATACTACAAGCCGCCGGTGAAACCCGACCTAAACTCGGAGTCACAGAAAAAACGGCGGCGTTTTGTACATCGTATACATGGGCCTCAAAGGGCCTTGAGAATCCAGCATATATTCCCTTTTGCTCTGTTTAGTTTGTATACTAGGCCGTTAATTTGGTAGGTTGTTGAATGTGGTTGAATGAATAGAAAGTCATGTCTATAAGTATGATGTTTACAGAGCTCTGTTTTCTTTACTCTGTTTCTGTTTATAGAGCTCTGTTTTGTTCTACTCTGTTTATGTTTATAGAGCTCTGTTTTCTCCACTCTGCGTGTTATGTCAACATGGCAACACAATCGCTTCTGAGCTTCGCCAAGATACACGGAGAACCGAAACTTTTCATCCATTGATCAACCAAAAGCCGTTGGAAGACCACAAACTTTTTAATGATGAACCAATAATCAACTTCAGAGTGTGTTGAGGCATATCATACAAAGAGGGAAGAGACGATAAAAACAGCAAATAAGAGTAGACAGCAACGAAAAAAGAATCAACGTACATTCATTTTTTCATAACTTTAATTAAAGTAATTCTTGTACAACAAATGCTTTCTTTCTCAGTGGAATCTATAACTTAATCCTTATGAACATAAACAAATCAGCGGGTTGATGAAACATATAAACACTGTTAACTGACATTCCCACTTTTGTGTAATGATCTTACCAAACCAGGAATGCTGCATACTTTCACTCGAGTAGCAACGGTTGACACAGAGGCTTTAGTATTGTGCTGTCGAGCTCCATAAAATACGTGACAACGACTCCAATAAAAGAGCATACAGCTGGGACAAGTCCTAGCCCATATCTTGTCACCGAGAAGTTAAAACTTTGTTGTATGTTTACATCAACTTGTGGTGAAGTGGCACCTGCACCATTTTCTCCAAATCACACATCCATCATCATCAATGTTATCTGAAGTTAAGACAATACTTCAAAGTAAGAAAGAAAGAAACTTACTTTGGTGTGACTGAAGAACATATAAAGCAAGCCCACATGACATTTTATCTAAAAAGCTTAAAGACCCACAAACGAAAGCACATCCACCAACTTCTGAACCAATCAACACACTCTGCATGCTAATCGCTGTCACCTGTATAAATTACCAAAAGATATAGTATAGTTTCTTGAATCACATGAAAAGACATCAGATAAAACAGAGGAGTGTCTTACCAGAATCAATGCATTTGCGATACCGATAAAGACAGAGATCGCATACATGAAAGAGTTAATGCTTCTAGGCAACAAGAGTAACGAGACACCACAGAACATCCAAATAATACCACCCGCACAGTAATAAGCCTTGAGACGTTTCCCACTCCATGGAATCTCCTACATAACAGAAACAAAAGGATAAAGTTTTACAGAAGGAGAAGACACAACAAGTGCGTTTGAACTTGTTGTTACCTGAAGCATAACCGACACAACGAAGCTGCAGATGTAGATAATTGCAGGAATCTGAAAAGTTGAAAACATTGATCAGACAAAGTTTAATGATCATAGATAGAAAAGGTTTTATTGTAACGATTCTTTTTTTCACTTACGAGAGCTTTAGCGGATTGAGCCATTTGAAGGTCATCAATAACAAAGAATGCAAGATATGCCTGAGAGTTATTAGAAAGTAATCCTTGAACGTTAAGTAGTGATTCAAATGAAAGAGAAGCAAGAGAAGATAAAGAAACTAACCTGTGAAACATTCAGAACTAGTCGTGTGAGGAGGTAAACCATAGCGACTTGATAATATAGAATCTTGCGGAACCAATAAGCCCATGGTATTCTCGTTCGGTTACTTTCTCTTAGATTAATCCTCAGCCTTTTCAAAATCAAAGATAATGAACTCATCTATCAAGCTATGGAACTTTGGTAAAGGTTGAGTTCAAGAGTTTCAGAGAAAAAGTGTGTGTTACCGTGGTTCCTTTGTCCCCATAAGAAATATGATCACAAAGCAGCAGCCTACGGTGATGCATGAATAAGCAATCCAACGATACTGAAGACTTAAGGCAAAGTTAGAATCATATTGAAAGGCATTGACTTTGATGTACATAGCTACAAAAAAAAATCAAGCACAAACCTGTGACTCGGTGTTTTCTTTTGTATCAGCTTTGCTAACACCAAATACAACTAAAGCAATTGCGTATAAGCCTAAGTTCGCAACCTGAGAGATACAGTCGACAAAGAAGTCAAGAAGACATTTTTTAAGAGACCAAAATAAGACCAAGGGGGGGAAGAGCTGACCATGCTAAAGGCGTTACGGGAGCTTGTTAATGCTACTCTGCTTGTTGAGTTCAATGTAATGCAATTGACCATAGCCCTAAAGAACATAAAGATCATGAAAAAATGAATACTCATTGAGTCAATCTGAGATTAACTTACAGAGAATAACAAATGAAAAAAAGAAAAGAGCGGTTTACATGTGGGAAACCTGAGTGGCTGCCCATCCTATGTTAAAGATAGCTGCAAACGTGCTGTATGATAATGTTTCTATCGTTAAAGAGGTACTGTGGAGGATTGAACAAGGCAAACAACCACCAAACACTGAGGAAAACGAGATAGCCACTAGTAAGGATCCTGCGGCATGCCAGATTTTGAAATGCCCAAATCTGTCAATCTGTCATGTGAAGAAGACAAAGATGGGAGTGAGATCATTTGCAAGTATTCATTCTTCCTTTTAATCATTACAACAGAACAAGATCAGTGTAACTTGAATCTAAGATCTAACCTAAGTGACATAAGACTAAGAGAACCTAAAGGTCTAAAAAGAGTTGATTGAACACCAAAACAAGTCAAGAAGTTACCAATTCACCAATGAAGATAGTAGCAAAACCATCAGCAACTTGACCAGAGAGCATGACGATTGCAGCATCCCTACATAAGAAACAACAAGAAAAGCTTTTTGATAAATCTCACTAAAGTGAAGACATTTACAAAACTCAAAAGGAGAGTTTTGTTTTTGAAACCTTGGGGAGAGACCGATCTGGGTGAGGAACAAGAGAAGGTAAGTGAACCAACAAGAAGCAGTAATGTCATTAAGCATATGCCCAACTCCATAGTAAAACACAGACAATCTCCCAAGTGGTTTCGTTGATGAATAATCCTCTTCATCCTCTCCAACAATCACGGATGACGTCATCAACTCTGTTTTTTTTTTTTGACTTTACGATTCGAATCTGCAAAGGCGTGCATGGAGCACCCATCTATCAATTTGGAAGACCCAGAAGATATAGTTGAATAAAAGAATCTAAAAATACGAACTTTCAGATTGAAGAGATATTATGAAGAAGAAGAGAAAGGAAGAGACTTTGGTACCTGTGGAGTGAAACAGAGGAAACTTCTAAAGAGATTCAAAGACTGAAGTTTTCTGTATATTCATGAATGAGAATGAGGTTACATATATACACACGACGGTGAGAATATCCAGGAGAATCTAAAGCTAACTTAACAACTCAGAGACTTCCTAGAATATAGACAACTGATAAAATACCAAATCGTATCTTAACCATAACCGAAATCCCAATAACTTCCGATCACAGAATTGAATTTGAATCAGACCCTTTTGTAGTAAGAGATCAATTCGAGAGATGAAATTATCCCAAAGAGACGGGATGCGAAAGCAAAGAGGGAATGAGAAAAGTCTGAGAGAACTCAAATAGAAAGTTGCATCCTTGTTTTTAGTAGTACATGTTGATTTCTTGCAGAAGACACGATCTTTTTTTTTTAAACGTTAAATAGTACTCCTTCCGTTCCAATTAGACAAAAGTTTTGAGATTTTTTTTTGTTTCATGAAGATAGAAGTTTATAGTTTCCAATGTAATTTTTTTACTTGTTTACCCATATTATCCTTACTAACTATTAAAAGAAACTATTAAATAATATTACTTTATTTGTAATTATAAGAGAAGACAAAGGTTATTTTTCGTATTGTAAAAGTATTCTTAAAGTGTGTGAAATGTCTAAAACTTCTATCTTAATGGAACGGAGGGAATATTAATATGTTGCGTAAAGAGGTGATTTTAATGGAGTCAATCAGGAAACAGAGAATAAATAATAAAAAAGAATTCAACCGTTACTTATAACAAAAAAGAAAGAAAGAAAGAAAGAAAATAATATTAGAAAATTCAGAAGATGATGACGAGATTGATAGATAGAAAAGAAGATAATCTGGGAAGTTGTGAGGTCATGTGTTTGCTCTGTGGATTTGGGTATGGAGGAGATTTATGGGTGATTATAATAATAGCTAGGCAACCTCTCTCCAACTACTAGAGAAATGGATCCTCTTTGAAGTTTAGCTGTAGTTGAATATTATATTAGAGATTCTCTCTGTCTTGTGTTGAATCTGCCAAGTGCAAACAATTCTTTACATTACATACCATACAAATAATGCTTTTGAAATTCTAATAGAATATCAAATTTATGAAAAAAATCTTGCTAAGGGTATCAAGTTGGATATACAACTTAGTTGGCAGTATATAAGATGGTGCTTTCAATTCATGTGGATGTTCCACTTGTTCCTTGTGATTCTTTATTTTTCATTTCTATTTTCTTGTGGATCATATCACTCTCTTAGTTATTGGTGCAGATTCTCTTCTTTCTTGCTAAGGTGAAAACTTGTGATGACACGTTTCAGAAGAGACATAAGAATATAAGATAAATCCCAATTAAAACTATAGCAAAGAGGCTTAAATTCTGTATATTTTGCATTACTATCAACATCCTAACAAAGAAGTTGATACACAAAACTACCGTAAAATGATATTACGTGTGTATGCAGATTCTTGAGTTTATATTTTTAGAGCGCAAGATTTAAAATAAAAACTGATAAACGCATGCATACGAGACAGTACAAAAATTGTAACTCGTGTCTTATTTTGCGTCATACAAAAAAAAAAAAGAAGTTGAGAAGAGTTCTTACGAAACAATAACTGCACAAAATCAACGTCACAGATTCACTGCAACCGCACAAATTTACTTTTCAATATTACTTTTAAACGGTGATCATTAATGATATAATGACGAGATGGGCAACAACTTCAACCCCGAGCCACCGTTTCCGAAAGCTCTGAGCGTGGTTCTTGCTTGGCAAAGAGGTCGTGCGACCACTGTTGTTACCATCG
Organism: Sinapis alba; assembly: GCA_012274485.2. NCBI lineage: Eukaryota > Viridiplantae > Streptophyta > Magnoliopsida > Brassicales > Brassicaceae > Sinapis > Sinapis alba. The sequence continues at coordinate 245,188 of MU105758.1, forward strand.
GATCCTGCGGTTGGAGATATGCTGGTGGGCTCAGGGGCCGAACCGGTGGGAGCAGAGGCTGGGCCAGTTTTGTTTAAACCGTTTGCTAACTGATAGAACACTTGGGCTTCTTGAGAATTTGGGTCCATGTGAAGCAAAGCTGAAACACTCATTCCAAAAGACATTGTGAGTTTGGAAAACTTAATTATACAATCAATTTTTCTAAACTTGTTTTTGTAAAAAGTGTATTGTTGTATAGACCTTTTTTGCAAACTACAAAATATTGTTGTACATATATATATACTATATTACTAATTTACTATTGATATATTGTAAATCAGGACAAACAACATAGTGATAGTTTGTAGTACTAGTCGTGTATCACAAGAAATAAACATTGATTAAGATATGATAGTGGTCAGGCTCGTATAACAGCACGTGCTAGTGGAGCGATCGAATAGAACCCGAATCAAAATATACAAAAAATCAGAATTATTAAACATAAATATATAAGTTATGATATACTTTAAATTTTTAAATATACTATTAATTTAGAGTTTATATTTTTAAAATAGATGTCAAATATATATAAAATAAATATATGAACTTTTAAAACTATTTTATTATATTGTTAAATATATCATTAATATTTTTTGAATATGACCCAAAAATAATACGGCTTTGATAGTGGCGTATGTGAATTAAATGAACTAAAAGTACTAGACATCACTCTCATGCTTTTTTTGATTAATTATTAACACAAATTGAATCCCCCTCCCCCCCCCCCAAAAAAAAAAAAAAAAAAACCACTAATTACTTAACGTTTTTTTTTTTTGCTAAAAACTAATTACTTAACGTTTCATGGTGGATTTTGTAAGTAATTTTCTGTAAAACTCCACCAAATCAGATTTAGTTCAAATGCTAACCAAGAGCTCAAAATCAATCTTTCTAAATATAAAAGAAATGGTAACCAAAGGATCCCCGAGTCCATGATTACCAACCACAGATGGCAAAACATATGTCATATCGTGACTAAGGTACGAACCAGGGCACTTAGTGACGTCAGCAACGGCGTGACAAACAGAAGGAAGAGCAAGAGCGAGAGATACATTGATCTGGAGACCCAAGTCAGGATCATTCCTGTCTTGTATGATCACACAAAGACACTTCTTGTCGGATTTGAGAACCTGTTTCAAGCCGGAGCAACAGTCCGGCGTCGGAGTCTTTGCCTGTCCTTGCACGTAAGGAAGACATGTGGCCATACCCACAAGCTGCTCAGTACACTCTTCTTTATCTTTCGCCTTATCGTCACCAGCAGCCACCATCTTTGCCGCTATTAATGCTATTGCTATAGCCATTAGACTAATCCTCCAAGACTCCATTTTATTGTTCATGCAACGATTTAATTAAAATCCTTAGTGTTGTTATAGCACTCGTTACAATTTATAGCAACCTTGGCATATTTTAGGGTTTTATTTTTTTATTTTTTTTTTCTTTAAATATCTCTTTACCTTAATTATTTGGTTGTGTGATGATTGTATGAGTTGTCGTGTCGAGAAGCTCATCGAAGTTTTATCTGTGAGATACTAAGAGCACCCTCATCGCTGTTGCTTAAGTCAGACTCTTAAGCTAAATGTAATTAAAAGAAAATAATTAATAGAAGAAAGAAGAAGAGACGGCCCTTAATTAAGCCCGAGAAGCAACGGTGCTTCGGGGACACGCGTCATGCGAGGAGTGGTTGGGCGAGCGGTTACGCGTTTTACGCGTGAAAGCACAACACTTTGCTCTCTCTCTCTCTCTCTCTCTCTCTCTCTCTCTCTCTCTCTCTCTCTCTCTCGATTTCTCTCTTCTCCGGAGGCGATTCGTAGTCATCCCTCTCGAATCGAGTCGTCCGTTCGGTGTCCGTCGGTGGCTCGCGTCGGCTTCCTCTCTCTCGGTGGTTCTCGTTGAAGGCGACCTCTCTCTCTCTCGGTGTCTCTCGTCAAATCGAAAGGTAAGCGGTTGTTGTTGTCTTCGATTATGCATGTCTTCGATTTATGCATCTTCTTGTTCTGATTGTTGTTCTGATCGGTTGGTTTTGTTTCATCGGTTCAACTCGGCGTATTTGTGGCGACGGAGCTCTCCTCGACGGCGACGGAGGTTGGTCGCGTTGGTGACGAAGCGAGCGCTCGGTGGCGAGAGAGCTCTCACGGTGGGTCTCCTCAAAGGGAAAGGTAATATCTTGTCTTTTTCCCTTTTCATTTGTTTGACTGGGAAATTTATGTCTTAAGATTGATGGATCAAAAATGTGGTGTTTGTAAGTTGGATGTTATGTCTTTGATAAAATCGTTTTGGTTATGTCATTACTGTCTTTTTGTTTCTATGTTTTAATCCTTCAATTCGTTTCTTTCCGCTGTGTGTTTGTTTTCATTCTTTCTTCTGTGTGTTTTCTTTCATTCTTTATTCCACTTGAATTGTTTCTTTGTGTTTGATAATGATGAGTTCATCTGAATGTCTCCTTTCATTCTTTAATGACAGGTGTGGTTGAAGACGTAGGAATCTCACAACAGGGGAGTCCTCTAGTCTAGAAATACAGGTAAATGTCATTTCTTTTTTAATTCATTTGAAATTTTGAATTGAATTAGGTAGTTGAGTTAGGTGGTTAATTGAATTCAATTAGGTAGTTGCTGTGATTAATTGTGGTAGCTATATGTCTACTCGAATTAGGTAGTTGAGTTAGGTAGTTAATGGTGATACAATGCTCTCTTATCTTGTGGTTGTGTGAGTGATAAATGGTTAGCTTTCTCTCCTCTATTAAAACGTATCCTTTAACTCCCCTATCTACCAAACTCGCCTACTTCCTTCTCTCTTTTCTATCCCTCAAGACATTCAAATATGGATTCTAATCCATATTTGAATTTAAATTTTGTTGATCTTCTTCAAAGTCAACAAGATAATGACATAGGTTTAGAATCTCCTCCCATCCCTTTATCTGGCACACAAGGTACAGAAGGCTCAAACTTCCAGCAAGACACTCCTGTGGAACGTAAAGAACGGAGGGCTTGGTCGCCAACAGATGATGTAGTTCTCATAAGCTCTTGGTTAAACACCAGCAAAGATGCTGTTGTTGGGAACGAGCAAAAGTCTGGGGCCTTCTGGAAGAGAATTGCAGACTACTTCGCCGCTAGTCCGAAGCTTGCAGGGTGTGGGAAGAGAGAGGCAATACACTGCAAGCACAGGTGGCACAAGATCAATGATCTTGTCTGCAAATTCTGTGGAGCATATGAAGCTGCAGCAAGAGAGAAAACAAGCGGCCAAAATGACAATGATATTCTCAAACAAGCTCACATTATCTTCTTCAACAACTATAAAAAAAAATTCACCCTGGAACATGCGTGGAAGGAGCTTCGCCATGACCAGAAGTGGTGTAATCTATCAACTGAGAGAACCTCTAAAAAGAGAAAATATGAGGACGGTGCACAATCCTCAACGTCTCACGCAACTGGTGAAGGGGATGAGGGAACGGCTAGGCCCCCTGGTGTTAAGGCAGCCAAGAGCCGTGGTAAGAAGCCACTGGAGGAGAGGAAGGGGCTTTCTGAGTTTGAGGAGATGTGGTCCATTAAACAAGAGGATTTGAGTAGGAAAGAAAGGCTTTCCAAGTTGGGTCTACTTGACCGATTACTGGCTAAAACAGAGCCACTCCCTGAGTATGAAGAATGTCTAAAGAAGAAGCTTATTAATGAGTTTTTTTCCACTTAGGCTAGAGAAGAGTCTTAGTAATGTTTAATGAGTCTGTTGCTGTTTCAGTTCTGTTGCTGTTTAATATTTCATATTAATGAGTCTGTTGTATGTTTCACTTAGTTGTTATGGTGTTGTTCTGTTGCTGTTCTTGTTCTTGTAATATTTCAGTATTGAGAATGATGAGTTGTTAGTTGTTATGTTGTTGTTCTTGTAATATTTCATGTTCTTGTTCTAGTTATATTTCAGTGTTGATAATGATGAGTTCTTTCTCTTACAGGTTCAGAGGAGCAGAGGGAGCATTCGGATCATACAAATGGATTGTGTCACGGGAACGTGTTGTCATGTCATTGTAGTGGGATCCTACATTGTACTAAATTTTTTAGTGTTTCAGCATTGTCATTGTAATGTCTTTTTATCCTGTTGTCTTGTGACTCACATGTCTTGTTATCTTGTGTCACGGGAGCATTGTAATGAACACTCTCTATTTTGATCATTGTAATGAATCATTTTACACTTTCTATTTAACTAGACGAGACACTACCACAAAATGAATCATTCTCACTCATAATAAAACAACTCTCAACTCTCTTGCTCTTTCATTTTCCTCACAACTTCAAGTCAAAATAAAACAACTATTTTCTTCTTTATTTCCATTCACATATATGGCTTCCTCTTCTCATAACACTTTAGAAGAAGCCTTCGATCAACATTTTGATCAATTCTTTGATCAACATTTTGATCAAACATTTGAGAATTTTTCCCTTCAAGAAAAACAAAAGAAAAAAAGAAAAAAACGAGCTTATATCGAAAGAAATCGTGAAGAAGGTCATACACGTTTATAGAATGATTATTTTAGTGAAACTCCTACGTATCCGAAAAATTTTTTCCGACGACGTTTTCGAATGAACAAACCATTGTTCATGAACATTGTTTTTCGACTCTCCAACGAAGTTCAATACTTTCGGCAAAAGAAAGATGGTCTTGGAAGGTCTAGTCTTTCTCCACTCCAAAAATGTACAGCGGCTATTCGTGTCTTGGCGTACGGTTCTGGGGCTGATACGGTCGATGAGTACCTCCGCCTCGGTGAAACTACAACTCGGTTATGTATGGAACATTTTGTGGAAGGAATAATAAATTTATTCGGTGATGAGTACCTAAGAAGACCAACACCGGCTGATCTTCAACGTCTACTTGATATTGGTGAGAATCGTGGATTTCCCGGGATGATAGGCAGCATCGATTGTATGCATTGGGAGTGGAAGAATTGTCCTACTGCTTGGAAAGGACAATATTCTCGTGGTTCGGGTAAACCAACAATCGTTTTAGAGGCGGTTGCTTTATATGATCTATGGATATGGCACGCCTTTTTTGGACCTCCAGGTACCTTAAATGATATCAATGTTCTTGATCGCTCACCTGTTTTTGATGATATAATTAACGGTCAATCACCGCAAGTCACTTACTGTCAACGGAAGAGAGTATCATTTGACCTACTATCTCACCGATGGTATTTATCCAAAATTGGCAACTTTTATCCAATCTATTCCAATACCGCAAGGGCCGAAAGCTGTTTTATTTGCTCAACGTCAAGAAGCGGTCCGAAAAGATGTCGAGCGTGCTTTTGGAGTCTTGCAAGCCCGCTTTGCCATTGTTAAAAATCCGGCTCTTTTTTGGGATAAAGTCAAAATTGGAAAGATTATGAGAGCATGTATCATACTCCATAATATGATAGTAGAAGACGAACGAGACGGATATACTCAATTTGATGTTTCGGATTTCCAACACGGAGAAGACAACAGAAGTTCACATGTCGATCTCTCATACTCTACAGATATCCCAACAAATATCGCCAATATGATGGGTGTTCGAACTAGAATTCGTGATAGATAAATGCATCAACAACTCAAAGATGATTTGGTTGACCATGTATGGCTTAAATTTGGACGTGATCAAGACGACAACTGAGCTCGGAATCTCGTTTATTTTACTTAACTTTTTTTAAAAATCTATGTTTTATGTGTTGTCTTTTGTTAGGTTTGATTTCATAAATAAATTTTAGCTTTAATTAATTTTTATTTCTTAAGAGCCCCTTTTTAAGAAACTTGCAATGGAGGCACATTTTATTAAGGTCTCTTACTATGGTCTCTTAGCAACTTTTTACATTAAAAAAGTATTAAAACAAAATTAAGAGACCCTAATTAGGTCCCTTGGATAATGGTGCTCTAAAGCGTCCTATATATGTGGCTCTGTCATACATATACATGGGAACGATCAGGTATCTCGAATGTCAACATCATTATCTTCTTTTTTTGTGGTATATAATTTTCTTAAAACAGGAATTTTGATTTTACAATCGCTCTACTGAATCCATCTGTTTTTGTTGTTAAACTTATAAAACGATAAATAAGAGTTATAATTAAAAGGGAGAAATGCGATTTTTGTTAATGAGTATGTGTTCTCTCATTAATGTTAATAAAAATACTTTTGTTCTCATAATGCTACTTTGTTCATAATTTATTCCATAAATAACAGCTCACTCTTTCACTAGAAGGGCCTTTTCTATATTTAAAATTTTCATTTTGTACTTATGAAATTCATACAAATCCTTAGTATACAAAAAATAGTTGTGGGCATGCATGAGAGGAGAAGTGGAGATGAGAAAGAGGACCACCACTTCACACCAACCCCACTGAGTGGAAATGTCGACTCAGTGGAATTGACTTTTAATTTGTCTCCATCGACACTTGGCACAGTCTAAGCCCTTTACAACCAATAAGCTACGAATCCATGGTGTCATTTATGACGTCACTTTCAGTGAGTCTAATTCCTTTTTTTTTTTTTTTTTGATCAAATGAGAGTATAATTCCTTTAAAACCATTTCCTTCTTCCTCCGGTTTCTAAAGCTATGGATTCGTTCATTCGTTTTCAATAGATTATACGACCCAATAATAATAAAAAGGCCTATAGAAACTAGCTTCGGCCTTATAACTTGTACGATATTATAGCCCATTTTAAGCACCGCCCAGATGAGGAAAATTGTTTGTATAGGCCCAACAGGATACCGAATTGGAAATAAACAGTTGAGAAAAAAAAAAATTGTCGCCTGAGAGATTCGAACTCTCGCAGGAAAATGCAACGTGCTTAGCAGACACACGCCTTAACCACTCGGCCAAAATGACTTTTTGTTATAGATTGAATCTAAAATTTATTAAATCAAAAGATATGGAATGACATGCCGTTACAACTAGGTACTAGCGCATATGCTTCTTTGGGATATAAAAGTTCTCATAAGTCACAACCACATAAACGAAATTTTGTTATAGTACTCATAAAGATGTTTTAAAAATGTTTAGTTCTGTTATAAAAGCAAACTTTTCTTAATGAAAGTTAGTTTCTCACTTAAAAATGAAATTCTCTCTCTCTAAATATTAACATGGATGGATGATGGTGTGATTTCTGGTTCATGGCACGATGCATATACTTTGCAGTTTGCACATATTTGTTCTCAAAGTTGGCATAGAACAAGTCTTCAAGTCCGCGTAAGAGCATTAAATAATGATTCTAAATACATTCCCCCCCTAACTTTATGTTAATTAGAAAAAAACACAGCTATTTATCTGCACAAATGCGAATCAATGATATTTATATACCCAAACGCGTCAATATCAAATACAGTTTTTTCTCTCTATGTAGATGGATTTTAAATAAGTATTGACTTTTAAATCGATTGACGTTAATTTAAATATAATACTACTATATCAACTCTGAGATTAGAACTAATATTGACCTCTCCCTACAATCATAGGCTATTTATTGTTTATAAAAATTAACAAATCAGGGTCAAAACTACAGGATAGTAGTATTGCACGAATAAAAGCTAGATCTTCACACTAATTAGAGCAAAGACATAGTGAAAGTTGGTAGACTTTTAAGAGATTTCTTGTTAATTTGTTTTGTAGAAATGATACGCATATGTTTTGTAATTAGTTGAAACGACTCAAAAATAAAGGTGTGTGAGTTTTCGAAGACATCTCGACACATATAATTCGTAAAACAATCCGACTCTCCATAAGATCAAAATGGGGTTTATAAAAAATGAATCACAACTTAAGTAAAGTCAACGGAGGTTAAATCCACCCTGTCGCTCTTGTTTGCTCCTCTAGCAAAACAAAAGTCAACTATTATTTTATGTGCTTGCTTTGTAGGTTTGTGTATGTCATTTCTTTTTTGTTAAAAAAAAACGGTCAACTTCTCTGTGCAAAAACTTTTAATAGCCAGATAATTAAAAAATAGATCAACGAGAAATGAGAACTTTGTTTTTGTTTTAAGAACCATGGCATATATAATGCGGGTGACACCTCAGACATGTTTAGATGAATACCTCATTTGTATCAGTATATATATGTAAGTGTCGTATAGATGACTTTAATTGGTTAAATTGTTAGTGTTTTTTGGTTAAACAAGTCGGAACTCAAACTAAATAAAGATTATATGAAAAATCTGAATCTAATACTGGAATTTCACTTTATTGTATACGTATAGTTATATAAAAGAATATAATAAGAAGTAGGATACATAAAACATCATAAATATCGAAGCAAATTAACTATAAGGTAGGATTAGAACTAGGCTGGTTTTCAAGTGTAGCAGTTTCCTGAGTCACACTTTTTGACTCCCACTGTCCCACAAGCTATAGAAATCGATATTAACGCTCCATATGATTTGAATTTCCATATACTAATATTGCTATAAGTTATGACAAACTTAAATTCTACATACGATGTCATTAATTAGCCAAAAATTATAACACTTGTAGAAATGCCTTTATATATCATAGTAGTTAGACAAGAATAACACTTGTAAAAGAAATATACATATACTGATATACGTGTGTATTAAAATCTAAATAGCATCATAATAAATTAGTTTTCTACAGGAACTATAAGAAACTCCAAATCCCATAAACCATAGAAGAACAAACATGCCGACAATTAACACTTTTACACCCTCCCCTAAAATAAAAATCCAAATTGGCTTAGCTCACGCAACCAATGCTTAGGGTACTTAAACAAAGTATATGATATTTTATAAGACTATGATTTATATTTCTCGTCAGTTGGTTGGTTGATCACAAATCACTCGTAAAATATAACTAAAATGTTCTCATGTAAATAATATGATATGTACACTCAAAACGTTATTTAAATCAAGTTGTATGTGTCATGGAGGGCAGGTCCAGCGCTGTTTCGTCCAACACCTTCTTTACCATTTTGATATTCAACTTTGTTGTTAATTTAATGTTTTTGACTAACCAACAATCCTATATTTTTAAATTTACATAAGGCCATCAATATCGGCGGCCCTAAGGGCTGGCCCTAAACATTAATCGGATAAAAATTAAATGGTAAATGAATAAGGGCTTCGCAAACGGGCCTAATTTAAGGGACATTTTGGGTCGTCCTTACGGCAACGTGGCAGGAGGCGATTGGGAGAAGATTACGAAGTTGGGAGAAGAAGTCGAAGTGTTTTGTCGGTGTGTTGGTGTGTTCTTTTCTCATCTCCAAAACGTAATCGAGAGAAAGCCGTTTCGTCTCCGTCTACGAAGCCGTACATCTGGACCTTTGGCGTCTTCTCCGGTGGAGAATCTGAGCTTCGATTCCGGTGAAAGAGAAGTGAGAGAAGTGTGAGAAGTCGGCGGTTGGATTCCGGTGCTGCGGTCTCGATCTCGCTTAGGACGTCGATCTTTTGCATATCGATCTCGTAGGAGGTATTGTTGATCGATCACTATGCTTGTATGATGTTAATTTTGATTATATTTCGTAGCTTGTTTCGGTTTCTTTGTGGTGGTAGTTGGAACTATAGTATGGTTAACTGTGAAAGAGAATAATGGTTTGTTTGTCATAACTCTTTACTCATTTTAGTTACATTGTTCAGGCTTGTAGTTAATCGCAAAAAAGACAAAGCTGATGCTTAACCTTTATAGTTTCGATTTCATTGTTTAGGCTTTACTCTTTACTCTGTGTAGTGTAATTGCTTCTTATAGTTACATTGGTTTTGGCTTATAGTTGGAACGTAATTGCTTATATCTAATGGTTATAGTTACATTGTCAGTAGCTTAGGGTGTTTTAGGTGGGTAGTAAAATCCGATTAGACATTTCTTGTTGATGGTTGGTCATTATGTGGGTTAGTTATTACTCTTCACTTGCTCTTATTAAACACCATCTCATCATCTCACTTGCTCTTATTAAACACCATCAGTCCCCATAAATATACCAAAGCCACTTCCCTCTTCTATCATCTCACTCCACATAAGGCTCTCGCCAATAATTGTGATATCTTTTCTTACTAATATGGATCCTAACAATCTTCATACTCAGTCCTCTAGTTACGTAGGACTGCTTCACAGTCAACAAGGTAGTGTTTTCCATGAAAACTTTCCTTATGAAAGTTTTCATTCTAGTGTTAACTTTGGAGACTCTGAAATCCCGCCTTATAGCTCACAACAATCTCAAGAGACAACTTGCTTTGTGGTGGTCAGCCACAACTTGCAACGTCTACCAGCAGGAATAATCCAGGTAACAACTTGTTTTGTGTATTTGTTGTGTATTTGTTGCGAGTGCTCTGATTGTGTATTTGTTGCGAGTGGTCGCGATTCAGGGCGAAGATATTACACTTGCGCGAATGTAGATGACGGGGAGTGTCATGTTTGGAAATGGTGGGATGTGGCCGTCATGGAAGAGATGAGAGCAAGAGATCTCCACGTGCTTCAGCTGGCTGAAAAGGTTGAAAACCTTACACTTTATACTGACTATGAGACTGAGCAGAAGCTGGTGAGCCTAGAGAAGCTTGTGTGTGACATAGCTAAGGAGAAATCAAAGTTCAGTAATTGTCTTGAGTCCTTTGTCATAGTGATGTTTGTCGTAATGGTTTTAATAGGCATGGTGGTTATGTTTAAGTAAATGAAGATGTTGTTGTCTTATGTAGTTGTCATGTTTAACTTAATGTTTTCAGTACTTTGTAGTTCTTATATTTAACTCAACTCTCATGAATTGTTTTTTTACAACAACTGTCCTTTTACATACATCTTTATTTATGAAAATAAACTTTATATTTAATATTTAACTTCTGTTTTATATATCTTTATTTATGAAAATAAACACCCAAAATATTAAGGGACAAAAAAAGTCTTACCAATAATAAACATTTTCACAATTGTCCTTAGCAAAGTCCCTTAACACAAAAGTTATAATATTCTATGTTTAAGGGCCCTTCATTAAGGAACACCTATATTGATGCCCTAACTACCTATATATATATATATAATCACCAACCGCCTCCATGAGTATAATTATTCCACGGCATACCAATTATTTTTGTTTAAGCTATACATCTCAGAAAAAAAAAAAAAAGGATCAAATAACTTCTCAATCGTTTATAATTTTCTCTTTTGGGTTTCTATTTTGAATGGTGAAAGAATCCATGGAGGTTACTCAATATCGTCAAAGTTTTAATGAAGGTTCGAGTTCTAGGGTTTCCATGAACAAGAACTCACAAGTAATATCGAAGATCAAGCCCAAGATTCGCATCATCCACATATTCGCACCGGAGATCATCAAGACTGACGTCAAGAACTTTCGTTCACTAGTCCAAAGTCTAACCGGAAAACCCACAGCCGCAGAAGCCAAAACCGATAAAAAGAGAGCCAGACCGAGAATTCCAACGTCTCAAGAACCGGTTTACGTGGATCATGAGGCGCCGGTTAACAGGCTTGCGGGTTTCACAGGTTTATTAGCAAACGGAGGAAACCATGAGGTGAAAGAAGAATGGGGATCTGGTGGTGATCATAAGGGTACTTTGAACACCAACACTTACTTTGATCTAGAAGGTTTAATTCAAGATGTAGAAGAAGATTACTTCCCTTCGTTTCCCATGAGATCTTCTTCTTCTTCACAAGTTGAAGGTTTCATCTTCAACAACAACCACAACACCACCAACAACTTCGATACAAAGGGTCATAATTCGTTATAATTTCTAGGGCTTCTCTGATTCTGCGATCGCATTGGTCATGTTTTTTAGGAACAAATGCATAGAAGTTGTATTTTGAATATGATTTGTACGATTAGAAACTGATTTTTTTTCGTAGACTGACTTTGCCAAGGTTGGGGGGTTGTGTAATGAAAGTTTGATTTATGTGCAGCCCTTCTCGGAGAAGTGACTGTATCTAATTAAGTGGTGGTCTTCGGTCAAAAAAACCCTAGTTGTGTGTTGATATGTAACTTCATTGATGTGCTACTATTGGATGTGTAATAATTATTCTTTGGTGCGTGTATGTGATTGATTATCAGTGTTGGATTGTTATAGATAATCGATAAACTATCATATTTCAATGGTTAAATTACATTTGGACAAAAAAAAAAATACATTTGGACAAACAGGATTTAAAACGTGAGGAATTTAATCTCTAGGTATAAATATTTTCTAGTGTCCAACATTATATAATAAAACTGTGTAAATATATTTTCCAGTACAATATATTTTCATCTATTGTAAAAAAGCATTTGAGTTGAATAATTTAAAATTCTTTCCAACAAAAAAAAAATCTGAACCGAGTATAACCGCACCGGTACACCGTAATTGTTTTTGAGAATTATATGTGCATTGACCAAGACAACTAAATTCGGTTTGGCTTAAAAAAGGCCATAAGTAAAAAAAATGTTTAAATTCCTTACGCTGTTTTATCCGGTTTACTGCAAGATTCCTTGTCCCGGTTTAGTTTGGTTTGACTTCTTAATGTTCTCAATGAACGTTAGGGCATGTTTATTGAAGGTCTTAAGGCGAGTATCTTATCTTTTAACTAAAAAGGTTAAGAGACGTCTCTTAACTTTTTTAGTTAAAAACTAAGAGATCGTCTCTTAAATCCCAGTTAAGAGATCCGCCTTAAGAGACCTTCAATAAACACTTTTTCATCTTCTCTTCTCGGAATTTTGATCATCGTGAAAGTCCCGAATCCCTGGTAAGTTCATAGCGATTATTATTCCTGTTCTCTTCTTCAATAATTTTCTGAGAACAACTAGTCTATGGTGGCATCATACAATAGCAGAGAAAATTACAAATATTCTCTCAGTTTTATATTATTTGATATTTTATTTCAATACAAAAATATTACAAAACTATTTTTTATCAAAGTCATTACGAAAATATAATTTATTTAATTATAAATAAAAATAATTATATATAATTAGTTACACAGTTTTTGATAAATTTAATTTATGAAAACATCTTATATTGTAAACAACAAAATCTCTCTAAAATATCTTCAAACGGAAGGAGTATGATATTATCCACTAACCTAATCAATCAACCATCCTATTATATTTCGTTTTGACTTGAGCCTGGCAAATCTTTTCCAAAACAACTTGAGATGGTCATGTATAATGATTAATAAAGTAAACAACAATTAAGAAGCTATAATTCTTTTATTCATATAGTTAAGAAACATTATAATCGAACACACACACCACAAAAAAAAAAATAGCAATAATCAACGAGTTTCATAGCTTCAAGAATCCAAGAAAGCTCGATCTAGAGACATAGATGCATACATAGATATGCGATAACACAAGTTTTCTTTTTCTTTTTAGATCATTTTGAGCATATGCTTTCTCGATTTCTTTGCAATCTTAGCTCTTTGCATCGCCATATCTAACTCAATCTGCATCCTCTCCATCTCTCTTTGAGCTTTCAACATTGCAGATAAGTCTGAAGCGGCAGAGCCCCTTCCACCATTATTCCTACTAGTATTCCCACTTCCTCCTCCTCTCATCTTTGGCTCTTCCTCTACCGCACAAGAATGTAGATGCGTCCCATAGTCACATTCCTTGCAGTAATAAGACCAGAGATCATTCGGAACAGTGTCATGACATTCATCGCAGTGAAAGAACAAACCGTTCTGGTAAGGAGAACGGTAGAGCAATGTTAGCGGATGCACATGTCCTTCACGCTCCACGGTCTCAGGCATAGACACACATCCGACATGTACATCGTACTGACAGACAGAACAGTTGTAAACAAACCCGGATCCGTACTCACCGCACGCGTCGCACGTGAAAGTTGAAGACTCGTACGGTGGAGAATACAGCAGGGTCAAAGGGTGATCCGGGTGAGACTTGTGACGGTTCTCGCGTGGAAGCTCGAAACATGACTTGTGTAAGAAGTAATCGCATTCAGACTTTGTGCATTTGAAAGCTGCGCCTATCAGGTCTAGGTCACAGCCTGAGCAGATGATCTCTTCCTCAGCTTGAGCTTTGTGACCACGCAATGGATGGTTGTGGCTAGCGTGCCTCACCGCTGGTTTACTTGAAGCCATATTAAAGATTTTAAAAACACTTTTTTTTTTAATTTGTGTTTGAGATGCTTGTTAATTAAGATAATGCGTTTCAATTGTATTTATAGTGATTATAAGTCTTCTTTAGGATGGAGTAGTGATGTGTTTTGGTTTGACTATTTACCAAGTTGTAGCTTATATATATTCACACTATATTGGGACAATAATGTCACTACACGCTAATATGACCATACGATCTTTCGGATGTATTATATGATTTATTCTTGTTTGGGATTTAAAGTCAAGAGGTGGAACTATTCTTCTTTGAACCCATCCATCACGGGACTGTTTTTTGATAGTTATATGACTTGATGAAATAGCCAATTGTATTGAAAATCATGAATATTGCATTATTCGAGCTGGAAGTATATCAATAAAAGAGTTGACATAATTAAAGATGTGAGGTCAAATAACTACGCTGGGTCTCTAGTCCATGTCCTCTCCAAATCATCTGAATAGTCATATGTTATTAAGACTCAGATTCTCTTACAATTTATTTGCAACAACCCATAAGTACCATATAATTATATAGTAAATAATGACTTAGCTGAGTCATTTACACTTTGCATTTCGACCAGGACCACCAAAGAAAAAGTAAGTCCCCCAACGGTTATCAGTGCCAGGTTTGATATTGTAACAATTTTCTTCACTCATAAAGGGATAAGTTCCCACAGGTGGTTTCATAAATTCACCCTCATCAACAATCTCAATATTTTTGAAGTAACTAGCCTTCTCATATCCTTCCTCTGCAAAGTGCCCACTCCCCATATTCGTTGTTGTATGTTTTGATCCATCTCTATTATTAGTTATTTCTCCTCCCCAGTGCACATCTGTTGCAACATCTTTTAGAGTAGTAAACAAGGAGGAAGGCCAGTACCCGACAAATATTTTGTCATATACTTTTAACCACCAGTGTCCTGAACGTGTGTCCTATAATATTATTAACAAACTATACATTGTTAATTTGAATGACTATAAGAGAGTTCTTGCTTAAAATATTAAAGGTATTTCGAATTATTAACCCTCCATATAGATGTTGGAATCTGATATTGAGCACCACCGACGCTGGAGACATGACCAACGGTTGCACCTATGGCAAAGTCTTTACTTACATGAACAAAGCCTGGACACTTAAGATTGTAGCAGCCTGTATCCTGATATCCATCGGCCTGTTTTGTATTACCAATCAACACCAAGAAAAATTGGCCCTCTATAATAAGTAAATAATATGACTAACCAATAAAAAATAAACAATTCAAAACTTTGTTAAAAAAAAATAACTCACAGTCCAGTAAATAAAATATCTGGGGTTGTAATCACCATACAAACCTTTGTACACCTAATTAATAACAATTTCCATTAACAAAACTATATATATATATATATATATATCAGTTACAAGAACAAATCAAGAACCTGCCATCCAGCTTCGACGGTGTTAGTGTCAGGAGAATGAGAATTCGAAATGCCAGACGCAAGCCATATCTGTCCTAGGCTGAACTCTCTTAGTGTTTGTACGTAAGGCTTCCATAAGCTTATAGTCGCCTTAGCTCCATGAAACCTTCCTTTTGTGATCAATATAGAGTACTATATATACATACGCATAGGTATATAAGATGTTACATAACGATACACACACATACGAGTAAATAAAAAGTTATGATAAGACTTTGAAAGTGTGGTGGGATATATGTACCGAATGTGCGGTTTTGGTTCTAGGTTTATTGTCTGGTTTTGGTTGAGGGAAGCTGTTAGGTTCCTTTTTTCCATATGTTCTGATTGATTTTGCTTGTAAGATATCTTCTCTTCTCGTTCTTATGATTGGAATACTATTTTTTGGACATCTTCCAATGGTTCTCCAAAGTTGAGTCACCACATTAGATTTGTTTTGGGTGTTTGAAGATTCGTTGTTCCATTCTTTTGGGAAAGAACTTGGTCTCATCTTCAACGTCACAACAGTGTTATAACAAGTTAATCATAAGAGATGATAACCAAAACACTTAGTTTAACCATTTAGAATAGTATTAATAGATCTAAGTTTAAGTCCAATGCTACTTTTTGGAAAGATGATTTAGATTTCTAGATTTTGTCACAAAAATTAGCGAATTACGAACCATATTTTAGATTTTATGTTAATAAAGTAATTGTAATAGTAATCACGGTAAAAAAAAAAGTGATTTTCTAACCTGAATGGTGTGGTTTTTGAATAAAGGATGATCATAAATGGGATGATTTTTCATATGAACGCAGTCTATAATATCTCCATCCGGACTCTATACGCAACTAGAGATTAACGATTAGCAAAGATAGAAAAAATAGTTATGTATAATTTGTGTAAATTCACAAGTATAATTAACCTTGATGGACTTAAGAGCAGGTTTGTTTAGTTTTTTCAAAAGTTGATCTACTTCAGCATCGCCAATATTAGAAAACTCATTTCCGGTTACTATTGTCGCTATGATTAGAATGATGAGCACAAAGCTTGCCATCATCCGACCTTACTAAGTGTATACAAAATGGTTTTATGTTACTTTTTTGAAGTGCTTCACGTTATTTGGTTGATAGATTATTGAGCTAAGTGCTTTATATATGTTAAAGAAAGGTCATGCAAGAGATTTTCACAAGAAAATCTCAATATTTTTATTATCTTTAATAAAAACAAAGACACTTAATTAGAATAGAAAACAAATCCAATTAAAGCATATATATATTGCGCCTTTAAATAGATTATAATTTCCTTTTGTTGTTAAAAAGTTATTTCCTTTTAGTCATATACAAAAAAATAATTATGTAATCATACAGATTCTGACAGATGTTAATAAATAAAAATTACAAAATATGATAAGTTGTGTTGACAATTATCAAGTAAATACAATTTTAGTAGAAAAAATAATGAAAAGACTGTTTTGTGAAAGGTTTTGTAGTTACATGACAAACTGGAATCTGTTTGTTACTTTCCTTCAAGATTTTGACGAATGCACGATAATCTTAAATGTTTGGCATCCTGTATGATAGTGAACGCTCTTAACGTTAATTTTGCTCCATTATGTTAGTTTGATGTGTGTGTTTTTGCTCTGATGATCTTATCTTCTAAATGCGATTTACACAAAAATACGTTTTCTGTTTTATGTGTATATATATATATATCCAATGTTTCTATAGGTATTCGTACGTCAATACCTGAACTATGCTAAACTTAAACAAAGTTGCAGAAGATAATTAGCATTGACTTAGAGAGATTGACCTAGATAAACCCCATTCTCTCTACATATGTATAAGATATACCAAGTTGCTAATTAAAACCAGATGTTAATTAGAATCTCCTTGTCTACAAGTTATCTTTATCTTAGATTAAAACCAAACCGCGTCTAAGGATACTACTTTTGTCTGTTAAGTCTTTAACTTTGCATCCCAAATAAGCTCAAATATCAACGGTCTTCTCAAATAAGTTCAAATGTCAACGGTCTTCAATACACACACATATATATATATATATAATGAAACATTCTTAATTAATTAGCGAAACCGCATGATACAGCGACTTGGTTAATTAATAATCAATCAAACCAACGCATAGCATTCATCAGATTATGCTCTTTTGGTATATAAACCTCCACATCCTTGTCCCACAAAACAACTAAAACCAAACTCATAATCAAAAACATTCTATATGGCTTCAAGAAAACAAAAGTCCAAACCGGTTAATCGTCAATCCGTGAGGCACCAGAGTCACAGCCATCCATTGCGTGTCTTTAAAGCCAAAGAAGACGATGAGAACGTTTGCTCTGGATGCGAGCTCGAGCTGATAGGGCAAGCTTTCAAGTGTACTAAGTCAGAATGCGATTACTTATTGCACAAGTCATGTTTCGACCTTCCTGGTGAGACCAATCACAAGTCTCACCAGGACCACCCTTTGACCTTGCTTTATTCCCCACCAGACGACGAATCACTCTACACCTGCGACGCATGTGACCAATACGGATCTGGATTCACTTACCATTGCTCTGTTTGCAAGTATAATCTTCACGTGGGATGTGCGTCTCTCCCTGAAGCCATAGAGCGTGAAGATCATGAACATCCACTCACTCTTCTTTATTGCACACCGTGTAAAGGTCGTGAAGACACGTCCTACATTTGCAGCGCTTGTGAAGAGACTGTTTTGGAAGATCTATGGGTGTATTGCTGCAGGGAATGTGACTATGGAACACATGTATATGCATGTGCGGCATACGAAGATCAAGAATCAGATGAGGAGGAAGGAGAAGAAGAAGAAGAAGAAGGAGAAGCTATTACTTCTCCAGCTTCTAGGATAAAGTCGTTGATGAAGGCTCAGGACGAGATGGCAGCTATGCAGCTAGAGGCACGTATTATGAATGATGCGAATGAGGCTGCGCTTGATCTTTGGGATCAACCAAAGCGGAGATACTATTGGTGATGATCAACAAGGAAGGATAATATATATTATGAAGATGTGTGCTTGTTTCTTTCTTTGATAAAACGTTTGTTTTCGGAATAAAAACAAAAGAGAGAACTCTCTTTCTTGCTTGGTTCTTTATTTTTCGGTGAAAAATGTTAAGTTGTTTAGTTTTGTCTATTTGTATGTGTGTGTGTGTGTTTTGTAAACTTGTGGGTATGTTGTTTAAATCGCAAATATAATTTTTCTTGTTTTTTTCTTTTTCTAAGGCTGGTTGCATACATTGTCCAACCAGTTACAGATTGTGATGATTTATTCTTAAGTTTATATTTTACAACATTCTTTCTTGATAAAGAAAAATAAAGAAACAAATTTGGAAATGAATGACTTGATTCTAATGAACAAAGATCTGAAAATTGATGATATTACAAAATTGTAACTTTCTGAACTAGTCAAAAGAAACATAAAAATTGATGATACTACTAAAACTGTGATACTCTACATAACGAAATTATTTGTTAATTTAGTGTATCTATTCATACATAATCCTTTATAATGTGTTTTGTCTTGTCAGGCAATGTGATTAAACTACTTACTAAAGTCTAAACACCATGTTTTAATATTTTTTAAAAATCAATAAAATAATGCAAAACGTTAATTATATTACCTGGCAGCAAACCTTAAAGATTTTACCGAAAAAAGAAGTTAAAAGATATAAAAAATTGTTAAGACAAATATGTCCTTAACAATTAGTTTTTTTGTTTTGTTTTAAATGTTGTCCAGACCTACTTCTTCTTCTTCTCTTATTTATATTTATCGGTTTCTCTCGCCACCACCGATCATGGCCACCGCTCTAGAACTCATCCTCGTCCTCCGCTCGATTTGATCTCTCTCTCTCTCTCTCAAAGGTCATCTCTTTCTTCAATCAAACTTCATGTAACTCTCTGTTTTCCTCGATCCGTTTCGTGAAAATCATATCGCTGATTAATAGCTCAAAGTTTGATTCTTTTGATCGTGTTTGGTTCTGTTTACAGATGCATGCGTTTTCTTGATTGCGGAAAACTTTTCTGGGTTTGTGGTTGATCTGTGCAAAAAAGGATCGATCTTTATTTATTTATCTTTGTGCTCCTCATGTCATCATCGACTAGTGTTCAAGGAGAGATAATGGATCTTGATCTAAACCAAGAACCATCTTCCGGTTCAGAGTCTCCACCCGATTTAATCACAGAGATTTCTCCATGGCTAAATGAGCTAGAAACTGCTCACGAGCGGATCGAAGATCGTCTAAGACAGCTCGAAGCAATAGTTTCAAGAATCAGAGAACGAGAAACAGTCACAACAACAACAACAACAGCACCTGCTTTGGTTCCTCATAGAGATTCCACTGCAGGTGTTATACACGAGCGTTCTAGAGAGAGGCTGGTCGAGAACGGTGACAGCAAGACTTATTTGATAGCAAAGGCGTTGAACATGGAGAGAACAAGCTCTGTTCCTGGTGGTTACTTTGATTGTAACATATGTTTAGAGAAAGCTGAAGATCCTATTTTGACTTGCTGTGGTCACTTGTTCTGCTGGGGATGCTTCTACCAGTTGCCTTTCATTTACTTAAACATTAAAGAATGTCCGGTTTGCGATGGGGAAGTGACTGACACCGAGGTGATTCCGATATACGGTAATGGAGATGATACCGATGGTAAAACCAAGCGTGAGGAGTGTGGTATTCGTCTACCTCCAAGGCCTAATGCAAAGAGAGTTGAAAGCGTTCGTCAAAAGATTATAAACCGAGGCAACCCTTTTATCCCGGGGCCTGAGACATTGGAGCATATTAGAAGGACTATTGATTCTATAGGAGGACTACAAGCTTTGGCTGAAGGCCATGAGTTTGGTCTGACCAACATAATAACCACCACCGGAGGAGGAGGAGGAGGAAACAACAACCGTCATGTGGTGCAAAATCAACATCATCATGGCTTGAGGTTGTTGTCACCGTTTACTTCTTTCCCGGGTCTTGTAGTAGATACCTCCTCGGAGATGCCACCACCACCTTTTGATGTTGATAGTTTTGTTGATACGCCTAGTTTGAGAACAAACCGTCGTAGGTCTTCTCGTATTGCTGAGATTGGTCCTTCACCAGCTGTACGAGCTTCACTTCGTAGAAACCAAAGTAACATTGTCGGTAGTACTGCAGGTTCATCATCTTCACCTAGAGATTTTGCTGTTAATTCTACTGAAGTGGTGGTTACTTCAGCTTCTTCTTCGTCGTCTAGGAGAAGAACAGAAGATGTAAACAATGGACCTCGCACGAGGTCTAGAAGGAGGCTTAGCTAAATAAACTCTTTGAAATTATCATTTACAAAGCTCATGTGATGTCTTGTTTCCACCTTGGAATTGTCTGAACATGGCTGAATGTATGTACATTCTTGTGTGTCAGAGCTTTTTTTTGGGTTAAATAATCTTTCTTGATGTGTTTAGTTTCAAATTCGTAACTAAAGATTCAGACTAAAATGTCAAATTTAGGGTAATTAATATACTTCTTAAAGTTATGGGGTATATTTGTAAGAAAACAAAACATTCTGTCTAGATTCGCAATTTTTAAAAGACGTCTTGATGTTTTACAGTAGAAATTAAAAACGTCACGCAGGTTTCTACTTTAGTTCCTTAAAACGCTACTTGTTAACGCCTTAAAGTCATCGGCGATCTCTTGAAGTGTTTGGTTTCTCTCTCTATCGCCGGCGAACATGATCTACGTCGACGGAGTTCCCTTTCCACATGAGAACAGCTTATCTTCTTTCTCTTCTTCATCGCAGGTAGCTTTCTTCGTCTCTCACCAATCTCCATTCACTTAGTTGTAAAAGATTACTTCTTTTGTGATTATTTGACTTTTATGGTTGACCAACATGGAACAGGAAAGCAGCTTGCTTGCTGATGTAATGACACATCCTGTCGTAATCTCAGCTTCTGAATCATTTAAGAGTCTTGAGGAACAGAAAGTTACAGATAGCTCAACAAAAGACAGATATGTTTACATATTCCAAAGAGAGTATGCTGTTGTGAATCCAGCCCTTGTTGAAGTATGTAATGTTATTACATTTGTAATTTATGTTTTTTTTTAATTGTTTATTTCTCTAATGATTATGTTTTATTGATGAGAAGTTTGTTGGCATCGATGAAGCAACAACTTGTGTAGGTCTTGTTATCCGCAACAGAAGATCTGGAGTGTAAGGACTGATGATGTTTTCCATAAGAATGTGGAATCAATCACCTTTAGTTTTAATGTTTGTGATGATGAATCTGAAACTGCAGTACTGCTATTGCACACATGGATTCGCCAAAAGTAGTGGACTTGGGGATAAGCCAGATGTTATCATTGGTTTTAGAAGATGACAATGATGCCCAGTTAGATGTATTTATCTCTCTTTGAGCTTATGTTAATCATTTGTTATAGTATCTTGAGTCCTTTTTGAATATGTCCTTGGGGGTTCGTATGCAGGTACACATGGTTGGTGGTTATGAAGATGTGGATTTAAAAGTATGCACTCTCAGTCTAGTTTGCAGTCAGCTGTAGAATGGTTTTAAGATGAATGTAATGATTGTTTATATGCAGAAGAATGCAGATGGTGGTGGTGGTAACTATGCCAAACCAGAGGGTTACTCATTTCCTTTGTGTTGCAAATTAGTAGAAACTTTACAGAATAGAAGAGAAAACTTTCACATTCAAACCTTATTCATTCTTGGGCACAATACCAAGCTGGATGTTCAAGAGAACACGTGCCCCATTTTTAATGGATGCCTGGTTAGTCTACTTTCTCTGTTGCTTCCACCATCTGTCCTTTTTGGTTGTCTTAGTTTTAAGAGCTAGGAGATCTTTTAAACAGAGTGTAGGATAGCTTGGAAAGATCATATGCGTTTGTAGATAACGTTACCATGTTTCTTTTGTAACCTTGTTGTTATCAGGTGAATACCTCCACCGGTGCAATACTCCCAGCCAGTTTCAACAGATCTTCTAGATGTCCGGATGAGCTTGTTCGTAGAATCAGAGTGTCGGCATCATTTGAAGATCCTAGCTGGAGGGGGAAGTTACTTGACACATACGACACAAAAACTGATAGATTCATCATCGCACCATGCTGCTGGTATAAAAACAAAAACGCTTCTTCTACCTCATTTTCACTCCATTACAGTTTTATACATATGAGTTGTGGTTTTGTAATACAGGACAATGCGGCTGGTTGAATACGTTTGGGAACTTAATCAGCTTCCTGATGAAGAGATTCTTGTTAACTGTTCCACCTCACCTTCTGCTGAAGGTCCAGATTTTATAGACAATGAAAGACGGTTAGTAATCATTTGATCATTATCTATATATAACCCATAATGGAACATGATAGAATCACTCACAGAGAGAGAGAGAGATGATTCGTGTGTCTCTTTTGTGTGTTGTTTGCAGGATTTGGAAGTATTTACTAAAATATCCAGAATGGAGCAAAACCTTCCCAAAGAGACAACCACATGTGTTTGAAAGGACTGCCAATGGAAGCTGGAAAAAATGTTAAGACGTCCTTACTCGTGTGGTTTGATTCTTGGAACACATGGATGTAAAACATAAAGTTTCAACTTTGCAAGATTGGGACCTAACGATATACTATTGTGTTCATACGTGGGCTTGATCCGGCCTATATGCTGAGGCCCATGGATTTAAGTCATTCCAGTTGCAGATCGGATCCTTCCGCCCGCCCCGACTATTGGTGTAAGATTCTTAAAATGATTCGATCCGAGTTTCCGTTCGGATTTAATAGTGTAAGAATTGCTTTTGTAATTCTAGTTCTTTGGGTCTTTTTTAAAATAAGATAACAAAAAAATATTTAATTAAAAAATTATGCGAGACATTTTTTGTAAATACCTATATGCTACATAAATTATGTTATAAATTAAATATTAATCAAATCAATAGAAAGTAGTGTTAAATATGAATAATAAGATGAATATACCCATCTTCTCGGATGTACATAAAATAGTAGTTATTTTTATTAATCTTGAAAAAGATTTTAGAAACAAAAACTAACTAAGTTAAGTATTAAATTGTAGTTCATAAAATAATATATTACAATAAAATGTATTAAAAAATATAGAAAGAGTATATTTAGTTTGCACTAGAAGCATAAATCCAATTAGAAAGTAACTAAAAGTATAGAAAACTTAAGTAGAAAAGGAAGTATATATGTAAATTAGAAAAGTGCAAATTAATTAATATTAACATGTACAGTTTCATGGGGGGCAACTACCCCCAGATGTACGTAAACGTAGTCTAACCTAACTTTCACCAACAACACGATCGGAAAATGAGATTCCATTTATAACTAAAGAGGCGCATTTTTGTAAATTGACTTTATATCTTCTTTGCGAAAGATGATGAACAAAGCTTAACCGGGCCGGGCTCTAGTTTATGGGTTTCAAATTTTATAATTTTCAAATTAAAACAAATCGTTTGCCCTAATGGTCGATAAAGAGAAAGGGTCAAAGAATAAAAGCTGCTGTTAAAACTAGGGTTACTTCCACTTTTCAAATTACATTTTTTTATTTTAATAATTAAATTTATTCTGAAAATAACAAATATACTTAACCCAATATAGGAACAGAAATTCAAACGATATTTTCCATAGAATTGAATGGGCTAATTACCACACATGTCCATCCACCAAAAAAAAAAACATATATTATACCAAAATGAAACACACATTCACAGAGAGAGAGAGAGAATTTATAAATGAGATGAGAGAAGAAAGCACGAAACAATAAGCGAGCGAGGAAGACAAGAAAGCAACAATACAAAGTATAGATAAAATAATAAATATAATAATATCAAGAGAAAGAAAGAATAATAAAAATCCCTAAAACTGCGAGCGTTTTTGTTCGCGAGAGAGAGTCTCTAAAGCAAATATCATGGAAGCATGACGAAGGAAGAAGAAGAAGAAGCAGCATCGTATAGCATGAACGACGACGACAACGACTATATTTGCAGTGATGATCACAATATTGATGATAACAACAACAACAACACTAATGAGAGCCAAGCATGGGGCACGTGGGAGGAGCTGTTATTGGCATGCGCCGTTAAGCGACACGGGTTTTGTGACTGGGACTCCGTCTCTACGGAGGTTCGATCTCGTTCCTCCGTCTCCGCCGTCTTTATCTCCGCTGATAATTGTAGGCAGAAGTATCGAGATCTCCAACGTCGCTTTCAAGAATCCGCCGACGAGGCGGCGACGGCGGCGGAGGGAGGTAATGATATCCCATGGCTTGAAGAGCTACGTAGCCTTCGTGTGGCGGAGCTCCGTCGTGAGGTTGAACAGTATGATGTTTCGATACTGTACGTGACAAGAATCCATCTCTCTTCATCGATATCTTTTACGATGGATCTGAGTTTTTTTTTTTGGTTTCTCAGATCGCTTCAGTTGAAGGTTAAGAAACTAGAGGAGGAGGAGAGAGACTGCGGCGAGAAACTAGATCTGGAAGAAGAAGAGAGGAAAGGAGAGAGATCGGAGAACGACGGCGGTGGTGATAAGGCGGTTTCGACGGCGGAGGAATCTGACCGGGAAAACAGGTCGATGAACGAGTCGAACTCGACAGGTTCCGGCGAGAAAACCGTCGGAGAAGACGAACCGGGTCAGACTCGTGGTGATAATCTAGATCCCGATCCGGTTAACACGGCGGAGGAAGGATCGGGAGCGAGTCAGTCAGACGAGTTAGGTGAGTCAGGGACGTCGGGAAGGAAGTGGCAAAGGAAACGACGGAAAGATAGTGACGGAGAGATCAGATCGGCGGCGAGTAAATCACAGCCGTTGATACGTCTTCTTGATTTGATTCGGTCCCATCCGCGTGGATCTTTGTTCGAACGCCGAGTTCGAAGCCAGGTATGCTAATATCTTTTTTTTTCCTTATTTTCTTCCATAGATTCTTTATTTAATCCATCATTAGTTTCATTAGTTACAAAAATTATAATTTTTAAATAAGATTTATTATGTATAAATCTATTCATAATATGATAATAAAGCTGTAAATATGAATTTTAGAAATCTTAAATATTCCGTTGAACCTTTACATTTTCGAATTATTATTTTAACGTCCCTTTTTGAATTTTATTCGACGGTTTATGGGAACGTATTATTTTATAGAGGGAAAGAAAGAATGAATTTAACTAACCCTACTTCTTTCTTGGTGTCATCGTTGTCTTTTTCTTCACACAACCTACGACACGTGGCAGTGTCTTGGATAACATGGCTTGGTCGTGTCTTTCTTAAGGCCCATTTGACTATAGGCTTTTAACTGGGCCTAATGGGCTTGTATCTAATTTTACGCAGGAGACTACGGATTACAAGAGCTTGGTCAAGCAACATTTGGACATCGAGACAA
The DNA here is from genome assembly GCA_012274485.2 of Sinapis alba. Classification (NCBI taxonomy): domain Eukaryota; kingdom Viridiplantae; phylum Streptophyta; class Magnoliopsida; order Brassicales; family Brassicaceae; genus Sinapis; species Sinapis alba. The sequence goes on from MU105758.1 coordinate 271,095, forward strand.
TACAGATAAAACTGAAGCAAGGATCTTATGATTCTTCAAAGCTCACTTTTTACAGAGATTTACAGCTTCTCTTGGCTAATGCGATTGTCTTCTTCCCTTCATCTTCTTCAGAATCAATGGCTGCTCATGAACTAAGAGCCATTGTTTCTGAAGAAGTAAGGAAAGAGAGCGGGAAACCGAGTCCACGGTTATTAAAAGCATCAGCAGGTATAACTGATATCAAAGCAGATGCTGCTGAAACATCAGAACAGAAGTCTTCAGCTCCACTTGTCGTTTGTAAGAGGAGAAGATTTGTTTCCGCCAAGGCTAAGGCTTCTCCATCATCGTCAAGCTTTAGCCAGAAAGAGGATATGAAAGAAGAGACAATATTATCAGAGGATAATGAGGACGTTGAGACTGGTGGAAGAAGCTCGAAAAGAACAGCTAATAATACAAAGACGGGTAAAGGGAAGAACAAACAGAAACAGGCGGAGGCGAAAACTGAGAAGAAGGCGGTGGTTTCATCAGATAAGAAGAAGAGTGTAGCTGACTTCTTGAATAGGATAAAGAAGAGCTCTCCGCAAAAGGAAGACAAGGATAAGAATAAGAGCGGTGGTAACGGTAAGAAAGAGAGTAAACCGAAACCAAGAGAACTTAGAAGCAACAATGTGGGTAAAAAGAAGAAGGCCGAGGTGGAGAATACTACTCCGGTGAAAAGAGCTCCCGGGAGACCACCGCAGAAGAAAACCGTGGAGGCGGTTGCAACCGGGAAACGAGGTAGGGAAGGCGGAAGCACAGGAAAGGACAATAAACAGCCAAAGAAAAGAGGCAAGAGATGAGGTAGATTAAGATATTGTATATCCATATAGAATATGTTTGGGGTTGTTTTTCTCAATCTTAGTTATGGATTAGGTTAATTGTACTTTTGGTTTGTTGACATGAGTAAGATTAATTCCTTTTTGGTTATAATTTGCTAATTTCAGTCTATAAGATCACACCACTAAAGGTTGTGTTCTTATCAAAATCCTTAGACAAGCTATGGCGACAAGATACTGAAACCGTTCCATTTGAACATATATCCAACAAAAAACCAACATTTGGGTAAAGCTAATCTCTAATGTCAGCAAAAATTACAGTCATATGCCCCGATAATGGGAAACATCAAAAAAGTTGAGACTCTGACCTTAAATCTCAACAAATACTCTCTTCTTCACTGGCTCCTCATGTACCACATTGCACTGTGCCTTGGCAAAACTGCTTGATTCTATCAAACACACAAGTCAGCGACGAAAGCCACCTTCTGTACAAAAGACCAAACAAGAAGAGTTTCAACCAAAGGCAGTTTTATTTTGAAGATTACAAGCATCTTGTCTTTATATATCAAAAAACTAAACACTTGCCGTTTTCTCCATCGGATATATCTCCAATCTTTGCGATTGCACCCACAAGCGCTTGTTCTTGCTCCTGAAGAGTAGATAACAATCAAGATTTTTGTATGTGTATGTAAATATAAAATTAAGAAAGAAAATGATCTTTGTTATAATGTTATTGTAGCCATCATCAAACCTCCAACATTCTCTTTGCCCTTTCAACTTCTTGAGGGTCTGGATTGTGTGAACCAAGAACTCTCTCCACCTATCAGAAAACAACATCATTTCAGAAATTACCTAAACATTCACTGTACAACTCGCCTTGACAGAAGCAATACTAACCTCTCTGATTAGGACATTGGTTTGACGGATTCTTATATCGAGATGTTTCCTTTTACCAGTTCCATTCTGTGATGTTCTGAAATCTTTTTTGATAGTGGTCTTTGTCAAACCGCTTCCTCGTTGTGGAACACTGTTGGGTCCTGTAGTTCTGTTCAGACCATGGCCTTGTCCGTTATAACTATATAGATTGCCAACCCCAGGATCCTCTCCTATCCACTCAATATCCCCAGGAGATATCTGTAGAAATACTAGATCTCTTGGTTACCAAAACAGCACAAAGTTTTTTTTCCTCACAATGATCAGAAAGTAATTACCTCTGAGAGATTGACCCATTCCCATGTCTCATTAGGTGTTCCAATGTCATAAACTAAAGCATGGCGACCCTAAATTAAAGAGTAGAAGAATATTTAAAGATGCTTAACGAAACTTCTTAGAAAGATTATGCCAATTTAAGAAGCCACTCACCTCAACTGGATTGTACTTGGTGATGACAGCCTCGTAAAATGTATTGTCTTCTGGCCACCTTGTTCTAACTTTCCTTCCTACAAAAGACTCAGGTTCGGTTCCGTTTGTGGGTTCACTTGAACTGGTAGGACCAGATGGTAATCTGTTCATGACTTGTCCTCGTGGAGGTTGGTCTGAAGGATGGTATGCGATAGGTTTTGCAGAAGACGAACCAGGGAAGCCCTAAGAAAGGAGAAAAAATCATTACAAGAATCAAGAAAAGATATCAACTCTAAGACTATAAAACTCACTGGTTTATGCTTTTTGCCCTTGACATTGGGAACAGGCCCTCGTTTAGCTGTGGATGAAGCAAACTGGTGAGTGGGATCAGCTTGAGGGTGAAAAGAAGGTGAAGCGAAGGGTTGAGAAGGAATTGGCTGGTTTGGTTTGTGCTTCTTAATAGAAGCTGAAACAGAAGGTGTTGGCAAGGTATCGTGAACCACTTGAGCAACATTGCGCATAGTTGGTTGCATTCCTCCAGATTGTCTCCATTCCCTAATAATGGAAAACTATACATTAAGTTATTTATAGAAAAAAAGAAAGAAACTATAAATGCTCAAGATTTTTGAGCTTCTCGCCTTATCCTTCGTATTGTATCATCTGCATTTACACGACCAAGAAGCTCTCTATGTTCTTCATTTGATACTCTTAACTCCTTGCGCAGTTCAGTTATAAGACTTTCCTTTTCCTGAACAAAATACATCCATAAAAAGAGATCAGCCATAAACCAACATAAGAAGAAGTAGACCTGAGATTCAATCCAATACCCAAGTGATGGCATCTGCTTGGGCTTTAAAGGCTCTTAGGATAGATATGTATGCTTCCTTCTCAATCTGGTGAATCTGAGCTTCCATATCAGCAGCAACTTCATCATACATCTTAGGGTAAGATGGAGGAAGACTCGAAGGTCTTCCATTACCAGCAGACACACGCCCTCCTCGTGGAACCCTATGTGATGGAGGCAGATCATCATCTGTTCCTGCAGACAGAACCAGCAAAAAAATCATTACAGCTTAAGATCAAAGTAGCTACACCATCTAGCTCAAAGTCAATCTCAGCTTCAGTGATTTGCAACACTCCTTGGCAACAACAAACCCAGCAAAGCTTACAATGTATAACGGAGAACTTTTGAAAACCCTAATTTAAGCTAAAGATCAAAATCAATCTCAAGCTTCAGTGATTTGCAACATTCATTAACAACCACAAGACATTCCTTAAAAAAAACGAGAGTTAACACAAACCCACCAAACCTTAGATTGAATAACAATACTGAAACGGAGAAAGTCCAAAACTTTCGCAAACCCTAATTTCAGAAGAAGACGAGAAAAGAACAAAGAAGGTGTTTTTAATCTAATACAGTGTTAGGGGAACTAACCGCTGCTATCAAACGATTCGTAGTCCATCACGAAGCTTTGATCCCCCAATTCTTCAGAGACGAAACTTCGGGAAGCAAAGGTGAATAAGAAGAAGAAGAAGACGAAGACGGTATCAAGAGAAAACGCACTATTCGAGGGTTGATTTCAATTTGACTACAACAAGACTCGATTTTGATGTTCCTCTAAGAGTTTGTAGAGAACTTCTGATCAGTTCCTTCTTCGGGAACTTCCTTAGGCGACAAATCCGAGCTCCACTGTGAGTGATTTAGCTTCGATCACAGATTTGCCGAAAGTTTTTTTTTTTCCTAAATAAGAACAAAGAAGGAGAGTGAGGAGACGGAAAGAAAATAATAATTATCAAATTATAACGTGGGAATCAATACACAGTCGTTTTGTTCGCTGACCTGTGTAAGGTTTTAAACGAGCCCATAAGAATATAAGAAGGACCATATGGACCTTTTATTAGCAAAATAATAGTGTGAAAAGCCCAATCATTTGCCATGGGCTATAACCGCAGACTGAAAAGGAAATCGATCTTGGGTAAGCCATCAACCAACCGATGGAAAATGCATATCTATTTTTCCCAAAGGAAACCTAAATTACATATATACCACTCCCAAAAAGGTCAAAATATTCATATTTTTAGTGAAAATTCACAAATGTTTTAATGAAAAATGTGAAACATAGTAATTTTTGGTAAGTTTTCAATATTTTTAATCATCAAACCGTTGTGATTTTACTCTGCTAAGGAAATTTAATTAGTTTTCATGTGATATGCATACTTTATACGAGTTGTAAGAGTTTTTGATCTAAAATAGGGTCTACTTTGACAAAAATAATAGTAAAACCTTAAAAAAAAAGGGGTTAGAAAAACAATTACTCATGCTTAAGTCAAGCTTGCATTAAGTCCCAAGAAAGTTTTCGGTTCCTTAGGGCATGTTTAACCCAGTTTCTTAGGTAGGTTTTTTGCATTGTTCGCGGGTCCTATTGACATGTAGAGTCCGTAAACGGTGTAAGAACCAGTTACAAAAACTCTGAATTAAGAATCGATTTTGGAGGGTTTCTTGCACTGTTCGCGGGCTCCACTGACATATGACAACCTGCAATTATTTTTTTTAATTGTTTAAAAAAAAAAAAAAAAAAAAGTCTTGGGTTAAAGATGGTCTTATGTCAATAATGGCGTCACGGACTAGACGGTCAGGTTGCTTGAAGGTGGACAATGGTGTATTGGCTTGACCGTCGTGCAGTTTTTTGATTCGTTCAGCACATATACTGTAAATTTGCACACGGAGTTGACTCATCAGCTTCATTATCGCAAGGTGGTGGCATGGACCATACGACTCCTCAAGTTTGAATTGTCAACTCCTTTTGTCTAAATTATGTGTCGACCGTTATGAAAAATATCCTTGAAATACTATAATATATCTCTTACCTAAATTTCAAATCCGGTAAGATGCATGGTAAGGAACAAATAAAAAAACATTACTCTATTTGTTACATAACAGTTGTGTGTTTACCATTGTTATTAGTAATTTTGCTTCCCAACAATACGCATTTTAGAGTCATTATTGTAGATGATCTAACCTTTTCTGTGTACAAAACATGATCTTCCAAGATTTGTTTCTGAGTATATTAATTAAGTGATGTTTAGCAAAGGAAAAAAAAAAGGTGAAGAGTCGGTATTGATGCTGAATTCTTATTAGTCACGTGCCAAAATATCACCACATTCATCACTTGTACCTGCACGTTCTTGTGTATTCACACGTTCCCAAGTTGCTTCCTTTGTTGGCGGTCCTAATAAATAGGTTGCTACTTGCAAAGGTTATAACCCCCAAAAGTTTAGGTATTCAACGAAAATATCCTTTTCTTGGATATCCCAAGAAATATCACAACTTTTGAAGCAATCCTAAAACTTAGAAAGTGTTCAAATTTGTACCAGCCACTTACTTCAATCTTGGCGATAAGCAGTATACTTTTCAACAAAATCACTGAAAAGTCCATTGTTATCGCATTGTCTTAGAGCATCATTATCCGTAAGAACTAATCGCGGTCGACACATGACAGTAGAATCCATAAACAATACAAAAAAAATGATTCTTATTTAAGAGTTTTTGGAACCGTTTCTTGCACTGTTCACGGGTTCCACATATCAATAAGACCCGTGAACAGTACAAAAAAACCCTTTAAAACCTTGATTAATAGTGTTCTTAGTTTCGCAACATATAGACAACTGGAATATATATATCCTTATGAGTTACTTATACTGAAAAACATTTTATTTATTCGTAAATACGACCAATTGATAATTAACTTTATTGATTCTTAAAGAACAAAATATAACAGAAATAAATGCCTCGTATAGATATTTACAACCAATGATCAATATCCAAACAATTATATTATCAATTTGTTGTAAGGGTTAATTAAAAACTAATTTTCTTTTGTTTTATAAACTACTAATAAGTATGTTTTGTTCCCATAATGATCCGTTGTCTACTTATGCTTAATTATGAATTTCATCGTCGTTTATATAAGTTGAAAATGCTTCTAATAAAGATGAAGGAAATAAAAACAAGTTCATGTTTAAACTCCCCAACTTATGAAAGTGTAATGAAAAAAAAACAGCCATATCTAAAAACTATTTTCGGGGTTCACATATATAGTTTTCAGAACACTGTTAGCAAAACGAATAATGTAAGAACAGTTTATCAAAAATTGACTAAAGAGTTTACTCGGAACGATTTTTCTAGTTTTATTTTTGGTTTGTGATCGTGTTGTACGTACAGGTATTTCATTTATATCTTCAGTAATGAGAAAATTATTATTATTGTTATTGTAAGTAATGTACGATATAATTTCTACATTATACGAAATATATAGCATTAGCGTTAATTATCTTTTTGATAAAATAATGATAAATCTTTGGGTTCAAGTAATTCGGACGTCTACGAAAATTCTTATTCAAACTTGGAAAGAGTGAAATAGCTGACCGAAGGTAGAAAACTATATTAAAACTTTCATTTCTCATTGTTTTTTTTAGGGAATTATTATCTTCGATCTTTTAACTGAAATTATTAACTTATGAATTGAAACTTTTTATATTTTTAATTAAATATAATTTTTATATTTTTTATTTAAGAAACGTTTTTAGTTTTTTTAGTCAAAAACAAAGAAAAACTAATAACCGTTTTTTATTCAAAACTAAAAATTCTGATTAAAAGATCGGAAATAATAATATTCTTAATTCATTTATTCTCCCATTAATGTTTTTTGACAATTCTCTCATTAATGTTTCATCGTCGCTTTCTAATCTACCTACCACGCATGCTTATCACGAGGAATAAAAAGTTTTAATAAAACTTGCAAAACCTCACTCGTACTCAAATTTACGCGGTGTCTCCGAAGACGGTCGATTAATCTAATATACATATACATAGTTGAAATGTGGAAGAGTTCTTTACAAAAATTATAAATATACAAGAACTACTATAAGTTATAAATCTTAGAGTCAACTGATTTTTTCTGAAAAAACTTGTACACAATCTACGCGATTACATTTTATTTTCTGGATTTATATGCTTTTTAAAACTCGTTACATAATTGTTACGTATCCGGGACGTTCAAAATTGGTTTAATGGATCAACTAAGGCGGTGTTTGAGAGTTTATTACGTACAGAACATAGTAACAGATATATTTGGATTTTATATATGTTAAATATTGACCTAAAAATTATTTTTTTATGTACACCAATGAAGATTTTATACGTTATATATTACACAAAAAAAACTATGAAACACACAAAAACAAATTTTACACCAATGCACATGTCCCACGTATCTTCTTGTTAATTATTTTGCTTTACATTACATGTAAAGACTTTTGTCATATAAAATTACACCAAAATTCACAAGATTACACGACGCGATTAAGATAATTGGAAAGAGTAAACTTGGGGTTCCTATTCTGACAACTGTTGTGATTTTCTAGCATTTTTTAGTTGAAGTTGTTATTAGATTTGATTAGAGTAAATTAATCTTCAAGTCGTCTAGCTTATCCTGCTTTTCCCCGCGGTTAGCTGAAACAGAAAGACTTATACTTAACAGTTAAACTATTAATTTTGGTCGTCAGAGTGAAATAATTTATAATATTATTCATAGTTTTGACTAATATTCTTAGTTTCTTTTAGCCAGAGTCATATACCCATACAGTACATGCATGAATACGAACTGGGGATTGTGCAACGCTACGAAAATTCTATGCATTATTGAGTGATGACTTACTTGTACAAAAAGTGAATAAATTTGACCAAGACAAAGGACCAAGCACGGTGTTTACTTTTAGGGAGAAAGGAAGCTGATATCCCTAACTTTTGCTGTTTTGAATTTTGAATGGCATATATTTGAAGAAACAAATATATAAATCTCCAATATATAAATTATGTTAGATGGAAATATTGTGATATTTTTGAAAGTATAGCTAATTTATCATATGACTAGACAAATCAAGCCTCTAATATGGTTAAAACTCAAATTTTAAAATCCTGTTAACAGTCTCTCTACCTAAGAAAATATACATTATATCATTATGCTTTTGTATAGAGTTTTTCCTAAATCATTTAACTTCAAGATAAGAAAAGATAATTTAATTTATCATTTTAGATTTTTTTTTGCTAAAATCATTTTTAAAAATTTAACAAAAAAAGAAATATTGTTAATGTAGATTTGAGTGTGTGTGTGTGTGTGTTATCCTAGTTTTTATTTCTCCTTTAAAATAAAATATGTTATACCAAAGAATGTGCTTTCGTGATTTTAATTTCTTAGAAATTTTCTCTGCTCTGTACCATAAAGCATAATTTCATAATACTGTACAGTTATATATATTTTAAAAAATTTGTAATTTAATTAATTTTTTACCGCTTAATTATTTTTGATGATTTTGTGATTAACGACATAAAATAAGTAATCACTAGAGAGAGAAAAGTCACTTGTAGGATACATGATGTACAATAAAGCCAGACCAGACCCTACACTGATTGTTCCACTATCACTCACAGTGATCTTTTATTTACAAAATAATTGAAGTGGAAATGATTCTTACCAATTCCTACATTATAAACAAAATAAAAAGATTGGAATTTATTTTTGACCAAAAAAAAAAGGAAAAGGAATTTATAGTTTCAAGGGAAAGGAAAATATATATATCCAACATCTAAAATCCACCCTATAGTCGCATCGCATTTTCCCCGGCACTGTCTTATTCATTACGTATTTTCTACTATATATTTTCCTTTGAAGTCAACATAGGAGAATCTAGTTGGCAAATATGAACACAATTACACAAAGCGAAGGTAACCCATACACACCCTACTCTTTTCTCCTTTTTGGTTATAATTGCCAAACTAAATCACATGGCTGTTTCCTATTATTTTTGGACTCTGTTTTAAAAATATTAATGATATATTTAATAATATAATAAAGTAGTTTTAAAAGTTTATATATTTATTTATATACATTTGATTTATATTAAAAATATAAATTCTAAATTTAATAGGATGACTAAAAATTTAAAGCTTTATATCATAATTTATATATTTGTGTTTAAAAATTCTAATTTTTTTTATATATTTTAGTTCGAACCTTGTTCGACCGGACCGCTCCACTTTGTATGTGTTGTTAGACTGTTCCTGCTAAATCAAATAAAACAAGCGAAGCCAATGTACGTAGTTCACGTAGGCAACTAGTTTGACTAAATTAAAATTTGAATTTTCTTGGTCCCTTGATGCGATTTCATTTGCCTATATAACCTCACCATATCCGATCGTTTCAATCACAACCAAAATCTCATTTCATTTTATTTATACAAGTTTGAGAGAAATATCCAGCTTCATTCCTTAAAGATCATAAGTTGCAAAACAAGATGATGACGTAAGTAATAATAACTTAAAACTATTATGCGTAATGCAGAAACGTTCTTTTTTTTTGGCATGGATATGAAAAAAAAAAATAGTTTAACGGGTTTTAATTTTATATCAGAGGAAAGAAGATTAACGCAGCTACGAGTTCGTTTGGCCGATCCGATTTCCCTGAAGGCTTCTTGTTCGGGACTGCCTCATCTGCTTACCAATACGAAGGAGCCGTGAACGATGCCTCTCGAGGGCTAAGTGTTTGGGATACTTTTGTCCGCAAGCATCCAGGTTTATATCAACAAATTAATCCATATATATTTTTATATATAGCTTATATATACATAATATATATTAAACTAATTTAAACCTTAACTTATATGTGTAGAAAGGAATTGTTACTCTGATGCGGACCAAGCAGTGGAGTTTTATCACCATTACAAGGAAGATATTCAAAGAATGAAAGATATCAATATGGATTCATTCAGATTCTCAATCTCATGGCCTAGGATTCTTCCTCGTAAGTTATAAATTTCAAACTCTTTTTCTTTAATGAAAAAAATTAATAATCCACAATAGGTAGATTTAACCTTTTCTTTTCTACCAAAAAATAGATGGAAAGAAAAGCAAAGGAGTGAACAAGGAGGGAATCAAATTCTACAATGATCTCATCGACGAACTCCTAGCCAACGGTATCTAACCATAATCCCTCTCGTGTCTATATATTAAATTATCATATGTAATTGTTAATATATGTCTTCTAATTTACATGATCCTATCTATATAACAGGAATCACACCTCTAGCTACTTTGTTCCATTGGGATACTCCACAAGCCTTAGAAGATGAATACAACGGTTTTTTAAGCGAAAAAGCTGCGTAAGTATTACATTAAAACATCGTTTATATCTCTTTTATTTACATATACTAACAATCCTAATTGGTGCAGTGATGATTTTCGCGATTTTGCTACGATATGTTTTGAGGAATTTGGGGACCGTGTGAAATATTGGGTGACAATAAATGAGCCATGGGTTTACAGTATTGGTGGCTACGATACCGGGAAAAAAGCTCCTGGGCGTGCCTCTAAATACATGAACGAGGCAGCTTTAGCCGGTGAATCTGGTCTCGAGGTTTACACTGTTAGTCACAATCTACTCTTAGCTCATGCAGAAGCTGTTGAAGTCTTCAGAAATACCCCAAAGGTACGAACAAAAAAAAAAAGATTTTGTATAAGTAGTTTTCCCACTCTTTTAAAAACTTGCATGCATGTCATTTTCAAGTACATATATTACTCCCTTCGTTTCAATGTTTCATATTCTAACATTTTCACATTTATTAAGAAAACATATCAAGTTTTAGTTACCAATACATTAATTTTCGTAATTAACTATTCTCCACAATTTTTAACCAATGAAATTTTAATAAATATAATTATATTTTTTGAAATTTACAATTTACAATTAATAAATCCATTGAAAATGTAAAAAATGTATCTTTTTGAAATATTTTTTTTTTTTTAAATATGAATTTTTTTGGAACGGAGAGAAGAGAGTAGGATATTAGTGAATCGGTTGCCATTAAATTTATTGATATAAAATGATCTTTCGTGTTATAGTGTAAAGATGGAAAAATCGGTATTGCACATTGTCCGGTCTGGTTCGAACCTTACGACTCGAACTGTCCTGATGATCAAGACGCGGTTGAGCGCGCCATGGAATTTATGTTTGGGTGGTGAGTGATTAATCATACTGGACATTTTTTTTTTGAGTCATTTTTTTATATTATTATGTTGACTAAGAAATATATTTGGGGTTGATTTGAAGGCATATGGATCCAACGGTCTATGGAGATTATCCAGAAGTCATGAAAAGATCAATAGGAAAAAGATTACCGTCGTTTACTGCAGCTCAATCTCAGAAGTTAAAAGGATCTTTTGACTTCGTGGGAATAAATTATTACAGTGCCTTTTACGTTAAAAATGTTGTTGACGTCGATCATAACACTCCAAATTGGAGATCCGACGCACGAATCGAATGGAAGAGTGAGTATTTTTTTATCCCCAATCAATCATTCATATTGTCTATGGTTTTATTTTTGGTTTCTTGACTCACAAGTTTTCATTATGTTATTATATATGAAACAGAACAAAACAAAGCTGGAGAAATTTTGGGTCCTAGAGGTGGTGCAGAATGGGCCTATTTATATCCGCAAGGGTTAAGAAAGTTTCTAAACCATGCAAAAAACAAATACGGAAACCCTAAATTTATGATAACTGAAAATGGTAAATTTCCTTTTATATTCATATGTATCCTCCTTCGAACTCCTTTTTCACTTGTGTGAAAAGTAACTAAAAGCTCCAACAATTATTTAGGACATTCCGACATAGACTATGAAAAGAAAGCTAAACTCTCGAATATGATGGATCTTCAGAGGACAGAGTACCACGAAAAACATCTCCAAAACATCCACCAAGCCATAAAGTGAGTCTCTATTCTCTTCTAGAGCAAGAAACATGTCTCTAAAGCTTAATTGAGTTGTTCTCTCTTCTTCAAAGTTCTTACTATTAATTTGTGTATAATTCTCTTTGTAGGGAGGATGGTGTTCAAGTAGAAGGGTATTTTGCATGGACATTGCTTGACAATTGCGAATGGAACGCTGGTTATGGTGTTCGATATGGACTATTCTACGTAGACTACAACAATGGTTTAAAACGTTATCCAAAAATGTCGGCAATGTGGTTCAAAGAGTTTTTGAAGAAAGAAGAGAGAGAGATTGAAGATTCAGAGAAAGAAGGATTAATGTTGAACTCTGTTCCTAACAAGAAGAGGAAGAGATTCTTAACATCTTCTAGTTTGCCTTCCTGTTTTATACCTAAGATGTCTGAATCTTCGAAAGCACTTGAACTCTTTTTCTAAGATCATTTGTTTATTTAAATTTTATTTCGTGAATAAAAAGGTTCGAAACCAATGATCGTTTTATTGACATGCATATATAACACAATAATTGTAATAAGGAAATATATAAATATCTCATAATATAACCCACGTGTATTTTTATTTTATAATATATTTTCTAAAAATATAAGTGATTTACTCTAATATATTATTTTCCAAACATGAAATTTAAAGAATCTGTTAAGAAATTATTTGTACTTTTATTATTGGTTCACTTTCAATTTAAGCATCTAACTTTTTTTTAAATGCAAAAAACTATCTTTATTATATTATTTGAAAAGTTATTTTTCTACATGTCGCGTTAATTCTTGTAATGGTAAGTCAAATACAAAATTAATGAACTGTCCTTATTAAAAAAAATATTTTGATTTTATTTAAAAATAATAATAATTTTAAGTTAATTTTTATTTAAATTTTCCTTTTTATATTTTCCAAATCATATATATAGTAAAAAGGAACTATTGAAAATTAAAATGTAAATATTAATATATATAAGAGGAATATAAAAAGGAAATTTCACAAATTAATTTTGATATTTTGAAAAATAAATTACATTCTTTTTAAAAACAATCTCAAATAACATAATAGATATAAAAATAACTAAAAATATTTTATACAAATTTATTTTGTGAGATAACTAAAAACAATTTTAATTAACATTAACTGAAATATATTATTTACTTATTATAAATATAAATTATGAAATAATTCGAAACCATCAATAAATATTAATCAATTATTATAATTTAGTTATTTGTAAAATTATACATGTGCCTAAAGTTTCAAAAAATTATAAGTTATGTTCATCTATCAATTTGAAGTGATACTGACTTAGTACATAATTTTTTGAAAAGTACTTACAATTACATAGTTTGTTATTGTATTTGTGACATGCTTTTGTGATATTTTAACTAACGAACATGTTATAAGATTATTAAGTTTTATTTGGCAAAAATATTAAAAAATAAAATGATGTTTAAGTTTCTTTTCGTTTCTTTTCGATTTTGAATACCTTTTTGTCAAAAGTTTATGTTATCTCATTTGTTTATATCTACAATTTAAAATAACTTCCTTTACAAGATCCCCGAGAATCAAGATTTGATTCTTCTCATGGAAATCAAAGTCTCAATTAATTATATCATGTTAATTTTAATAGTAATATTTTGACTGCCAGGTCTACGTACTCCCAACGTGTTCCAAACCACACCAACCTGTGAAAGTACCCTTAAGAAGTATATAAGTTTATTTAATAAATCTTTGAAACAACGTTTGGACGGAGAAACACAAAAAGAAATCCAACAAAATTTGAAACAAATAGCCGTTATAAAAAGCTTGTTACATCGCTATAGTATGTTAAAGAGATCACTGTATTTTAATGTAATTTATTTATATATATTTAAAGTCTAATATTAAAAAGGTAAATTAACGATAAAATAGTTTTATTGCATGTGGACATTAATTAAAGGGGACAAACTTTTTTCTGTGTGCATGTGGACACTTATATCTATATTATTAAAATAGGAGTACAAATATGAATTACCCCTAAAACTTACAACTTATTTACAATTCTACGTCACTGAAGTAATTAAATGAACCTATCTTTAAGCAATCTTTGTCTTTACCTATTTTATTAAATTATTTCCTAAATCAAATTTGGCTAAATTTTCATGTTTAACATATTTCCTAAAAGATTTAGCTAATTTTTAGGAATATTCAAACTTAAATCGATTTTAACAATATTGAATTTGGATATTGTTACCATTAATTATTTTGAACAAAATCTAAATTTAAATTTAATATTAAAAATATTATGAATATTTCTAAAATATATGTTTAACCATTATATATATTTTTAATATAACTAAATCTCGCCTAAGATTATATATATTTTTAAAAAATCAAAATATATGTTTAACCATTTCGATTATTATTAATTAATTTTAATAATAAAATTTAATACTAAGATTTAAATATTTTTGAATTATTTATAGAACAATATTTAATCTTCAAACCCGAATATTATTTTTAATGTATCTATATCACGTCAAATGACCCATATCTAATCAAAATATTTAGAATATTATTACATTTGGAAAATAATTTTGTGTTAAAAAAAATATTGCTCAAATATATCAATAGGTCAATATTTATCGAATGTTTAGTAAGACACACGGGTCACTATTTTTTACAGCACATAAACTATTTTATTATTATGTTCATAAAAAAATAAAAATATGGTAAATATTTAAAATATATCTAATAATATTTAAATAATATTCATATATATATAAATGAAAATAAATATCCGTGCGGACGCACGGGTCAAGCTCTAGTTATCAATTAAAATAACTTCACTCACAAGACTTGGAGAATTAAAAATTAACTTGATTTCGTCACATGAAAATCAGTATTAATTCTTTAACAGCATTTTAAAACAACGTTTGACCCAAGATTTTTTTTTTTTTTTTGAGAATAAAACTCAACTAGATCTGAAAACATAAATAAATGTTGTCAAACTAATAATTTGAGCCAAGATTTTCTCTATTTATATAGATTCACACATCTAGTGCAAACCCAACTTCATCATCTTCTGAATAAAAATAATTGACAACCAAAAGAAAAATAAGAATGAGCGGAAAATATCTTTGTTTACTAGTGTTCATTACTTTGGCCTCCAATGAAGTACTTGCCAAGAACAACTTTTCAACACCTAAATTACGAAGAAGTGATTTTCCAGAAGATTTCATTTTTGGGTCTGCAACATCTGCTTACCAGGTATTTCTTTTTGCTTAAATGTTGTTATTCATTTTGTTAAATAAATCTGATAACTGGTATTAGATGATTTATGGCGTTTCATTTAACATTTCTCAGATTGAAGGGGCTGCCCATGAAGATGGTAGAGGACCAAGTATCTGGGATACATACTCTGAAAAACATCCAGGTTTGACTTTAATTCAAATCTCAGTGTTTATAGAATCTAAAGAATAGTTTAGATTGAAGATCCATGCATTATGTATATATATATAGGTGTGAATCTGTTCTTATTAAAGATTGGTTGGTCTCTCATGACATTTGAAAAAGACCAAATGTCAAATACCATTGAAAAAGATAAGGGATGGAGCGATGGAGTTGATAAACTCAGTTAATGTTTGATGGGAGTATAGCTGATAAACTCAACTAATGATTTTGTTTATTTTAAATTCGCCAGAGAAGATAAAAGATGGTAGCAATGGGTCTGTTGCAGCTGACTCTTACCATCTTTACAAGGTAATTGTCTTCTTCTTCTTTTTTTGGCATTGAGTATGTAAATTTTGTTGGCATTGGCCTCAAAATCTGACACAATCTTAATTTGATTATATCAATTATATTGAAACATTGGATTACAGAAAGATGTGGCTCTATTGCATCAAATTGGCTTCAATGCTTACAGATTCTCTATCTCATGGTCAAGAATATTGCCTCGTAGGTTCTTCTTCTCTTTGGAGGTTGTTCACATGTGATTTGATTAATTTCTAGATCCAATAATATTAATGAGCTGTTCTTATTTAGGAGGGAATCTAAAAGGAGGAATCAACCAGGCTGGTATTGACTATTACAACAATTTGATCAATGAGCTTTTGTCCAAAGGTAAAGATACAACATCCATTTCGACAGATAGTATAAACTAAAGTAACGCTCTCTTTTCACATCACTTCGATTTACCCTCTGGGCTGACCTTTCTGACACAAAGAAAAAGTCTTGCAGAGATATCCATAAATCAAACATAAGTTATGCTTTTTAGTGACAAACGCTACACAAGCAGTAATGCAAAAATATTGTGTCACTGTCTATAGGAATTAAGCCTTTTGCCACCATTTTCCATTGGGACACACCACAAAGCCTTGAAGATGCTTACGGTGGATTCCTTGGCGCAGAAATTGTGTAAGTCTTCCAAACCTATAATTTTCTTTAGCTTTTGTAATACCACGGAAAAGAGTTCTATTGACAACTAACATTTTATATAGATCATATTTTTTTGACAATATATATATATATATTTGCAACAAAATCCGCTGAGTTTTTTTAATTGTTTTTGGGTGGACCAAACAGAAATGATTTCCGCGATTATGCGGATATTTGCTATAAGAAATTTGGAGATAGAGTGAAACACTGGATGACATTGAACGAGCCATTAACAGTGGTGCAACAAGGGTATGTTGCAGGTGGAATGGCTCCAGGAAGATGCTCCAATTTCACAAACCCTAACTGCACAGGCGGAGATGGAGCTACCGAACCTTACATTGTCGGTCACAACCTCCTCCTTGCTTACGGAGCCGCCGTAAAAGTCTACAGAGAAAAATACAAGGTGAGCTCAAAAAACAAGGCTCCACTCTGTTTCTTGAACCTCAAGTTACCAAAACTGACCATGTTCATAACCATTTTACGCGGCAAATAACCCTTGTTATGAATCATCGAATCTCTGTCTATTTATATATTTGCTAAGTATGTGAAATGTGCTCTTGAATGTTATTCAACAGGTATCTCAAAAAGGTCAAGTTGGTATCGCTTTGAGCGCGGGTTGGTACTTGCCCTATACAGAATCAGCTGAAGATAGGTTAGCTGCGGCACGAATCATGGCCTTCACATTTGACTACTTTCTAGAGCCGCTCGTGACTGGTAAATACCCAGTGGACATGGTCAACAACGTTAAAGGCGGTCGTTTGCCAACATTCACCGCACAACAATCTAAGATGCTTAAGGGCTCATATGATTTCATAGGCATTAATTATTACTCTTCCGCTTACGCAAAGGATGTCCCCTGCTCTACCGAATATATTACACTCTTCTCTGATCCTTGTGCCAGCGTCACAGGTTGGTTTTGGCACCATCCAAGTTACTTTATTATCATTTTAAAATAATTTTAATCGAATTTTTATGAGGCAAAAACTATGTTAACAGGTGAAAGAGAAGGAGTTCCTATCGGTCCAAAGGTACTTGTCTAGACAAATATCATAAAACCTTGAATTTTTTTAGAGATCATAGACTAGTCTCATAAAGCCAAGTATGTGTGGTTTTTATTTTATAGGCTGGTTCAGGTTGGCTTTTGATATATCCAAAGGGAATTCGTGATCTTATCCTCTATGCAAAGTACAAGTTCAAAGACCCGATCATCTACATAACCGAAAACGGTAATTCATAATCTCATGAGCTTTATTTGATTGATATATATATATACTTACGAATATTTGACAATGAGTTTTAGTTTCCGGATTACAAAAATTGTAGGAAGAGATGAAACTGATACCGGTAAAATATTTCTTAAAGACGGCGATAGAATCGATTTCTATGCTCGACATCTTGAGATGGTTAAAGACGCGATCTCGTAAGCATTTTTTTTAATCTCTAATGCTAAGAGCATACAATTTATGTAACGGTGTTGCAAATGCATTAGATAAATGATGATGAAATAGGATTGGAGCTAATGTGAAGGGATTTTTTGCGTGGTCGTTATTGGACAACTTCGAATGGGGTGCAGGATACACCGCTCGTTTCGGAATGGTTTACGTGGATTTCAAAGATAGATGTAAGAGATACCCCAAAAAATCGGCTCATTGGTTCAAAAAGTTCTTGAATCCAAAGAAAAGCAACTGATGGAAACTGCACTATTCTGTTTTTATTAATCTTCTCCGTTATTATTATTTCTTAGTTGGAAGTAATAAGAATATCCTGGTTTAAAAACTTTTTCAGTTGGAAGTAATAAGGAATTTCTCTCCAAAGAATCATGTTATTAATATCTTTAGTTGCATATAAATTTACTATCCTTAGTTACTTTTAGTTGCGTATAAATTTATAGAGATAAATTTGTATATGACTGTCTTATAAGTGTTTCAACTCTTTGTGATATTCTTGAGATCAGTAAGTTTTAAATAGCAAAGAAAAGATCATTAGGTGTTTGTTAAAAAGGAAAAAGATGATTTAATTTTTTTTTAAAAAAATTGAATCAGTTTTTTTAATATCATTAATTAAAAAGAACTTCCTAGAAATATCCTTAAATCCAAAACATTGACTTGTATAGTCACACTGAAAAGTCTTCATCAATAATACTACAATATACTAACGTGTTGTTTAGTTGAAAAAAAAAAAAAAAACTATCGTGTTGTTTACTTATATACTATCGTGTTGCTTAATAGAAGTATTTTGACCGACAAGTCTATATCCCCAACGCGTTCCGGACCACACCAACCTGTAAAAAATGTCTTCTAGTACATACTCCCTCCTATTTTATATTAAATGTTAATTAAACATATTTTACGCAGATTATAAAAGTTATACAATATACTAATATACCACTGTTTAATACATAACTATTTGAATGAAAATATTTTAAATAAATATTTATTAGTTAGTTAAAAGAATTAAAAATAAATTATGTATGAAAAGTTACATTGAAAACATTAAATCATATTTTTTAAAACAAAAAAAAATGATAAAATGATATTTATTATAAAACAGAGGAAATAATAAAAATATACTCTTTCACTTTATTTTAATTATTTTTTTAGATTTATAGACACATAAAAATTTAATTTTTATATTTTTAAATAAAAGTATCATTATATACATATTTAACCACATCTCAACCAATACAAAATTAAACAAACAAATATAAAGAACTATATATTATATAAAGTTAATAAACTCTAAAACAACATTTATTTATTTCGAAAAAGAAATTATAATACAATTAAAATAAAAAGAGAGAATATAAAAGCATCCACATCAACAAAAACTCTAACAAATAAACTCTCGATATATAAAAATAATTAAATTTAATACTATAATTAAATTATAAACATAACAAAAATTAGACAAATAATAATATGGCACATATTAGAACATATTAGAACATATTTCTTATTGTTTTCAAATAAGAGTACTCTCTCCTCTTTTTCATTTTGTTTTTCTTCATATCTAATATTTTACATTAATATTATTATTTTAATTGTTCGAGCACTTGTAAAAAATAGTTGATGTGTATGATTTAATATTCTTTCTATTTCATAATAATTGATATTTTGGTTGAATGCAAAAAAAAATTAAGACATACAAATTTTTCTAGAAAATAATATTAAAAATATAAACTAAATTAATTAAGTCAATCATCAAAGAAAATATAAAACATTACTGATCATACAGTTTGCAATAAAACTAAAGGGAACATCATTTATTTTAAAACATTAAAAAATTTCCGAAACGTTATCTATTTTGAAACAGTGGTGGGAGTATATTTTTTAACAAAAAAAAATGAAGCATTGAAGGAGAAATCCAAGAAGTAATTCAACAAATTTTGAAATAAATAGCCGTTTGATGTCCTGCATTATTTGCATTGTTTAGGTCATTTATTCTAGTGCATTATAATCATTTAGGCTAGAGTTTAGTCATTTTAGTCTACATTCTGCATGCATTGGCATTCATCAGGTATTGGAGCACCAATTGGAGTTAGTGGAGGTATTGGGAGGCATTATGGTTCAAAAAAGGGGCAAAAGCTGATCAGAACCAAGAACACGACCCAGAGCGGGCAGTTGGACCGACCGAAGGAGACCGCTCGGCATGTCATTCAGAAGCAGCACACTGGAGCGGGTGACCTGACCGAGCAAAGGAGACCGCTCGGCATTTGCTTGAGAATACCAGACGACTGGAGCGGCTGAGCGCACCGACTAGAGTCAACCGCTCGGACCTTAATCACATCATTTCCACATAACTATTTACGTCATTTCCATCTTTATCACCGTAGCCACTTTCACTACGATTACCACCAAAATGTAGTTTTTCCTACATTTTTCATATTTATCGTTGCTTTTTTAAAAAAACTTGTTTTCCGTAATCACCATCGCCTTCTTTGTAACTCTTCCATAATCACATCTATTACTCGTCGTCTATCATTATAAACACCACCACCATGAACACCACCACTGATTCCTTTGCAATCACCATCACATCCTATTGCTGTGACTATAAAGTTTATATCTATACTATTTTAAAAATGATACATTCATAGTATAATAATATTTTATAATTTCATTAATATGTACTATATCATTTAATATGTTCTATTATGTTTACATTTTCATTTGTATGTTTTCATATGATGAAGAGTTATTTTACCATCACCACCTTACTCACCCCCATCGCTGCTATCAGAACCATCACCGCCATGACTTTCTCTTTTCTCACTTTTTTAAACTAGACTATAATTTATTTCATCTTACAAACCTGTTATTTTTATAATTCACTTGTTCACCGTCAACTAGCTGTGAAGTGGACAAAACCAGAAGAAAAAGAAGGAAATGCTATTGTAAATTAATTTTATCATTATAACTGTTATTCTTTAACACATTAATCAAATTTGGTTATTTCACAAATTAGCCTATTAGTTTGTCACTAGTTTGTTTGTTTTTATCATAATCATATTTTTAATGAGAATCATGTTAGACATCAAATATTTCTTATTGGAAATAGCTTAAAGCAAAATGATTTCCAAATTTCAATATGGAATTAACTTTCAGCTTTTCGTTTCTTAGCGGATCCAATGAAACTTTTTTTTATAATAATGTTTTGCATTGAGTAATACTCTTTAGAGTTGTTGGTGTTTTAAAATTAGCAGAAGAGAGGTTCAAACATATTTTAGCACAAAATATTTTTTTTTTAAATAAAAGTTTCTGAGCATTAATTTTAATTTTGGATGAGATTACGGTAAGGCCAAAAACTTCTAAAAAGTTTCATTCTCGTTTCTTGATGGAACTCAAGGACTCTAATAATATGTGTGTGGTTTAAAACACATTGATCAAGCATATATAGATTGGCGTATCCTATGACTAAATAAATACAAAGATTGGCTTATCCTATGAGGCTATGACTAAAGAATAAGATTGGTCTATCCTACAATTAATTAAAAATGTAATCTAAGAGTTTAAATATAAGTCATAGGTTTTTTTCTTGTGGGGGGACCAGATCTGTTTAGTGACCACTTGACATAGTCATTTAGTTCTCATTCTTGTTTTCATCATACCTTTTTCATCCCTCAAATGTATTGGGACGATGAACTAGCTTAAGTTCTCTGGTATTCATTGAATCATTGTCCCCTGATGTCCTGCATTATTTGCATTGTTTAGGTCATTTATTCTAGTGCATTATAATCATTTAGGCTAGAGTTTAGTCATTTTAGTCTACATTCTGCATGCATTGGCATTCATCAGGTATTGGAGCACCAATTGGAGTTAGTGGAGGTATTGGGAGGCATTATGGTTCAAAAAGGGGGCAAAAGCTGATCAGAACCAAGAACACGACCCAGAGCGGGCAGTTTGACCGACCGAAGGAGACCGCTCGGCATGTCATTCAGAAGCAGCACACTGGAGCGGGTGACCTGACCGAGCAAAGGAGACCGCTCGGCATTTGCTTGAGAATACAAGACGACTGGAGCGGCTGAGCGCACCGACTGGAGCCAACCGCTCGGCATTTTCACATAGTGTCGAGCATGACGGAGCGGGTCCTTGGAGCGGGGAAGAGAGACCGTTGTGGAACCGGAGCGGGTGATCACAGCGGGTCGAGGCACCCGTTTAGGATTTTTACTTGGTCGAATTTATGATGTTTTGTGGGTTTTTCCAGACTTCTTAACTGGGCCCACCAGGTTTTTGAGAGACTATAAATACTTTCTGAAACCTAAAACAAAAGATCTATCTCATTTTCTCTTAAGACTTTGTCTAATCTTGTAAAAGCTTGAATCTTTTTATCATTTTAAGGAAATACTTCATCTTATATCTTGTTTCTCTTAATCATTAACATGATTAGCCTTGAATCTTACATGGATTTAAGGTTTATCATGGAGATTAGTGAGTAATCATCTTGTGATTCATGGGTTAAGTAGATTAGGGTGATTAGGTGGATATTTAGGGTGTTTCTTGCTTGATTAACATTGTTCTATGCTTGTTAGGTGTTCTTAATGCTAGATTAACTTTGATCAAGTTGATTTAGAGCTTTAGTCATTTCACACCCGGAAGGTGTTCGATGAAATGTCTGATCCAACCTAATATTGTCCTTTACATATTTGGCCAACGGGAGTTGATGCCCGAGATGTTTAGTGGTTAATAGACTTGTTATTTATGCATGCTTGAATGTGTTAGGCCAACGGGAGTTGATGTTTTATGCATGATTAGCATAGGGATTATTGTCACGGGAGTGGATTAATCTATTTGAATGAGTTCTAGACCTATAGACTTGTTGATTGTTTGTTTGAACATTCGAGATTGAACCTTGATCACCTTATATCAATTATCTTGCCCATGGATCCATCCTTAATTATTGATTAGTTCTTGCACTTATTTCTTGATTGAATTTGAGATCACCTTGTTTATATTTCTAGGATCTTAGCTTGTTACCAATCAATCATCTTCTTATTTGCTTAGATTAAGAGAGTTTGTGAATTCTTAGTGTTATAGATCATTAGTTCCTTGTGGATTCGATCCTAAAGTGCTGCATCGATATACCATTCGATTGTGGTAGCGTGCACATTAGGTTAATTGGTGAGTGTGTAAACGCGAATATCAATTTGGCGCCGTTGCCGGGGAACTAAGTAGATTTGTCATTAGGATTGCACACTTTCTTGAGATTAAGCTTTATTTTCTTATGCTTTGTTTTGCTTTGTATAGTTACTAACTTTCTATTCTAGTTTTTGTGTTTTGTAGTGATGGTTGCAAGCCACTTATCTTGGTCACAAGAAGAAGAAGACACATTTGAAGATCACATTGAAGATGAGCTATATGTGGAACCACCAGCCTTTGATATACACATACTCACACCAGAGCAGAGGGTGCAATTATATTGGCTGCAACAAAAGAAAGAGAATTGGAGGACGACAAGTATTACCCTGGCAAGAACAATCCGGATGAGTCTTATTTGGGACCGAGCAGAGTTCGAAGGAAGGGAAGTTACAACTGATGAGATTAAGAAAGCTCATGATCTTAAAGAGGTAATACATTGGGTTCCACCAACTCAGCTAGAAGGTATATGCAATTCAAACTTAGAACTTCATTTTGAGAATATTTGCTTGCCTTATGTTGAAGAAATTGCCACTGGTCTTAATTGTTTAGTGCTCATAAATGAATGTCTTGATCTAATATGTGAGACTAAAAAACTAGATGATTTAAGAGTAGAAAAGCTTGCTAGAGATCATATTGAAGTTTGTTTTAACAAGAACTATCTTTGTGATTCAATTGATCTCATTTTGATGCTTGATGAATCTAGAACTCTTCTTGAACCAGCTAAGTTAGGGGATGAATTTGATGTGGATAAGCTCTTGCTTGATATAGAAAACTCCCTTGCCAAAAACAATCATGAGAATGAGAACATTGTGTTTTATTTGATTGATGGAGATAAAGTTGACTACTTTGTTAAAACCTCGTTTGAACCTGTAGTTGATTTTGTCTTTCCACCAAATGCATTTAATTCTCATGACCATTTCAATCTCAAGGAGCATTTCATAATTCATGCTATATCTTTTGTGAAACTCTTTGATAAAAAATCTGTCTATTATCTATGGACAGTAGTGTGCTCCTTTGCACACTTTGTTTCTTATGTTTGCAGGAGAAGAACCAAAGGTGCATTGGCTCAACCTTTTGATTCTTATGATTAGCAAGCACACAAAGTCAAGCTAGAGACTTAAAACAAGCTCACTTGGGAGGAAGTCCCATGTTTATCCATTGTATATATTTCTTTATCTTTCTTTCCTTTTAAGTATTTAATAAGTATGTTTGAGGTTTTTCAGGTCAAGTCTAGCACTAGACAAAAGTCGAAAAAAGAGCCAAGCATTGTGACTTTAGACACCTGTTTCTTCTTCACTTCTGCATGTGTCTACCGGTGAAATAAACACGAGGCCAAGGGTCCTCTACCACCCAATTCAGCCAATAGCTCCAAGTAAGTGTCACTCCAACCTTGTACATATTTAGTTATCATGTTTCTTCCTTTCTCTTAGATCTCTTCTTTGAGCTTACTCTCACACAAGAGACTGTGTGAAGTAAGTTTGGG
>MU105758.1:297770-319579 GCA_012274485.2 Sinapis alba
TGTTTCTTGCTTGATTAATATTGTTCTATGCTTGTTAGGTGTTCTTAATGCTAGATTAACTTTGATCAAGTTGATTTAGAGCTTTAGTCATTTCACACCCGGAAGGTGTTCGATGAAATGTCTGATCCAACCTAATATTGTCCTTTACATATTTGGCCAACGGGAGTTGATGCCCGAGATGTTCAGTGGTTAATAGACTTGTTATTTATGCATGCTTGAATGTATTAGGCCAACGGGAGTTGATGTTTAATGCATGATTAGCATAGGGATTATTGTCACGGGAGTGGATTAATCTATTTGAATGAGTTCTAGACCTATAGACTTGTTGATTGTTTGTTTGAACATCCGAGATTGAACCTTGATCACCTTATATCAATTATCTTGCCCATGAATCCATCCTTAATTATTGATTAGTTCTTGCACTTATTTCTTGATTGAATTTGAGATCACCTTGTTTATATTTCTAGGATCTTAGCTTGTTACCAATCAATCATCTTCTTATTTGCTTAGATTAAGAGAGTTTGAGAATTCTTAGTGTTATAGATCATTAGTTCCTTGTGGATTCGATCCTAAAGTGCTGCATCGATATACCATTCGATTGTGGTAGCGTGCACATTAGGTTAATTGGTGTGTGTGTAAACGCGAATATCATCCCCATGTGTTTGATTGTCGCAATACAAAATGTGTCAGAAATTATTATTATTAATATCTTTTGTAACACATCGGAAATTGTTTTCTAATTTCAGTTTATCAGAAAAATATCAAGATGTTCATTTATCAGAGAATATAAGCTCATCAACATCGTCATTAGCCATATCATCACATGAGAGATAAAGGCTTTGCTTGGTGATTTTAAAGCAATGGTGGTGAGGATTGTAACATTGCCATTAGACGATATGTGGTACAGATAAAGTTAGGCATGGACATAAATTCCAGAATCCGAAATTCGAACCGAACCCGAACCAAAAACTTGATATGTTATCTAATCCAAAATTTTAAAATACTCGAACGAGTCTTATAGGGTGGTACAAAACATATCCGAATCCGAAGTGTTATTAACCGAATCCGAACGGATAACTCAAAAAATCTGAAATTAATAGTTAGTATAAATATTTGAAATATATATATATAAGCATGTCAAATACTCAGTTCAAAATTTACATTGATATGATATAAAAATAAACATTAAAATTTTAAATAAATACCTTAAATAATTAATTAGTTATAAATAAATATTTTATAAATTTGCTTATTTAAATAACAATTTTATTCTATTTATAAGATAATGTATATTGTTTATAAGAGTTATTTATTTTTTAACATTTTATTGTTATTTTATTAATTTGATGCGTGTTGGATTAATTTCTATTCAATCTAAGTATTTTTCTTTATTTTTGTTTTTAAATTTTGTCTTTTAATTTAGATGTATCTGAACTGAATCGATATAACCTGAATCCAAACAATATATAATTATCTTGTAGATTTTATGATTTATTATAAATTAGAATCGAATCCGACCCATACTTATATAACATTAGAATGGAGATTTAATAAGGTGAACTTGAAAACTTGAAAATCTAAATATCTAATCCAAATCTGAACGGGTATTTGAATGTCCATGTCTAGATAAAGCTATGAAAAACTGGTATACAAAATAACAACTGAATGTATAAACTTTGAACTGCCATCAGTTCGAGAATTGTAAAATAGACCTTTTCATAGAAAATAATTAAAATATTTATTAAAAGTGTATTATAAATACATGTATAGTTTTTTTTTTGGTCAATAATACATGTATAGTTATTTGTAACTAATCTGGCGTAGAAATTTCCCAATAACCTACAACACTTAGTGTATTACTCCTATTTTACCATTATATTGGTGTACAGTTAAAAAGCATTTATTAATGTTATTTTACTGCCAATTTATCTCTTTGTATCACCAACAGAATATCAAGCTTGAAATTTATTAAAATTTAAGTTCAAATAAAATATTTGGTATTATTGTATTTAACAACCGATTATGGAAATAGTAAAGAGTATTTTGATGACATAATTGTTCAAATATTAGTAATGTATTAAGATGCATCAAAGGATTAAAGGAAATCTTTCTTAATTAGTAGTGGTAGCCTAATGATAATTTTTTTTTTGGGGGGGGGGGGGGGGTTGATGTGTAATCATATCAGTTATGGGTTATAGTTGTTTATATGAACTAAATTATTACTGCTTAGCTAGCTTAAACTTGGAATTCGGCCAAAATAGTTAATATGATGAATTGTAATAGACGATCAATTCATCTTTGATATTAATTAGAAGACAATCCAAACTCGAGTTAGACAACATAATAGTTAATCTATTTTATCATTAAATGCGTTTTTTTCCTGAAGTTGACTAGATCATCCGATAAAGTATATAAAAAATAGTAGCTCTGTCGATTAAAAATAAGTAAAAAGATTGGAAACTAATTAATTATAAAGTTAAGATGGAAATAAGAGGCTACGAGAAAGGTTGTAAACATGTAAATGTGAGAACGTGGGTGGACATAGGCACTTAGGTTATCTCCGCTAATGGAGGATTACACATGTGATTATGTATCCATGTCTTTATCCACAACCTTCCTAAAGATAGTTCTCTTTTATTTTATTTCTTAGGGACTATTATAGGAACTCTAACCCATGTTGGACCCACTTTGTAGAACACTACTACTGCAAACTTTCCGGAGATTTAAAACAAACATGCATCTCCTTGGGATGAGAGAAGAGACTCGCTAATCTTGAGTCCTAACAGTTTAGAACTGGTTTCACCACCAATTGTTGAAATAAAAATTTGACCAAATATCTAAGGAATAACTTCTACTTTCTTTAGATTACTTCACAAAATAACTTTAGGATGTGGCATAAAATAAAGCTGCTTTAGGCCAAGACTTAAGCACTATAGATAAAATATACTAATGAAAACACAGTTTTAAAAAGGAAAAATGAGGAGGAAGTGTTGGCCAACTTGCTTTGTGTTTAAAGTTATACACTACTGATGGGGTTTTGCCAATTCTTCTTGGATATTATATTTACGATATTTCAAAGTTAAACTTAAAATCGATTGAAATAAAATATTAGCCACGCAAAACATAGGATTTTTTTGTTCTTCATAGTAGTAAAAGGACATACCAGTGGAATGGGGCTGTACAAATTCACGTGGATTTATATCATTTTCTGTACTTATTCTTTTCAAAATTAGTAAAAGTATTGTCTTAGTAGACGAGCAACGAAATAGTAAAATGATTTCATAACATGACATGTTTTTTCCCAACCAAGTTTAGTAATTATGATTTATGTTTTGTCATTTGTAGTTGTACTTCTTCAACCACTCAGACAAAATTTAGGGGGAAAATCATATTGTTCAAATCATGTAACTATATTTAGAAAATCTTGTCCAGTGATTTAATTATTTCATTCAACAGTTTCATATTATTCACAAATCATAGTTATGAGATTCTAGAACATTACAATCAGACCTATATATATACTAATATAAGCATAAAATAGATCTTCCTTTCCGCATGTTATAAAGATCAATGAGAATAATTTACAGCAAGAATTGGGCTAAACACATTTTTCAATATAAAGAAGTGATGTTTAATCTCCTGAAATCCATAATTTATCTCGAACTTGTGAATAATGCAGTTACACTCTTCTTTCTGTTTTATACATGTCCCGGCAAAAGTGTTAATATTTGACAAATAGAAGTACCAGCAGACTATCTCTCTTGCTGCTCTTGTCTAGCACTATTCAGGTATCCTTATCAAGTCCATCAACTTTGACATAAATGATGTTTATTATCTTTATAAGATCTCCAAGATCAAAACTATACCCCACCAGAGTTTGATTAGCAGCAAAATTCAACCAATGGGGTTTATAATATACTAATACTTTAATATAAAGTCGCTCCCACAAAAGGGATAATTATGCTTTTGGTTTACAAATGTGATTAGTTTAGTCTTAACCCACACATCAGGAAGACTCCACACAAAAGGAGACTTTAAATTTCAGAATACGGAAAAAGAAAAACCAAAACTAGACATTTGATATATATATATATATATATTTTTTTTTTTTTTTATTTTACAAAAAAAAAAAAAAAAGACATTTGATTTTTCAAATCCAAATCTCCTTTAATGGATATCTCGTAAGCAGTTTCCTGAAGCCAACTAAAGATGGTGGGGTGTGATGATTCATCACAAAGCCCCATCATATGTTCCAAGTGACACTTAACCGATCAAATTAAATATTTTATTTATGTTAAATATACCTTTTCTTAAAGCAGAGGGGCTTTAGGCTACAAACTTACAAATTACCCTAAGTGGGACACGTCAAGTGGTTAAATTAACATGCACACACACTGTCACACACATAGATCTAAACTCTTAATATTCGTTAGGAAAGTTGAGAATTATAA
The DNA here is from genome assembly GCA_012274485.2 of Sinapis alba. Taxonomy (NCBI): domain Eukaryota; kingdom Viridiplantae; phylum Streptophyta; class Magnoliopsida; order Brassicales; family Brassicaceae; genus Sinapis; species Sinapis alba. The sequence continues at coordinate 302,222 of MU105758.1, forward strand.
TATTTGCTAGGACGCATCTGCGTTCACGTATCCATTTTCTCATGCAACTTAGCTTTAAAGTTTTAAAGCAAAAAAAAACTTAGCTTTAAAGTTTGTGTAAATTTGTAAATAAATGAAAGATTTTCTTAGAAAAATATAAAAACTCTAGTATAAACACATAATATTTTATAAAAATATCAGAAAATAACAATTTGTATTATTTATATAGAAACCATGTTGGTGAAAAACCTCAATAATTTGGTTACTTTAATACTCAGTTCTCAGTGTTTCTGATAAAGCCTTTACTCATGTGACTGAAGCCTTTTAACCATTTATTTCAAAAGTATATACATATATATATAATTATGTTTGTTTTTTTTGCCAAAAATATATAATTATGTTCAAGGGTTGTACTGCATAACGGTGTCATACTGCCATGGAACCGTGACCTTCAGATATAAGTTTTTTTTTGTTTAAAGTAAGCAGCCACGTTTTATGCCTCAGATCGGGGAAGCAGCCATGGAAAGCTGTATTTTCTTTTATTATTTTAATACTAATTTATTAGGTTTTGTTTAAGTCTTTAAGGTGAAGAAAATATCAAGTGTATGTAATAATAATTTTATCACTTATCAGAAATGATTAACTCTCAATCCTCAAAAGTATTCCTTCTTGCGGAATATGATATTTCTTCCGTTTTTAAACTTTTTTCTTATTAATATATGAGTGCAATACATAATAAATCACTTTTTGTGTTTTCTTTGCATCTAGGGCCACATTCTGCTTGGAACACACTTTTTCTATGATTGAGAGTGCATTTTGACAAAAATACCCCTAGAGAAGGAGAACCATAGGTTGGGCTTCGTTAAATGATTAGTTAGAAATCTAGAATCTTGTTAGTTTAGTTCCATTGTTTTGCATTTATTAGGTTGGTGTCTTGACTATTGTGCTCAATTAATAACCACACGATTAAAAAGAAAAGTTGGTGTCTTGATTGTTGTGCTTAAATATTGTGGGTGGGTGACACGTGAAACTGCGGGTGTGGACGAAAGAGTTATGAACGGATTAGTTGTAGATGGACGAATTGTGGACAGACGAGTTGTGTGTGAGGATGTTGTGTACGGGGGGAGGGGAATTGTGTACGAGGGAGTTGTGCTCATGGCAATTGTGTAGGGGTGGGTTGTGTACAGGGGGTGGGTACGAAGGGTTGTGTATGTGGTCTTTTTAAACGTAATGTTGTGCAGCGTATTGGCTGACCACATGAGAGTGTGATGGAGGGTCATCTACCTACATTGAAATCTCAAACTGTGAGATTTGTGGATGGGTAAGATGTGGACCACATGAGAGTGTGATGGAGAGTTGTGGATGTGTGTTATGTGGACGGACGAGTTGTTAATGAATGAGATGTGGACCACTGAGGTGTGGATGAGAGAGTTATGGATGGGAAAGATGTGATTGGGCGAGTTATGGACGGGTGAAATTTGAATGGTGAGTTATGAACGGGTGAGTTTGGACGGGTGCGTCCGTGTGAGTTGTTGACTGGTGAGACATGTAACGGGAAGTTGTGGAAGTAATGTTGTGCACCGTATTGGCAAACCACATGGGACTAGGGGAGTGTGATGGAGTGTCATCTTCTTCCATGGATGTTTGAATCTGTGACAAAAACAGTGATAAATAGATAATTAGACAAAAAACATCTAATGAGAGAAAAATGGTGGAAACTTTTAGGGAAGAAATGGTGGAGACTTTCAGGAGAAAAGATGATGCGTTGTCGCCGTCTGAAAAACAAGAGAGAAAAGAAGTTTTTGAAATGGGAGAAGAAAGAAAGTAAATGGGCCTGATATCAGGTTAAAGAAAAGATAAAAGTCTTTCGTAACTAAGAAATATAAGGCGATTGGATTATGTTTTACCACTAGTTAGGGAACATAAAAAAAAATTTCGTTACATAGAAAATATGTGATAAATTAGAAGTGGCTTAGAAAGTAATACAAAAATGAGAAAGTGGCAAAGTAAAAAAATCTTAATATATTGACGATCACAGCCAAACAGATAAAACTATAGCAATCATCTAAGTACCGAATCCATTCATACTTTTGCTCAATCGTTTGTTCATATTCATTTTTAAACTTAGTATGCAATATACATATACACAATATACCCATGTTTTTTTAAAAAAAAATATAGCCATGTTGTTACCATAGATATGATTCACATAGTTAATTCTTATTATCTATCATAAATATCAAACGCAACCACACATTTGTATTGACTAGTAAACCTGTGTGTTTTAAGTTTTAGTTCTTATGTTACCTATGATTCTCAGACATGTGTCTTAGAGCATGTGTGTTTGAACACGTACGTATCTTACCCGTAAATAGTTTATGTCGACGAGGTTAGTCGGCTGATCTCTGTTTAAAGATGCCTAGGCTTCTCAAGATATAGCTAGCCAAACAAAGTTGTAACTCTTATGTATAAGTCGACGTTACTTTATTTATTTATTATGTTACATATCGCTTCTACTTTTCCATAACCAATGGAAAACTTCAAATGCCATTAAAAACTTGGTCACACCAATAAAATCCAACATTATTTTTAATCTAATGGCTTCAAAAGTAATAAAAGGTGATTCATTTTTTATGGTCGGCCTTTCATATTAGTAATAATAATATGGGATATCAGCATAACCCAATAATCCTTGATTTTCATGACATCCTTACAACGTATTGACGAGATTAGTTGAACTCTAGTCATTTGACATTACATTAACTTTTAAAATATTTTTAATAAGACAAATGTTATTAACTTATTTTCCTAAGACTGTTTAATTATGCTATTACATACTACAGTAAATAAGATTATTTTATTACGATACTTTTTAACACTATGCTGATGATTTTTTGTAAACATTTTTATAATTTGTTTTTTTTCTGAATTCGAAACTCAAACTTTCTAATATAGAATATTTATATATCTTTAGTCAAAACATTGAACTAATGAAGCTGTCACACATAGGCTCTAAATGGTAACCAAAGAATTATGGGGAATAATCAATTCCTTATCATTTCTTATAATTTGTACCATTTACAAAGAAAATTTGTTACTTATGATTCCTTAACATTCCTCTACATTTAAGAAAAAATAGACTACATTTATTCCTTATCAAATTTGCAAAGGAACATAAGTAAAAAAATTTCCTTTAATTTTATTTCTCTTCATTCTTTTCCTTCTCATTCCCTATATTTCCTTTTCATGCATATACAAAGACTAAAGTCTAAGAATCATATAACACATTAAGGTCCTACTATCCACTCTACTGGACTTTAAAAGTTATTTCTCCATATTTTATATAATCTAACATCTGGAGAAAAACCTCATTTTTAAGTTTGTTTTTAATATATTTCTTTCATAAATACGTAACTTTCAAAAACTTACAATAAAAAAATGTTGCATATCCCAACTTGAAAAGCTTTCCTATGACCACAACCATCCTTCCGCATCAAAAGAGCTTATGGATCATTCATACCCACACAGAGAATACCAGTAATACCAGTGACAACATATCAGTTCACACGATCAAATGAACAAATACCAATAAGACTTGAGATACCGATATAGAAACACATCCACCACTGGATCAACCAACCTTCTTATCAGATCCTTTTATGTTTAAGTTGAACCATTTCCTTTTCGATTTATCTCTACTCTCTGACCCGCCTTCTTCACCAGCACTATCACCATCTCCTTTTGGTTCATCTCCCTGAGCTTTGCTGCTACTTCCATTGCTCAAGTTGTTGCTGCTTGGTGTCTTCACAACAGAGAAGGACGAATGAATTGAGTCCCGTTGCTTTAGCAGTTCATCCACCTTCACCATCATACAAAAGAAGACAAATCAAACACTTCAGCACTGGTAGCAAAACAAAAGTTTATAGAAACAAGAATGCTATTAAGATCACAATATATAGTAGAATCATTAAGGTTTCTAATATTTCTAAACAGTAACGTGTCAAACTGCTGTGTAAGCAACATATGAAGAAAGCAAAACAAGAGATTTGTTGTAGAGATTTCTTAAACTCTCTCAAACGCCAAGAGGCTTCCTAGGAACTAGATTGATCTTATATTCTATTGCCTATCAAATGCATATTATCGCTAGAAACATTGCTTACTAATCACAGTAGAAATGAAATAAAGAACAAAGCAATAAGAGATTTTTTTTAACATACAGTCTGCTTCTCCTGGGTGTATCTGGTGGTAACTTCTTGAAAGCGCGCCAAAGCCTACAAACAAACATAGCAGATCATCAGTTTACATGTCTCCCTAAATACAGACTGAGCTCTTAACAGTAGAAAGCTACTTTTCGGTACTCAGTTTCAAACTGCCGCAAGTCATTTCTCTTTCTTAAGATTTGAGCTTCAATCTCCTTCAACTTCTCTGTAGTCTCCTCATAGGTTTTGGCACAGAGTGCCTCAATTGTGTAAGATGCAGTCTTAAAGAAGTTATCACCTGAAAAGTAACTAGACACCAGTTAAACTAAGGTCTCAGAAAAGCTCCAGTTATCGCAGAGAAAGAGAATAATGATTAAATACCGTAAACTGCAAATATATGAGTGCCAGCTCTCAGTTCCGAGACCTCACAAGGTTGAAGACCTTCCAATCTCTTGAAGAAAGCAGATTCAGGGTCCTTGGCTGCAGCTAACTGCATCATAACCACAATTTGGATTGCTTTAGTACCTTTGCCTACTCTAAGATGTCAGGTAAGTATGAACGACTGAAGGTTCAGAACTTGCATACCGCATTGACAGTTGAATCCATTCGGTATACTTGAAAGTGTAAGAAATACATTCCCGATGACGTGACCTTGCCTGTTTTCTCACTCTCTTCCTGCAAGAACAAATATAATCCAGACGCTGTTAAATGGAAATATTCTGCCTAACAAGAAGACTACTGGATCTGCCTGTTTTGATACCTGTAAGGCCAATCCATAGCCGCCACTTGAATCTTGTTCAAAGTAAAGTAACTGGAAGGGAGATAAGACAGGTATAAAAGTTAGTCATGGCGTTGATTAGATGAACACAACTTACAAGTTAGTAACAAAGAGCATACTTTGAATTTACTTTGTGCTGTTGAAGTAACTCTAACAACAACCCCTGACTCAGCTTGTTGTTCACTTATTGTAACTCCAAAAAAGTGAGCGCATTGCTTCTCAACCTGAGATGTGTTAATAGATAACATCAAATCCCAAATACACAAGAGACATGAGGTAAGAAAATCAGAGTTCACACCTTCCCGCTAACAGATGTACCAATAGGAAGAGGCCTAACAGTAACAGTTCCATTCATAGCCTCCTCAAGAACATTCGCAGACACAGTAGTCTTGATAGGCACACCTAGTTTACTGATTTTTTATGACAATTCATTAAGGAGAAGGAAAGGATACAAAGCAAATTGTTTTTTTTTTGAAAGAGACAAACTTCACCTGAATAAAGCAGCAAACATGGTGTTAACAGTTCCTAAGTTCGACAAGTCAATTTCCATTTCCATTCCATCAGCATCAAGAGCCTGAAACAACTCTTATTACAGCTACAAAACACTCTCTTCCATATTCATTCTTACAAAGGCTACCAAAAGAGACAAGCATCACCTCAAACCCAGCATTGTCGTATTGCCTTCTCTTCTCTGGGTCAGACAAGATGCTGTAAGAGAAAGCAACCTCCTTGAAAAGGTCAGAAGCTTCTGGATTATTAGCGTTCTTGTCGGGATGATACCTGACCGATAGTTACCATACATGAACAAAGGTTGGATTCAATTCACCGCAAAGAAGAGATCTTTCATGAATCTGAGAAATGATAAAGGAGCTTACTTACTTTAGAGCTAATTTTCGGTAAGCGGATTTGATTTCTTGATCAGAAGCGTCTCTTGCTACACAGAGCACCTCGTACGGGTCTCTTCGATTCGCCGGAGCCGACGACCCTTCCACCTTTTTCGAACTCATCGTGGAACCTTTGTTTTAATCACAAACGATGAAGAATTGCACGAATCGGAAGTGACGATGGGACAGAAAGAAGATCTAATCTCTTCTTCTGTTCAGAGGAGAACGAAGATTGTGTAAGAACACGAAACAAGGGTTCCCCTAAATATTAATTGCTAAATGGTCCTCGACTTTTAAGTGTTTTTTCAAATCTACCACACACCTACGAAAATTGCATACAAAACCTAAAGCGCAAAATATTACACAAGCACGTGTCATGAAAAATTCTCGTTGAGTATTTTTCAGTCTCTTTAAAAAACTCATTTGAAAAACTCTTCTACCTATCTTCTATTTTCTTATTGAGTTCTAAGATGCCATGAGAAGTGTTCCATCGACAACTTTTATAAATAATAAATATAAAACAAACAATAAATATGTTACATCCAATATATTTACTAATTCAGCAATTATCACATGACATTTCTTTTACTTTAGCTTCACTTGCACAATAAAACAAAATCACTTTTCAATAGGTCACTCATCCTTTCACTACTCTAGTTAAGCATTTCAAATACACAATAGCATTTCAAATATCACGGTGCTTTAGCAAAGCATTTCAAATACACAATAGCAAAGACTTTAAAATGATGAAAGAAGTATGTTAGAAAATATATACAAGAGTTTTATGTGCACAAAGTTTACAAAAGAGGAGATTCATGGGTATATCTGTTGGTTACTTCTTGAAAGCGCGCCAAAACCTTGCAAAACAATATAACAAGTCAATAAGTCATACCTAAATACTGACTGAGTTGAACTCTCAATATTACTTTTCGGTATTCTGATTTGAACTGTTACAGCTCGTTTCTCTTTCTTAAGGTTATCCTTCAACTTCTCGGTCGTATTTTCATAGTTCTTGGCAGAGGATGCAGTCAAATGAATAAGTTGTCAATTCATTTTTAGATTGTCAGCTAATCTAATCTCATGGAATTGATGGTATCGTTTACTTCGTGCGAGTCTGAGTTTGTTATTGGACTTCCCCCCATGCCTTTCCACTGCGTTGAAATCTTTTATTTTGTTTAGTGGTATCACTTTTTAAATTGGGCCTCAATTTAGCCCAAATTTATACCTAAACAATATTGTTCCTTAACACTTGATTACCAGATAATCTAATACATGATGCATAATACATGATGCAGTTTATTCTTGATTTTCTGAAATCAATCATAAAGCAAATACAACAAAGAAAACATTTATTTGCAATGAAAAGTAATCTTATAAATTTGAAAAAGACTATATAGAAGAAACTTGGTTCAATAGGAATAATTAGAAGTATAACAATTTGCCGAGAACTGCTAGCTCTACTAGTCGAACATGAAGTTCTTAGTCTTAGAGCATGTTTAACCCAAGTTTTTTAGTGGGTTTCTTGCACTATTTGCGGGTCTCACTGACATGTGGGGTCTGTGAACAGTGCAAGAACCGATTACAAAAACTATGAATTAAGAATCGATTTTGGAGGGTTTCTTACACTGTTCACGGGTTCTACTGACGCGTGGCAATCCATGATTGATTCTTTTTTTTAATTTTTATTTTTTTTTAATGAAAGAAAAAAAATTAAGAAACCCAATTGAATTTCTTGGGTTAAACATGGTCTTAGGACCACGACGCAGACTAAAAATTTAACCTGCTTTTGTCTCTATGGGTGGAATCTCTTGGTTCCCTTCATACACGAATATGGGTCAGTACGTAAATATATATAGTTCTTTTTATTGTTTCTTTTTTTAGCAATGAAAGCGCATGTTCTTATGCTTCTAGTCAGCTAATAACTTTGTCATCTGATCATATTTTTACTGGAATTACTATATGTAGACGAGTAGATAATGGTTGTTGAAACATCTTCCTCTCGCAGTTACAAAACGAAAAAAAAAACATCTTCCTCTCGTACACAACTAAAGACTATACATACAATTGTAAGACAGTTAAAACCGTATGAAACAATTTAAAGTACAAATTTCAGATAATACATATCCAAGTATAAGAACTTTTAACACCTACAAAAATAAACTAAGATGGAAGAGAGAAAAATAGTGATTAGAAATACATGACGGTGGATGCAAACCGGAGCAACTTATCCAAAGCAGTAGACGAAAACTTGCGAGCAAAGAGAAAGCAAGGCCTCGTCTTATCAACTCCCTTGTGTTCACAATACTCTTTGTCACTCCTCCTAAGCCACTTCAAGAACTCCACATTCACCTCCGACCCACCAAACGATCTCGGATGGGCCCTACGCTTCCCCCAGTCAGTCCACGTCAGCGTCCTGTTTGAGTTACGCGACCCAAGGCTCGGCGTCAAGTTGAGTAGCGTGGGGATGTAGTGCTCGTCAGGACAGCGAGAGTATGTCTTGAAGATGGGCCAGTAGAATGTGTCGGAGACGGTCTCCAAGGCTATGGGTCGGTCTAGCTCGAACCACTGAGAGCCTTTACGCCAGTGGTCCATGTGGATGTGTGGATACATGCGGCGGTTGTAGCGGACGCGGCCGAAGGGGAGGTCGTAAGAGTCTACGTGGGTTTGAGTGGAGTTGATGAGGTAAGAGTAGATAGTGGTGAAGTTGAAGAGAGGGATGCATGATTCGGAGAGAAGAAGGAAACGCTCGTTGTTGATGTCTAATAATGCGTTTGCTAGTAACCTACGTTCTGCCTCTACCATGTTTGCGTCTGCCCAGTCCACTCTCTGCATTTATACATATAATGACGTTAGATTGTCACTTCTAGTGACTTTCTATTTGATTAGATACAAATTTATGTATTCATCATTGTGTAATTGTTTTGAGATTATATAGTTCAGAGAGGGTAATTAGGTTATGGTTAAGGACACGGTTAACAATATGTAGAATGGTAGAGCTATTTAAAATACAAAATGTATTCCATTAAATGCCAGATGAGCACATACACAAGTCATTGTGTATTTTTTTTGAATGGGTTAAACACTATTTGTCTTTTCTCCACGCCTAGATGTGTTATTTGACTATTTAACCATATTTCAACCAAAAGAAAAATTGAATAAATAATATTGTCAATAGATTTTGTATTAAAAACCGAAAACCATGCTTATTTTAAAACAAAAATTTTATCCTACAACGATAATATTGTCTTTTATCCACGCCTACGCCTAGATGTTATTGCAACAAACTAAAATGGAAAAGAGAAAAGGCATTTCACAAAAAAAAAAAAAGAAAAAAAAAAGCAGAAAGGAGAATAATGAAACTGACCTTGCTTGGAATACGGCGGCCGTGAAACACCGAGCCTTGGGGCATGGACTCGTTGTAAGACGGATTGGTGTGAATATAAATAGTGAAAAGACCTTCATACCCTCGAAAGAACCTTTCCCATAAAAGAGCCAGAGGTAAAGGTCCCCTTGTCAAGAACATGAAAGCAACCTTTGGGGTACGAGAGAAAGGGTAACTCCTGATCTTAGGATCCATTGAAGCTCTCCAAAAAAGCTCATTGTCTTCCATATTGTGCATGATGTTCTTCGGTGGCCTAAGAAACATTTCAAGCTCGTTGTTTGGAGACAAAGGAGAAGGAGAAATAGGGGGAGCTGGAGGAGATGTAACAAGGACGAGACGTTGGGAAACACTTTGAACGGTTGGGTAATAAGGCAAAAATGATGCTTCTAGAGAAGAATGAACAATGATTCCAACTACCACGCCCAAGCAGAGGAGGAAAAAATAGAAAAGTAGATTGAGGAAATGATGGAGCAGTGGATTGAGAATCTTGATCACTAGAAATAATGATAATGATAATGATGATGAGTTTCGGTCCTTTTGTGTCGGCATCTCCGACTAAGAAATACATGCGTAAAAGAATTATGTTTTCAAAATATAAAGAGGTTAGAAGTAGATGGATCAGATGGAGATCTTAATTTTTAGTTGGAATGAGGTGAAGAAGTGGAGATGAGCAAGTAAAACTGATGATCTTTGTGGCATGGATGATTAGGACGTAAACAAAAGTTACACACGCAATGGAGTAAATTTTTGGTATTTTTGAATAATCCAAGCAAATCCAATTGTAATCTCAACAGCATTTTATTTTTCTTTCAGTTTTAAGAAAATCTTGAAGCTATTGTTAGTTATGATATCTTCATATCCAATTTTTATAGGATAAGTATATTCCTTGTATATTTACGATACGATAGGCCTCAATAGATATCATTCATCTTGTATATATAAGGCAGTTCAATGGAAAGGTGACCAATTCCCAAACACTTCTCAAAACCTCTAAACTTAACTAAGAAAAAGGTTTAGTACATCGATTCACACTCTTATAATCCGGTTCAAAAATGGCTTCGCTCTCCGATCCCAAAATAATGGTCTATGAGACTATTGAAGTTACGTCGAAATTAATGGAATTATGTAAAGATTAATGGATTCTAGGCTTAATCTCTAAAAAAAATATGTAATTATATACTCTCCCTGTTGGGAGTTTTACTAAGACATAATTAATATATAAATATCAATTCATTTATTGCCGGTTAGTTTTAAATTAAAAAATTTAACATGAAGATATCCTAACTTATATATATAAATTTACACATCGAAGTCTAAACTAGGTAGATAAAAGCTCATTGGATGTCAGCTTCCCGCTTTGAAATCGAAATCAAAATCAAACATTTGTGAAAGCTTTCAGAATCCTGCTTCCAAAACGTTTCTAAAACAACATCTTTTAAACATGTTGCAATTTTAAGTTTTTACGTTTAGGAATTCCTATTTTGTTTTAAAAACACACCTTCATAAATAATCAAAATATATGAAATTATATTTTTATTTTGGATAATAACTAAAATTAACAGTATTAAAATAAAGAGAACAAAAACATGCAAATATTTAAACTAATTATAAAAGTTATCTTTTTCACAATAATATTTTAAAAGAGATCTTGCATATATATTCAAATATATTGCAAGATATTAAAAATAATTGATTTATTAATTGGATAATAGTTTTTATAAACTTAATTTGTTTGTATTTTATAATTATAATATGAAATCAGTTGAATGGATATAAAATTATTAAAATGAATAAGTGATTTTAATTTTAACTGAAAGCATATACTTCTAAGTCATAAGTTGTATAAAATTATTCTTTTATATATATATATGAACATACACTATTAACATGTACCAGTTTCTTAGTTCCTTAAAAAAATTTGCTTATGCATTTCCATTTGATTCTGCTTCTACGTACCGGTTCTGATTTCATATAACTTAGGTTTAAAGTACACCGAAGTTCTAAAATTATTCAATCTTTGCTTTCTCTGGATCTTACGTGGTCTCTTTGAAAAAAGAAATATATACACAGTTTGGGGTATACGTAGCATTTTTTCAATTCGTCTTCCCGAACCATCTTTCGTTGCTATAAGCAGATATATATTTTTAATTGTGATTTGAATGTTTTACTTATAGTTGTTTAAATTTATTGCTTTTACGTATCATCTATGTACATGATTGATTGCTTTCTTTCTTATTTGGCCATAAGATACTGTGATTGATGTATATGTATTGAATAGCCTTCCCGAATGTATTATTTTCTGGTAATCGTCAACAACACATTCTTAAGACGTCCAAGTTTATATTGTTTGGCGCTTGCAACTACTCAATTGTATAAATAAAAATGAGACTGTAATTAAATTTAGGCAAATGGAAGTTGGCAGTATAAGTTAGCCCTGAATTGGGATTGCTTATAGATATTGAAGTGAACCATTACAAAGGGTGAAAGTGACTTGGCCATAAAAGCAGGATTTTTTCAGATTGATATTAACAAACAACTAAATTTTAATGTTTATAGATAAAAGATATGAATTTAATCTACCCGACTTTTATAGTATGCAATGCATAGACATGATACCAACTCCTTTTTTGGCATCAATACCAACTATTGTAAAGATTTGGGTAGTAAATCAAGAGGTTACCTGAAGAAACGATTTTCTTTTTTTTTATATATATAAAAAATGAAGGTAAAAACAGTTTAGCTTGTGTAAAAAAAAATAGCTTGGAAATTACCTGGAAATTTAATTTCATGTAGCTAACATTTACAAGTAAGTTTTCTCACATGGTTACGTGTTAACTAACTTAAGTCTAACATATGAACATGTAGACAGTAGAACAATGTGGGTGGAAATCTGTTTTTCTAAGCGAATGGGCATTGCCGGATAAAATCCATTTATCAAAAATAATTAATTTCTATAGAAAATTAACTATGTATACCAGTTATATATATATAATATTAAAAAATGATTTCCATCATGTGAGGATAAAAAAATTATATTGGGGCACCAATAACATATAATTAATGATATTGAATTTACATGATTTAAACATTAAGTAAATAAACTTTTTCACCCTTTGTATATTTTAAATTGTGAAATCCCCAAAAAGCAACGTACAATTACAAATACTATCTATATTGCTCTAAGCATACTTAATTACATATATTAGATATTTAAAATATAATTTTATTTTGTAACTAGAAAATTTCATAGAATTATTTTTTTATAGACACACCACCAAAATGTACATACGTACCGCCATCACACAAATTTGAACTCTTATTTATCCATTTAGGAAGGAGGCCATTCAACGGAAAGATGTAAAGGAAATTAGTATGTGTTTTATGCATGGATGACACGCACATAAATAAAAAGTGGCCCAATTTTTTCTTGGACAGAGAAAAAAATTTGAACTCTAAAATATTATAAATAAACTACAAGATCATTTACTAGTAACTAATTTTACCAAACTTTTAATATGTATTAGAATCTACATATGGATTGAAATTAATGTAAGTATTTATATATAAGAGTTGATTTGTCACATGTTAAAAGTTACGATGAAATCAGAAAATAAAATTAGAACGGAAAGAACATAACTTTTTAGTAAAGACAAAATAATTTTAAAATGAATAATGAAAATGCAGTCAGTCATTAAAAGGGATAAACACATGTAGGAAAACTCAAAAGGATACGTGGTAAAGAAGACAAAAATACTTGTCTACTGAGATTTAGATGTCAAATTTATCTGTAAAGTTGGCTGGACATTTTTTGAAAGATGTAGAGGGATAATTAGCTATGCAACATGTGCCATCGTTCCCGGAAAGTCATAAAGTATTGTTGGAAGCTTCATCCTATTTGGGCATAAGAGCATCCACAATGATGTATTCTCGTTGTGGATTACTTAACAACAGTAAAATTTGATTTTTTTTTTTAGTTTTTCAAATAAAAAAATAAATAAAGATGGAACTAATCGTGGATCGTCACGTGTCGTGAAATCCATGAATAGTGTAAAAATTGAATCCTTAATTAAGAGTTTTAAGAGCCCAATCCTTAATAAAATGTGAATTCCACCAAATATATTAATATTTTTTTGCTAAGGATTTGGCGGACCAAACTTCAGCGCCGTATAATATACAAAGTTGAAAAATCGTCAGATTAGACTTAAGACTAATGATGCCTGAAAGTACGTGGCCCAGCTCCTCAGAACTAAGTTGACTTGTTGAACCAACTAACCAAGGAAATGAATAAAAGTAATATTCAGTTAAAAAAAAAAAAAAAAACTAACCAAGGAGAGATGAGAACAACGACAAAATATTTGTGATTTTAGTTGATTTGATATGCGAATAAACTTTATCGTTTATGTTAGTTATTAAATATGCTAACCGCAAACTTTATAGACGCGAAAACAGTTATCTGCATAACTTCTTCGTCTGTTTTATACTTTTTGTAATCACAAATTATTATATGAGTTAGAAATTGAACATGTAAACATGTTACCAAGGATGTAAAGGTATTCCTAAAAACCAAAAATAAAAATATTTATTAATTTATCAAATATTAATTTAAATATTTGGATGGAAAATAAATGGATATTTCAATATTTTGAACATTTTTTGGTTATTTTTTGATATTTAATTGTAATTATTTTGAGAATTTTTAGATATTTTCATATTTTTAATATTTAATAGATATAAAATTTAAAATAATTTATATATTTAAGTATATAATTGTGATTTAAACATTTTCAGTATCCAAAATATTTTTGTTTGGATTAGATTCGAGTTTGGTTATCCGAATATTAAATTTTTAGATCCATTTGAATACTTAATCAGTTTTAACTTGTGTTTAATAGTACTTTCTAATGAAGTTCGATTTAATTTTTTGGATCTAGATATTTTACCTAAACTTCCTTTTTCTTTTAATATAAAACAAAAAAAATAAATGTAACATAAATATTCTACGCTTATTTTACATATATAATTATTAGAACATACTTCAAAAATACCAATAAAAATGGTTGGTTGTCGTATTAATATTGTTGGTCATGTTACAAAATTGACATAGTATATAACCAATAATGTGTATTTTTGTTTTTGGTAAATATAATAAAAACACAATACAATCAAGTGAAAAGGATTAGAGATGTGTGAAAAATAATGTGATCTCTTCACTTGGCATCAGAATTATGTTTTTCAATCAATTTCGTGATTTTTTAAAAAAAATTTCTGATTTTTGATTTTTTTACCAATCTAATTATGTTTATAATTCTTGGTAAAACTCTGTAAATAAAAGAAATAATTGGCTAAATTAAAAATTCAACTTTGTATGTGGTGTTTTTCACCTCAGCTTTCTTAATTTATAACCAATCAACATTCTAAATAATAATTATCAGTGTCATTCTTGTGCATTTATTACAAATGTTTATCTTTTTATATATTATTTATTAAGTGATTTGTACATATACCATCACTACAATTACTCTAAAAGTGATGACATGATTAACAAAAATCTATAACATAAATCTTTCTTAGTTATGACATGACATAAAACTAATTATGACATATTTAGTTACAGAAATGAAAATATAAAGCAATAAATCTATAGTCATTAACCTAGTTATACAACATATTTTTTTTAAAAAATATTTGTGATTTATTATAAACTTGCAAAATAAACAAATTATAGGGGAAATTTCTCTTTTACATTTTTTTAGTACTTCAATTCATATTTGCCTTCATTAAAGAGACATTTCACAAATATTTTTATCCTTAAAGAGGTAAAAGATCCTTATATCCTTGTTTTATAGATATGTAAATATTTAAACATATAATAAAAAATAATTTTTTAATAGTTTTCGAATTATATGTTATTAATTTCAAAAGATCATTTTGAAACTTTTTTATTTAAAAAAATATTTAAGCATTTATATATATATTTAGTAAAATCCTAAACTTACCTTCCAAAATCCCACAAGAAATTGTCTAAACTATCATATACTTAATACAATTTTTTATATTTACCGCAGATTACTATTACTTTTAAAGAGGTTAATAGACACTTATAAGTTATAAACTTATGGTTAACTAATATAGAGATTTAGGTTTTAGATTTGAGCGGTGATATTTTTTAATATTTTAATAAATATATAAATAAATACTTAAAAATAGTTTCAAAAATAATCCTTTTAATTTTAAAAATATTCAAAAACTATAATTTTTATTATTATTTATTTAAATAATTATTTATATTTATATGTATAAAATAAGGGTATAAAAGTCTTTTTAGTCTTTAATGAAGAATGTACTTGTGAAAATATTCTAGTAAATGTAAATATGAATTGTGATACTAAAAGAAATGTAAAAGTGAAATTTCTTCAAATTCAACCCCTTAAATCTAAATTATAACTCTAGATTAGTAAACCATACGGTCTTAAATGTCTATTTACCTCTTTAAAAGTAAATGTAGATATGGTTAAGGTAAACATAAATAGTGATATTAAGAATGTGGTAGTTTAGACCATTTCTTACAAATTAATAACAAAAAAGATATTCATTTGTTTATTAGAATTTTATATATTCAGAGAATGTTTCAAATGAAAATTGTAAATAGTATGGATATATATTTTTATTATATTGAATTTTTATAAATAATTATTTAATATACCGTTCATGTTTATGATTTTATTAATATAATATATACATGGTGTTACAATTCATATTCAAGATATTAAATAATAAATATATAAATAAACATATATATATATATAATATTTTTAATTCTGCAAATATTTTTTTATGAAAACTACTTATATTTTATATCTACAAAGTTTTATCTACTTTTACAAAAACATTTTTTATAATATATACTGTTACTTTTAAATAATTATATCATTTATGTTAAATAATACCATATATATGATCAATTGATTGTTTACGTTTATAAACACTATAAGAAAAAAATGATGACACAAGTTATTAAAAAAGTTATATATCTATTAATTATTGTAATACAACAATAAAATGATGTATATAAATTATTTTTTTAGAAAATAAAATAAATTGTATTTATATAAACTAATTGCAAATATAAATTGAAATTTTCATACACTAAATAGAATCTTATCTATAAATGATTACTTTATATTTTTGAAAATTGAATAAAATTAATAAAATTATTTAAAAAAAAAAAATTATATCTATGCATGGTGTAAGAAAACATGTAGTTTAAGGAATATGTTCAATAAATTATAGGTATTCTCCTGAATATATTTCTGTCACTCTATATATTAAATTAGTCAAATTTAAAATCTGAATAAAATCACCATTTAATAACCCGTTAAAGTCTGTCATAATTAATTTATAACAGATTCTTCATTAGTAGTTAGTAGTTTGACAGAAAGCAAATTTCGCTAGTTAATAAACAATCCGTTCAATAAAAATTCTGTTATATCGCTGAATATATTGTCAGTTATTGTACTAATTAGGTCTTTTAAGATTAAAATGATACTACACCATTAAAATCTGCCGAAATCAGTTTCTAACAGATTCTTGCCTTACTAGTTAATATCTACAGAATAATATGAAATCTTTATTTTTGAAAGCAAATATCATCTTTTCAACCCATACAATTTCAATCTTGACAAGTAAAAGGGAGACTCAACAAAGAATAATATAAATAGAATTCTCCACTTGTAAAAGCGGTCACGTATCTCTTGTCCTTAAAGCAAAGAACTTGTCTCTTCTTCTCAATCTAAACATTGTAGAGATCCATTCACTCCTCTTTTAGAATTAGAAAACAAACATAAACACAAATTCACTGTTCCTTACTCTCTCGATGAAGAACCAAAAAGAGCAAAACTCATCATTGTCTTCTTCATCACCTTCTCTAGTAGCAAAGCTTCTCAATGCACAATACCATCAGTTCCTTAATCTCCTTTCTTATTCCCTCATTCTATGTTGCGGCATAATAATCGGTATCCTTCTCCATTCCTCTCTACAAGACATCTCTTCCACATCTTCACCCAACATCCAACGCATCTCTCAGCTATTCCTCGTCTCCTCTATTTCTTCTCCTCCTCCTCCTCCTCCTCCTCCTCC